>BLSH010148175.1:310640-334645 GCA_018402905.1 Glandirana rugosa
GAATGTCGAGAAGTAGAGGGTTTGTGACCTCTCTTTCTCCTTCATGGGGGGATGGGTAGGCGCTAGGGACCGGGACTTACGGTCGTAAATTTTTAAGGACCGGAAACTTTACGACAGTAAGGTAGACCACCTGTGTCTGTCAAAATTTTCGGACTACCACCACCGACAGGGTGTTATGCACAAAGGGTCGACGGTGATGAAAAGGTCCACTCGGTAGGGAAGGGACGTGTTTGTTAGTCCCTGCTCTAGTTCACACGTGACGTGTTGCGGTAGACACCGTTCCAGGTGTATTGGTGACTATGCAGTTACGCTGAGCGGATGAGGAGGTGGTAGAGGAAGAGGAAGCGCAGTAGGAGGAGGAGGCAACAGGAGGCAAAGAGAAATGCCCTGCAATCCTCGGTGGTGGAAGGACATGAGCCAAACGGCTAGCCGCCTCAGGCCCACCCGCCACTACATTTTCCCAGTGTGCAGTTAGTGAGATATAGCGTCCTTGCCCATGCTTACTGGTCCACGTATCAGTGGTTATGTGGACCTTGCCACAGATGGCGTTGTGCAGTGCACACTTGATCTCGTCCCTGATTGTTTGTGCAGGGAAGGGATGGCTCACCTGGAAAAGTAGTGGCAGCTGGGAAACACGTATTGTGGGACAGCCACCACCATCAGGCTTTTAAAACTGTCTGTGTCCACCAGATGGAATGACAGCATTTCAAAGGCCAGGAATTTTTAAATGCTGGCATTCAGGGCCAGGGATCGCGGATGGGTAGGGGGGTACTTCCTCTTTCTCTCCAGTGTTTGGGAGATGAAGAGCTGTAAGCTTCCATGGGACCATGTGGAAATGCTTGGGGACGGTAGTGGACATGGTGGCGTTGCTGTCACATTGTCTGTTTACTGGGTGGCAGGTGACACTGGCACTGTAGAGGTGGAGGAAGAGGCCGAGGCAGCAGCAGAAGAGGAAGCAGGAGGAGGCCGAGACCTTTCTTGAATTTTGAGGTACTTATTCCATGGCAGCTTGTGCTTTGAATTTAGATGCCTGGTCATGCAGGTTGTGCTCAGGTTTAGAACATTTATGCCTCGCTTCAGGCTCTCATTGCATAGCATGCAAACCACTCGTGTCTTGTCGTCAGCACATTGTCCGAAGAACTGCCACGCCGGGGAACACCTTTGAGCTGCCTTTGATGTGCTAGGTCCCTGGGTGTGGTGGGTAGTAGCAGGCGTACTGTCTAGGGGATGCTCGCTCCACTTTTGCAACCTGCTTCCTCTTTTGCTGTGCTGGTGCCTCTGTGCGACCACCACCTCTACCTCCAATCTACACACGTCAATCGCATGGCCTTCATTCCATGTGGGGTCTAGGACCTCATCATCCTCCTCCACATCATCTTCCACCCACCCTTCACCACTGCCTTCCTTGTCAGTCTGCACACTGTGGAAAACCGCAGCAGTTGGCACCTGTGTTTCGTCATCATCAGAGACGTGCTGCGGTGGTGTTTCCATGTCTTCGTCCTGCAACAGAAGTGGTTGGGCATCTGTGCACTCAATGCCCTCCACTTCTGGGGCAGAGCTATGTGGATGGCCCACAGAAAGCACACCAGGAGAGTCATCAAAAAGAGACTGCTGCATGACTTGGGGCTCAGACTGCTTGGCTGATTTACAAGGGGCTGAGGTGAAAGACAGATGGCCATGGGGTTCAGGTGCAAACTCTGAGCTTTCATCAAGGGACCGGGTGGGAGACAATGTGAAGGAACTGGAGGCATTGTCAGCCACCCAATCCACTAGCGCCTGTACTTGTTCTGGCCTCACCATTCGTTGAGCGGCATTCAGGCCTACCATATAACGTTGAAGGTTCTTTCGGCTACTCGCACCTGAGGAAGGCGTTTCACTTGTGCGTGTAGCTGGCACAAATAGACCACGTCCTCTCCTTGCAACAGGAACTTCACCAACACCACCAACACCAGCAGCTCTAGCAGCACCATGACCACGACCACTACTATGTCTCTTATTTGATGCTCTCCTTATTCTGGACGCAAATGTACTATGTAGCACTATTTATTAATATAAAAAAAAAAGAATAATACATCATTCTTATTTTTGTTCTTTGGAAAACAGCAACGTAGATGCACTTTTAATTTTTGTGCTAGAAATGCACCGCTCACACCAGCAGCAGGAACCTCTCCCTACACCAGTATGAGATGATTTTAGAACAATAATCTGTCCCTCACAGGAGCAGTAGGAACCTCTGCCTCTAGCACTATGATGAGATGGTTTTAGAACATTAATATGTCCCTCAAAGGAGCAGCAGGAAGTTCTTCCTCTAGCACTATGATGAGATGTTTTAGAACAATAATCTGTCCCTCACAGGAGCAGCAGGAACCTCTCCCTGTAGCACTAGGAGATGATTTAAGAACAATAATCTGTCCCTCACAGCAGCACCAGGAACCTCTCCCTATAGCAGTATGCAATGATTTTAGAACAATAATCTGTCTCTCATAAGAGCAGCAGCAACCTCTCCCTCTAGCAGTATGAGATGATTTTAGAACAATAATCTGTCCCTCACAGGAGCAGCAGGAACCTCTCCCTCTAGCAGTATGAGGTGATTTTAGAACAATAATCTGTCCCTCACAAGAGCAGCAGGAACAATTCCCTACACCAGTAAGAGATGATTTTAGAACAATAATATGTCTCTCACAGGAGCAGCAGGAACCTCTCCCTATAGCACTAGGAGGTGATTTTAGAACAATAATCTGTCCCTCACACGAGCAGCAGGAACCTCTCCCTATAGCACTAGGAGATGATTTTAGAACAATAATCTGCCCCTCACAGGAGCAGCAGGAACATCTCCCTCTAGCGGTATGCAATGATTTTAGAACAATAATATGTCCCTCACGAGAGCAGCAGGAATGTCTCCATCTAGCTGTATGAGATGATTTTAGAACAATACTCTGTCCCTCACAGGAGCAGCAGGAACCTCTCCCTCTAGCAGTATGAGATGATTTTAGAACAATAAACTGTCCCTCACTGGAGATGCAGGGACCTCTCCCTATAGCACTAGGAGATGATTTTTGAATCATAATTTGTCCCTCACAGGAGCTGCAGGAAACTCTTCATCCAGCAGTATGATATGATTTTAGAACAATAATCTGTCCCTCACAAGAGCAGCAGAAACCTCTCCCTATAGCACTAGGAGATGATTTTAGAACAATAATCTGTCACTCACAGGAGCAGCAGGAACCTCTCCCTCTAGCAGTATGAGATGATTTTAGAACAATAATCTGTCCCTCACATGAGCAGCAGGAACCTCTCCTTATAGCACTATGAGATGATTTTAGAACAATAATCTGTCCCTCACAGGAACAGAAGGAACCTCTCCCTCTAGCAGTATGAGATGATTTTAGAACAATAATCTGTCCCTCGCAGGAGCAGCAGGAACCTCTCCCTCTAGCACTATGATGAGATGGTTTTAGAACAGTAATCTGTCCCTCACAGGTGCAGCAGCAACCTCTCCCTCTAGCACTATGATGAGATGGTTTTAGAACAATAATCTGTCCAACACTGGAGTGGCAGGAACCTCTCCCTCTAGCACTATGATGAGATGATTTTAGAATATTAATCTGTCCCTCTCAGGAGCAGCAGGAACCTCTCCCTCTAGCAGTACGAGATTATTTTAGAACAATAATCTGTCCCTCACAGGAGCAGCAGGAACCTCTCCCTGTAGCACTATGATGAGATGATTTTAGAACAATAATCTGTCCCTCACAGCAGCAGCAGGAACCTCTCCCTATAGCACTAGGAGATAATTTTAGAACAATAATCTGTCCCTCACAGGAGCAGCAGGAACCTCTCCATCTAGCAGTATGAGATGAGTTTAGAAAAATAATCTGTCCCTCACAAGAGCAGCAGGAACCTCTCCCTGTAGCATTATGATGAGATGATTTTAGAACAATAATCTGTCCCTCACAGGAGCAGCAGGAACCTCTCCCTCTAGCAGTATGAGATGATTTTAGAAAAATAATCTGTCCCTCACAGGAGCAGCAGGAACCTCTCCCTATAGCACCAGGAGATGATTTTAGAACAATAACCTGTCCCTCACAGGAGCAGCAGGAACCTCTCCCTCTAGCTTTATGAGATGATTTTAGAACAATAATCTGTCCCTCACAGGAGCAGCAGGAACCTCTCCCTCTAGCAGTATGCGATGATTTTAGACCAATAATCTGTCCCTCACAGGAGCAGAAAGAACCTCTCCCTCTAGCACTATGAGATGATTTTAGAACAATAATCTGTCCCTCACAGGAGCAGCAGGAACCTCTCCCTATAGCACTAGGAGATGATTTTAGAACAATAATCTGTCCCTCACACGAGCAGCAGGAACCTCACCCTATAGCACTAGGAGATAATTTTAGAACAATAATCTGTCCCTCACAGCAGCAACAGGAACCTCTCCCTATAGCACTAGGAGATGATTTTAGAACAATAATCTGTCCCTCACAGCTCCAGCAGGAACCTCTCCCTATAGCACTAGGAGATGATTTTAGAACAATAATCTGTCCCTCACAGCACCAGCAGGAACCTCTCCCTATAGCACCAGGAGATGATTTTAGAACAATAATCTGTCCCTTACAGCACCAGCAGGAACCTCTCCCTATAGCACTATGAGATATTTTGGAACAATAATCTGTCCCTCACAGGAGCAGCAGGAACCTTTCCCCATATAGCACTAGGAGATGATTTTAGAACAATACTCTGTCCCTCACAGCACCAGCAGGAACCTCTCCCTATAGAACTAGGAGATGATTTTAGAACAATAATCTGTCCCTCACAGCAGCAGCAGGAACCTCTCCCTATAGCACTATGAGATATTTTGGAACAATAATCTGTCCCTTACAGGAGCAGCAGGAACCTCTCCCTATAGCACTAGGAGATGATTTTAGAACAATAATCTGTCCCTCGCAGCACCAGCAGGAACCTCTCCCTATAGCACTAGGAGATGATTTTAGAACAATAATCTGTCCCTCACAGGAGCAGCAGGAACCTCTCCCTATAGCACTATTAGATGATTTTAAAACAATAATCTGTCCCTCACAGCACTAGCAGGAACCTCTCCCTATAGCACTAGGAGATGATTTTAGAACAATAATCTGTCCCTCACGGCACCATTAAACTGTACCTAGTCCAGTATCAGATGGTTTTAGAACACTAATCTTTCTCCTCACAGCATTGCCAGGAACCTGTCTGTAATGCAGGATGAAATCATATTCGATCGGTAATCTATCCCTCACAGCACTAGTAAACTCTACCTAGTCCAGTGTCAGATGGTTTTAGAACGCTAAGCTTTCCCCTCACAGCACCGCCAGGAATCTGTCTTTAATGCAGGATGAGATCATATTAGATTGGTAATCTATCCCTCACAGGGCCGGCAGCATGCTCTCCCTACACTAGCCTGAGACGATGTGACACGCGGCATACGTGACTCCAGCTCATATAGAGGCTGGGTCACATGATGCACTGGCCATTCACAGCCATGCAAATAGTAGGCATGACTGTGATGGCTTCTAAGGGCAAACGAGTGAAACACTTGTTGATTGGCTGCCCTGCAGCTATTCAACAGGAGCCAAAAATAGTCTGGGTCACATGATGCACTGGCCAATCACAGCCATGCCATTAGTAGGCATGGCTGTGATGGCTTCTAAGGGCAAACAAGTAAAACGCTTGTTGATCGTCTGTCCTGCAGCTATAGAAAAGGCATGAAAAATACCCGAATACTGAACCCAGACTTTTTTCAAATGTCCGGGTTCGAGACACGGACACCCCAAAGTCCGGTACGGACCAGAACTTTACAGTCAGGGTTCACTCAACTCTGTTTTTGCACACTCGAAATACATATTTTAGAAGTGCAAACAATTCATACCCATCCAAATCTGTATTAAATCTAATTGCATACAAAAGTATTTGGTTGTGTACACATGCAAGTTCTTGAGTAGAAAGTGTAATGGAAGGGTGGGGGAAGAAAAATCCCCTAAAAAATCCCCCCAAATCCATATCAGACCCTTATCCAAGCATGCAGCCTGGAGGTCAGGATAGGGGGGATGAGCAAACACCCCCCCCTCCTGAACCATACCTGGCCACATGCCAACATGGGTGAGTGGGTGCTTTGGGGCAGGGGGGCTCTGCACACCCCACCCTGAAGCACCTTGTCCTCATGTAGATGGGGACAAGGGCCTCTTCCTGACAACCCTGGCTGGTGGTTGTCGGGGTCTGCGGGTGTGCCCCCAGATCCTGCCCCACCTATGGTATCGGGTACATCATACCCCTACTCATTCACCAAAAAGCAGTTAAATGTAAAAAAAAACACTAGCCAGTTTTTGACAAGTCCTTTATTGTAAAATAGCTTTGAGCTGTCTTCTTCCAGGTGTCTTCTCTCCCACCACCATCTTCTCTGTTCTTCCTCGCCAACATCTTCCCCTTATGCTGTATTTTCTGCCGCCACCTTCTGTCGCCACCTTCTCCTGCTGCTGTCTCTCCCCGCCGCCTTCTCCCTCCGCTGTGTTCTTCCACACTGCTGGTTAGCTGCTATTAAAAAAAAAGGAGGGGGGTGGGCTCTCCTGGTGATGTCATTGGATAGCCACGCCCCATGGCTGTGTAAGAGACACCAGACAGCGGGTGACAACACAACGGAGGGAGACATCGGCACGCAAGAACACATCAGAGGGAGAAGGCAGCGGCGACAGAAGATGGAGGCAGAAGAGTTGGCACTGGGGGAAGATGGCAGCAAGGAAGAACAAAGCAGCAGGAAAAAATGGCGGTGGAAGAGAAGACACCGGAAAGAAGACGGCTCAGAGCTATTTCACAATAAAGGACTTGTCAAAAACTGGCTATTGTTTTTTTTTACATTTCACAGCTTTTTTGGCGAAAGGGTAGGGGTACGATGTACCTGATACCCATTCACATAGGGCGGGCAAGTATCCTTTGTTAAATGGGGCTTTCAGATTCAGATAAGCCCCCCCGCCCGCAGACCCCGACAACCACCTGCCAGGGATGTCGGGAAGAGGCCCTTGTCCTCATCAACATGGGGACAAGGTGCTTTTTGGGAACCCCAAAGCACCCTCCCCATGTTGAGGGTATGTGGCCTGGTATGGTTCAGGGGGGGCGCTCGCTCGTCCCCCTTTTCCTGACCTCCAGGCTGCATTCTTGAATAAGGGTCTGGCATGGATTTTGGGGTGACCCCACGCTATATATTAATTTTAATTTTGGCATGGGGGTCCCCTCTGAATCAATACTAGACCCGAAGGGTCTGGTATGGATTTTGGGGGGACCGCACATCAATTTTTTTTTTAATTTTGGCACGGAGTTCCTCTTAAAATCCATATCAGACCTAAGGGCTTAGTATAGACTGGGGGGGGGGGCCGTACACCATTTTTAAAATTTTTGTACATCTATATTGCCGGGAGACGGCAATACATTACAGCTGCGAGCAAGTTTGAATGACAATTTTTCCTTTAGAAATGTTATTGCTGCAGCATTTTCTACACATCGCACAGATGTGCCACTTTACAGGCAGACTAAGGGGACCCCCCAAGCACAATATTCATAGGAATTTTTAATTTTTATTGTTCACTTTAAGCATCATTAAAATGATTACTCCTTTAAAAACGATTGTTTTAAAAATGTTTTTTTCTATTGATACATGTCCCCCAGGGCAGTACCCAGGTCCCCATATCCTTGTCACGATGTCTGGGGTCAGGTGACAGCTGCGTACCACTGGAGTGCTAATCGCACCAAGGGTTGTGAAGTGTACCACTAAGGTTGTGGACCTATGGCTGACTGCTGCTAATGAGTTCTGGCTGATATGGGAAGAGGCCCCCTGGAGGACAGACACTGAAACACAGGGAGCTAGTGCATTGGTTTCCTCAGGGCGCGAAGTCTAAGAGCCAGTGGGTGTTCACCAGTGCCTCTAGTGGTAAAGATGGATTTGGCTGCAACTGGATCCAGGTTGCAACCCCCGGGGTCCCCTAGCTCACGCTCAGCTGGCTACAGGTAGAAGAGAGGAAGCAGCAGTGCAGGAACAGCAAAGAATAGTCAGAGGCAATAGCAAAGGGTCAGGGCTACAAGCAGACAGGAAAAACAGAGAACAAGCCAAAGAACGAGGTGTCAGGCAGACAAGCCAAAGATCGGTACACAGAATAAGCAAATGATAGGAACAATCACACACAAAGCCATACACGGACAAACATTGATCAGCAATGCAGGCTTGCACTGCCAGGTGTTATATCCTGTTTTCAATTAAGGCCTGGGGTGGAGACCAGCTGAGGAGGGCCTACTAAAGCACACAGGTGAGGGCTTTAACTGGACACATGCAGCAAAGGTAGGCAACAGATAAGACATGAATGTTTACTGTGGTTTCTTGACAATACTTTTTATGGCCAATAACTTGCATAGAAGCTTTCAATAAGGACTTTGGGTTTTGCAGGTTCAAGCCCCATTGACTTCCACTATTCCCGCATATGTGATCTGACAGGCATGTTCACCGGCAATAGCGCACTGTTCCATTTGCATATCCGCCCAGTTTCTGAGAGTGGAAATCCTGATTGCCTTTAATTGGATGCTATTTTCATGCACAGCAGGAGCGCATATGAACAAACAAAAACAAAATTTGCCCGTGGGACTTTAAATGAAGCAAGTAAGGGGGCCAACAAAAATGATGGTAAACAATAGTAGCATGGCTTATTGGACATGAGAAAAAGTAAAAACATGACAGCCCAGCCAGTACAGTGACATGAGATCAAAAGGTAAAAGCATGGCAGCCCAGCCAGTACAATGACATGAGATAATTTTGCTGAAAAACAGTCATATAGATGGTTGTAATGAGTATGTAGGTAATACAAGCATATAATACTCTCATTACAACATCTCGCTTCTTCAGGAGTATGTCTTGTATACGGTATATCTATAAAACAAAATACATGTTGAAAAAACGCATCACCAAAAACCATACATGTCTCTCTTAGTCAGCAGGGGTCCAATAGCACCCCATACTCACTAGTCGGCGAAGCCAAGCTTCCAAGTGATGATCCCCCGGAGAGCGGCCAGCAGAATGTGTCTAGCCCGGGAGCTGAAGGGGCGGAGCCAATGGTAAACCACCAGGGGGGCACATGGGGGGGAGGGCGGACATAGCTGTACAGTAAGTGATTCCACTCATGTCACACAACATCAGGGTAGGCAACTGCAATGTAATTATGTAGGGGAGTATTTATGAGTATAATGCGTAAATATTACTATACCTAGCTAATAAGCAGTAGTGGGTATACAATAGGGGTCAATGCATTTTGCAGAGCAAGTACACAGTGCTGTGCACATGAGAGTAGGGAAGAGGAGTAGGGGAAACAAGGAAGTGCATAGGTGCGTGAGATGATGTTTGCCCTCACTATATATATATATATATATATATATATATATATATATATAGAGTATCTTACAAAAGTGAGTACACCCCTCATATTTTTGTAAATATTTTATTATATCTTTTCATGTGACAACACTGAAGAAATTACACTTTCTTTAGCAATATATAAAAAAACAAATGCATTCATCACTTTTGGCCAATATATATTCTTCTACATATTTGTGGTAAAAAAAAATCACAAACAGCGTTTATTGATTGGTTTGCGCAAAAGTTGCTGCATTTACTATTTTTTTTACTGGTAATCTGTAATTCTTATCAGGACTGTGATATTGTGGCAGACATGTCGGACATTTTTGACACTTTTTTGGGACCATTGACATGTATACAGCGATCAGATCTAAAAATAGACACCGATTACTGTATAAATGTCACTTAGAGGAATGGGGTTAACCTGCAGGGGGCAATGAAGGGGTTAACTGTGTTTCCTATGTGTGTGTGGGGGCTGGGCTGGCAGGGGCATAACAGCTCTAACTGATCCTGGTGACAGGGATTAGTAGATCAGTGTTATGTCTCCTGTCAGAGCGGGGAACAGCCGTGCTTACATTGGCGGTTCACGCTTTTCTCCTAGTGTAAGCGATCGTGGGTCGTCCGCGGACATCGAGTCTGCCTGACCCGCGGCCACACTCCTGGAGCTTGTGGTGCCCCCCTAGCCGCGCATGTGCGAAATGCTGTTTGAATGTGACCCTGTCATCTCCACCTTGAGAAATTTACCACTCTCTCTAATTGGGAGAGTGAATCTTGTTAAAATGAAGCTACTTCCCTTTTTGTTATATGTACTGAGGAATTCACCAGTGTAGATTCCTAAATGTGTCTTTAAGTCTTTACATGGTTTAATGTCTGAATTTATATGGCAGGGATGTGTAGTTAGACTGAATATTGGAGTGCTTCAACAACCTTGGAAGGAAGGGGGTCTAGCTGTTCCAAATTTTTACAAATACTTTTTAGCGGGACAGTTGGTGATGGTCAATAGATGGCTTACAGGTCCTTATGATGATGCTGCTGTTGCTCTAGAGATGGCAGTGGTAGAATCATATGAGGCATTGGCTCACTTGATCTGCAGGGGGCCCAAATCTCTTTATGTCTTAACTATCCCAATGAAATCTGTTCTCCGAGCTTGAATGGTGGCCCAGGGCAAAGAATATGGGGGTCCTTTCCCACTCTCTCTGCACACTCCTTTATGGAGAAATCCCAATCTCCTTCACTTCTTCACCTTTGAGGATCCGTGTGTCTGGGCGAAGGCTGGGATCAAAAAATTGGTGATATTATCACAAACGGTCAGCTAAAAATCTTTGATGAACTGAAATCTCATTATCATGTACCCAATTCCCATTTTTTTAGATATATTCAACTACGACATGCATATCAGATGCAATTCAGAGAGACCACCTTTTGGTGTCAGATCTGGAATCCATGTTACGGGAGGATGCTCTAACAAAACCCCTGTTCAATATCTATAAATTTCTATTCCCTGAGACAAGCCGCTTATTGAATAGTTGTAGGTCTAGGTGGGAGTTGGTGGTTCCTGACTTGGACACGGAAGACTGGGAGGATGTCAGTGACGCACCCTTCACCAGACTAATCTCAGCCTGTGACCAGTTAATAGACTACAAATTCATTCATCATATCTATATGATCCCAGCAAGGATAGCTAGGATTTTTGGCTCAGTCTACTCTTCCTGCTGGCGATGTTCGGCAGGGGGGCTGCCTTAATGCATATTTTCTGGGACTGCCCAGGCATACAGAAATATTGGAAAAATATTATGCTTTGTGTTCAGGAAATTACAACTGACCCTATTAGTGAAGCACTGCCTGCTTGGGTTGGTGGACGACCTTGCTCCCACCACGGCCATCTGAACCTTACTTACCATACTATTCTTTCATGCTAGGAGGCAGATAATCTTGTCCTGGAAGACTCCTTCCCCTCCTTCGGTGGAGTCCTGGAAGGCATCGGTAAACAAGGCCCTTCCATTTTATAAAGCCCCATATAGGGGAGCTCTGCTAAAATTTGACAGGGTTTGGGGAGGTTGGATGGCTTCATCTCTCACAGTGATGGATTAATTAAGTATATGCATGCTTGCAGGAGCTAATTTTTCTTGCAAGATAATCTGAGGTACTAGTGTTGAACCTGCCAAATCGTGAGTTGTTTTTGGGTTATAGCTACGAACTGGATCAGGTATATTCAAACAAATACAGTCTTGGGGGAGGGTATTCTCAATGCACCTACCGTTCTTATGAATATGGGCATGGGTAAGCTACACCCTGGAGGGAGTAAGATATAGGTTCAACCATTTAGTTGCATGGGCAATGCTTTTCATGTTTTTATGCACAATGTACTGCAATTTTTCTGTGTTTTACTTATTTTATGGTTCGCGCTGACTCACTGGAATGTGGTGGACAGCCTTTTTGATGTTTTTAATTTTCAATTGTTTGCAAAACAATAAAAAAAATAATTGAAAAAAAAAATGAGTTACAGAGGAGGTCTTTGCTAGAATTCTTGCTCTCGCTCTAACGATCACGACGATACCTCACATGTGTGGTTTGAACACTGTTTATATATGCGAGTGCTACGTACGTATGCGTTCGCTTCTGCGAGCGAGCTCAAAGGGACAGGGCGCTTTAATTTTTTTTATTATTTATTTTACTTTTTATTTTTTATTTTTATACTGTCCCTTTAAATTTTTTTTTGATCACTTTTATTCCTATTACAAGGAATGTAAATATCTCTTGTAATAGAAAAAAAAATCAAAAAAGACCTCAGATCTCACATATACACTTAAATACAATAAAAAACAGAATTTTTTTTTCAATAAAAAAATTTCCCCTTTAGGACCATTGGGCAGAAGTGACCTTTGACGTCACTTCCATTATCCAATGGAATGGAGTCGAGTGGGGGCCATCATTCCTTCACTCAACTTCATGCCTCTGAGGGGAAAGGATCGGATTGTCTCCACCACTACCTACAGCTCTGGTAAGCGGCGGAGACAACCGGGATGCAGCGGGAGGGGGGCACCTCTCCCACCGCTGATAAAAGTGATCTTGCGGTGAATCCGCTACACAGACCACTTTTATCAGAAAGCAGACCGCTGAGGATATTGGGGTTATGGCAGCTATCTGTCAAAGGACCGATGTATAATGATGGCGGGCGGTCTGTAAGTGCTTAAACAGGAACAGGAATATTTAAGGGCCCTAGTTGTTGCATCAGTTGGAGGAATTGCTATAAAAAAAAAAAAGAAAAAGAAAAAAAAAGAGATTAGATGCAGAAATAGATTGTGAGAGAAAGGTTCATTATTTAAAGGGTGATAATTGCTCACTTAGCAATGTAAAAAATCCACTTTGCAAAATGAATATTTACTGATCTTAGTATATGAGGTAAAGCTGTCTTCACTTTAATCGTGTAATCATATGCCAAAAAATCCTTTGCCCTTGCACACGATTGGCTAATCAACACATGTTTAGCATGTTTTTGTTCTTAAATCCTTATTACTGTATAATAGGTATATATTATAACCTTTATCATCTTTCTATTTGAGTAAATCTTAATTTGTTCATTTGATATCTCATAAAAAATATGCTAAAGTTTTACAAATACACTACACAAAAGAATTTTAGAATGGCAAATGTGAGGGTGAGGTTGTCTATAACATTCTTACTCTGACTCTTTTGCAAAGACAGATGGGTCTTTATTGCAAGAGTCAATTTCTGGTTCAGATGTAAAGGTCTGTCCAAAGTCCTTTTTTGACATAGTAGGACAGTTTATATTTAGGAGTCAGCTTCAGGTACAGCTGTTATTATTATTATTGGATAAGGTGTTTTATGTAAATATAGAAGTAAATGTTTTAATAAACAGATTGTGTTCCACTTTAATTCATATAGGGATGAGAAAATATGTCAGGTTTTGGTTCATGGGAGATCCGTCAAACCCATCATAAAGGCCACACATTTCAAACTTGAATTCAAATTCCCTTAAAGTTCATGGGGCCAAATCTTGAAAATCAATTTGGACCATGTTCAAGTCTAAGAGGCAGGGTATTTTTAAACAAAGCAGAGAGAGCTTAGCCCCCTTCATAGGGAACATGTATCAATGAAGGAAATCGTAATAAAAACACCAAAAAGATCCTTTAAATTACATGCCTGGGAGATGCCTATAATCTGGCATCACATATCTGCATGTGTGATAGATGTTTTTACAGTTACATTATGGTTTACCTTAAATATAGCAGCAGCACCCCAATCTGATTATTAACAGCAAAAGTGGTGTTTAAGGTAGTTTTAGCTGCCTGCCCAATATTGTTATCCAGCAGTAACAGGCCTAAATTTACCTGTGGATATAGCAAACACAGCAAATATAACAGTTATAGGAAAGGGTACTCTTAAAAAAATAAATCTAAAGCCCTCCTCTTTGTACCAATTGGTCAGTGGCAAAACAGTTTTAGTATAGTTTGTGAGCTTCTTTTTGCTGTACCACGCTGTTTTGTTATAAATGTTTACTAAAATGTTAAAGCAGAGTGCAAACTTTAAAAACACAACCCCATGTTCCCCTGAACTCCCTGACATCACTATATTTTAACAATTCCCAAAATATTCTAAATATACTTCAGGTATGTGTTTTGTATGAATTAGCTAGTGTCAGGGGTCAGTACAGTACACAAGCACTTAGTTGTTAGTAGCTACAAAAACTGTAGCTGCTGAGTTTTAAAAAAAACAGCCACTCACCTGTATGGTAGGCGGTAGGATCTAGAAATGGTGGTAGGCTAGCAGAGCAGACAGAAACTCATAATAGTGGCAGGAGCTGGTTATGGTGTCAGTGAATCAGAGATGACAGGAGCTGGTGATGGTGGAAGGTACCATGTTTTTGGGCCAGATTACAAGGAAAAATGTAGCTGGTAGCGTCAGCTGCACAGGTTTTGCATTCACTGCTGATCTAGGACTTGTCCAATTTGTGAAAATGTTCCAATCCGCAGTCAGAGGACATATAGAATTGTCTATCTATAATAGGGATAGGGTTGAATTCAGGCCAATGCAGGATTCAAGCTTTCATGCACCAAAATTAATCACCCATAATACTTAGAATATTCTAATGTAACGTGGTTATAACAATGGTCCAGCCTCTTCACTAAATGCTTCCATCAGCCTTTTGTCAGTGTATGTGGGGTTAGTGAGGGACAGCCGGCAGTAACTGGAGAGAAAGATGATTAGTGCTACTGTAATGTACAGGGATTGCATGCTACCACAGAGCTTTACAGTGATGCTTTATTACAGTGAAATTTGGTGCAGTGGGCTACAGGGTGTGGAGTGCACCCCACCCTTCATTATTCACTGTGGTGTTCATGGGCACCCGTGCTTCATTACTGTGAACTGCATTGTGGTGTGACTGGGATTTCTATGACATAATTAACCAAATTATGGTCATGTCCATAAACGGTCAATGACATTACCCACCCCTTTGCTTATATTGCTTTTGTGGGGAGTCAAGTGACAGGTTCGGACATGTCAGCATTTTTTTTCCAGTCGACAGATCAGTGAGCATTGGCCACCCTGATTAATGTGGAACAGCATCGCTGGACAACATGATTTACAGTGGATTTGCATTGTGGGGCCCCTTTTTTAAGGCCTTGTCAAAAAGGGTGTGTGTTTATTTACAATTGACTTTTTTGTGAATAAGAAGGGGTACTAGGTATGCCTTACACATTTCAATAAGGAGTAGTTATATCTAGGGGCCCCCTTATTTTAAAGGGGGCTTTAATATTCCAATAAGCCACCCACCTGCACACCCCCACAGCTACCAGTCCAGGGTCATAGGGAAAAGGCCCTTGTCCTCATCAACACGCGGTCATGTTACTTTGCCATGGGTTCCCCCTTCTTTAGTAAGCAGCAATCACGGCTACCTTCTTGCAGCAGTTATAGGCAGAAACTGAACCATATAATAATGGAGTATATGGGTATATATAAAATCCTCCTCCTCCTCCTCCTATTTGAGCTGCTAGCAGCACAGTTCGGATTAAGTCACAGTGATGAATACAAACATATGAGGATGGACTGAAGCCTATGCATAAAGAGTTAAAGATTCTGTGGATTGTGTTTGGCTAAATGGACACTTTGTAACATATTACCTACACTGGGGCAGTTACTTAGTATATTTTCACACTGAATGGCTTTTGGAATGTTTTAATGTACTGATATTCTTTTACAAAATGTTGCTTATTTGTTATTTCATGCTTATGTAAAAAATATTGTAATATTATTGTGATGGACGGCTTGACACCCTGCTTGGATGCTTCTGGTAAACAGTGCCTCATGCCCTCCAAACCCTTCCAGCAGACCGAGAGCTAATACCAACCCTTTACCACAAACTTTGTACACAGACAAGGTGTTGAGATAAAAACCAAAGGAATGACTATTGAAACTCAGACCCATTCCCCTCTGGGGGATATTAACATGACAATGCAAACTTCAAACAGCAATCTAATTAATAGATAACAACTAACAGTGATCTTTATTAAACAGTAAGCTAATTTACAACTCGTCACTTAGCCAATGGTTTGATTAATCAAGGCTCCCACCCCACCTCAGACAGTCTGGAACCAGACAACACTCATACAAGGTTCCAGCAGTCTGAAAAAGTGAAATTAATTTATCTACATAGATTTCTTGAGGGAGATTGTTGATAAATGTTTCTGTCCCAAGTGGAGGAGCCTCTCCAACCCAGTCTGCAGGAGAGCCACCATATTCCCTATATGACCATTAACCTGTATAAGATTAGTATTACATCTTCCCATGCACTCCAGAAGGGAAGTTTTATTGTCTTTATTTAAAGAGTTAATCCAAATTGCGCTCTCAGCATTCATCATGGTGTTGTCCATCATTAGATAATGATCTGTTCTCTCCATGAGATCAGAGGCTAAATTGAGCTTTTTTCCATGCTCTGTCCAGGGGAAGCAGACAAAATCCACAATATACCTCCATGGGCCATAATCAGTGGGGAACAGGCTAGCCCCTAGTGCCCTCCAGAAGCCACTGTCCCAGTTGAGTTTGTCACAATTGTTTCATCCTATAATTGGTATATCAGTGCATTAGAGTGTAGATCCATGCAGAGGGCTGTTTGGTAGATTTTTATGTGCTGACATCCACTCATTTGTAGTGCTGGACGAACGGTTCGGCCTCTTTGGCCGTTTGCCGGACACACAAATTTGCAGGGTTTTCTCCCCGCCGAACACCCTGCAATGCACTGAGCGCTGCACAGTGCATTCTGCGCCCTGATTGTAAGCTGGTTGATAAGGCTGAGTGTAAGCCGGTTGTTAAGGAGGAGGTTGTTAAGGAGCGGGGCTGGGAAGCTGGCTGTGCCATCCTTAATACCCGATGAGTCATCAATAGCCAATGGATTTCCCCGCTGACCGATGAATAATAATAAAAAAAGTGCCAGTTAAAAAATTCTGAAAAAAACCCTGTGGGGTTCTCCCCCAGTTCATACCAGGCCCCACACCATAATCTTTTAAAAATATACCTAACCCGGACATGCAGCCTAGCAGGTCAGGAAGGGGGGGCAAGCGAGCACCCCTGAACCATACCAGGCAACATGTCCTCAACATGGGAAGGTGGGGGCTCTGGGGCGGGGGGCTCTGCCCCTGCACCCCAAATCACCTTGTCCCCACGTTGATGGTGACATCACTGGCCCAGCATGCACCAGTCCATGTCAAAAGGGGCAGTGCCACTAGTTGACATTGCTAGGTGGCCCACCCCTTACCTATAAGGCGGGTGGGTGGCGAGATTGACGATGGATTTACATCGAGAGCCACTATTTTTTTGTAATAAAGGATTTGTCAAAAACTTGTCTCTTGTTTTTATTACTTTTTGACAATTTTTTGGTGAATGGGTAGGGGTATGATGTTCACATATTCACATGGTGGGGCCAGGATCTGGGGGCTTCCAGATTTCAATAAGCCCCCTGCCTGCAGACCCCCCACAGCCACCGGCCATGGCAGAGCACCCACCCCCCATGTTGAGGGCATGTGGCCTGGTATGGTTCAGGAGGAGGGGCTCACTTTCCTTTCCTGACTTGCCAGGATGCATGCCTGGATAAGGGTCTGGTATGGATTTTGGCGGGACCTCACTCCATTTTTTTCTTTATTTTTTCAATAGCCAGGTGCCTGCAATTGTAACCACGAGTCATTTTAAATGGGATTTGCCTTTTTTTCTTTCGAAATGTCATTTTTGCTGCAGCATGTTCTATATATGCTACATATGTGCCACTTTACAGGCAGACTAAGGGGACCCCCCAGGCACTATATTTTAAGCACTTTAAGCATCATTAAAACCACTGCTCCTGAAAAAACAATTGTTTTTTTAATGTTTGCATTGATACATGTCCCCCAGGGCAGTACCCAGACCCCCATACCCTTTTTCTTGCCAGTTACTTGCATATAAGCCTTCAAAATTGGCACTTTTGATTTTTCCTGTTCTGCTCCCATAGACTTAAATGCGATTTGCCATTCGGGTTAGAACTTCCCCCTGTTCAGTTCATAGTAGAACTCCTGAACAGGGGGAAAGCACTATTCAGTGCTAACCATACTAACCCGTATGGCGTATTTGGCTCATGCCTACTCATTTGATTTGGGTGATATTTTAGTATTTTTTACATGCATATTTTGTAATACACATTTTTTTGTTTAATTTAAGTAATTTAGTGCATAGAATAAGGGATAGGTTTTATATATGTCATATGTCCCTAGACACAGTTGACCAGCTCAAATTTGTAAATATTAACCATTGCTGGATCAGAAATGCGTACCACTGATGCTGTTGCTATTACATTTTTGATTTGAACATGGCTCTTTAACCACTTCCGGACCAGCTCCGTCATGTGATGGCGGCCTCTTTTCAGTGGAATACCGTTGTCATGATGGCAGATAGCTACCATAACCCTGGGGGTTTTTTTTCAGCAGGCGAGATGACTTTTATCAGCAGCGGGAGAGGTGCCCCCCCGCCATTTTCCCATCATCTCCGCTGCTTACCGAACCCCTTTCCACCCTGCACTGGAAGCCGAGTGAGCGGAAGATGCTGCTCACTTGGCTCCATAGCATTGCAGGGCGGAAGTGATGTCACAAGTTACTTCCACCCATAGCTCTTAAAGGGAACTTTTTTTTTCACTGGCATTTTTTTTTTAATTGCATTCAAGTGTAAATATGATATTTGAGGTCTTTTTGACCCCAGATCTCATATTTAAGAGGAATAAAAGTGATCAATTTTTTTAAAAGGACAGTATAAAAATAAAAAGTAAAATAAATAATTCTAACAAAAAAAAAATTAAAGCGCCCCGTCCTTGCGAGTTTGCGCGCAGAAGCAAACGCATACGTAAGTCCCGCCCGCATATGAAAACGGTGTTCAAACCACACATGTGAGGTATCGCCACGATCAATAGAGTGAGAGCAATCATTCTAGCACTAGATCTCCCCGGCAACTGGTAACCTGTAGGCATTTTTAAATGACGCCAATGGAGATTTTTAAGTTGCAAAGTTTGTCGCCATTCTGCGAGCGGGCGCAATTTTGAAACATGACATGTTGAGTATCATTTTACTCGGCGTAACATTATCTTTCACAATATGGAAAAAATTGGGCTAAATTTGCTGTTGTCTAATTTTTTAACTCAAAAAGTGAATTTTTTCAAAATGAATCGCTCTTGTAAGACTGCTGCGCAAATACGGTGTGACATAAAGTTTTGCAACGACCGCTTATTCTCTAGGTGTTAGAAAAAAATAACATATAATGTTTGGGGGTTCTAAGTAATTTTATAGCAAAAAAACCTCGTTTTAACTTGTAAACACCGAACCCAAAAAAGAGGCTTGGTCTTGAAGTGGTTAACATTATTATATTGAACAGTAGAGATGGGCTTTTATTCAAGTAATTGGCCATAAAAGGATATGGGGATCTGGGTACTGCCCCGGCGGACATGTATCAATTCAAAACTTATTTTTAAAAAATATAGTTTTAACAGTAGCAGTGATTTTAATTATGCTTAAAGTGCAACATTAAAAATGAAAAAAATCCTTTAAATATAGTGCCTGGGGAGTTCCCTTAGTCTGCCTGTAAAGTGGCACATCTATAGCATGTATAGAACATGCTGCAGCAAAAATTACATTTCTAAAGAAAAAAATGCATGAAATGACATTTAAATTTCCAGTAATGCAATACCATTGCCAGCAATAGAAAAATGTTAAAAAAATGGTGTGGGGTCCCCCAAAATCCATACCAGACCCTTATCTGAGCACACAGGCTTGCAGGCCAGGAAAGGGGTGGATGAGCAAGCGCCCCCCTCCTGAACCATACCAGGTCACATGCCTTCAACATGGGGGGTGGGTGCTTTGGGGCGGGGGTTCTGCCCCCCCACCCCAAAGCAGCTTGTCCCCATGTTGATGGGCACAATGGCCTCATCCTCACAACTCTGGGCTGTGGTTGTGGGGGTCTGCAAGCAGAGGGCTCATTGGAGTCTGGAACCCTTCACTTTAAGAAGTGGCCCCCTGATCTCAGCTCCCCATTTGAATGCATTTGGGGTACATAGTACCCCTACCCATTCACCAAAAAAGTGGCAAAAAGTAATAAAAACACAGAGACAGTTTTTGACAATTCCTTTATTAAAAGATAAAAAAAGATAAATCCATTTTCAATCAAGATGCCTGTACGTACGCCGCACTGGCTTGTCGTTTGACAGTTGTTATATAGGTAAGGGCGGGATCATCTGGCGATGTCACCTGCTGGCACCACCCCCTTGTGACATCATCAACCCAGCATGCACTGGTCCATGATGTCACAAGGGGGCAGTGCCACCAGGTAACATCACCAGGTGGCTCCGCCCCTTACCTATATAAGAACTGTCAAACGGCAAGCCAGGCATTTGGCTATTTGCGTTGTTATTATTTATTATTATACAGGATTTACATAGCGCCAACAGTTACATTACAATTTGGTACAAGAGGAATCAGAAGGCGCTGGTCGTTAGAAGCAGGATAGGCTTCTTTAAAGAGAAGGGTTTTCAGGGATCGTCTAAAGGTGGATAGATTGGGGGACATTCGGACAGATTGGGGTAAGGAGTTCCAAAGAATGGGAGAAGCTCTGGAGAAATCGTGGAGTCGAGCATGGGAGGAGGTGACAAGAGAGAAAGAGAGCAGGAGGTCTTGGGAGAATTGAAGAGAGTGGCTTGGTTGGTATTTTGAGACTAGGTTAATGATGTAGCTGGAGGCAGACTTGTGGATAGCTTTGAAAATTATTGTTAGTACTTTGAATTTTATTTGTTGGGTGAGTGGAAGCCAGTAGAGGGATTGGCAGAGAGGGGTGGAGGACACTGAACGGTTTGTAAGGTGAATGAGTCTTGCAGTGGCATTCATTATGGACTGCAGGGGGGATAGTGTATATAAATGTAATCCAAAGAGGAGAGAGTTGCATTAGTCGAGGTGAGAGATAACCAGGGAGTGAATTAGAAGCTTGGTGGTGTCATTGGTTAAAAAGGGGCGTATTCTAGAGATGTTGCATAGGCTAAGGTGGCATGATTTGGACAGGGATTGGATGTTGGCCTGAAAGGACAGTTCAGGGTCTAGGGTTACCCCTAAAACTCTGGCATGTGGGGATGGACTGATAGTTGTGCCATTGAGCTTGACAGAGAAGTCAGGGAAACTGGCATGTGGGGGAGGAAATATTATTAGCTCAGTTTCAGATTCAGTTTGAGGAAGTGGTTTGATATCCAGGCTGATATGTCTGTTAGTAAAGCAGTGAGGAGACTGATGGGGTGAGCTGAGGGGTAGAGAGAGAGATTTGGATGTCATCGTCATATAAATGGTAACAGCTGACTCAGGAAGGATGTCTAGATTGAGAATAGTAGAGGTCCAAGGACAGAACCTTGGGGGACACCAACGGTAAGAGGTGTTGGAGAGGAGGAAGTAGAGTTGTAACACTAACAAGTGACACTAACATGACCTCTGTTAGGGAGATTTCTGATGACCCTCCATTTTCCCCTCCTTTCACTTTTTCTGAATTATGTACGGTTAGTGATTTGCAAGATCTAGAGAGAGAATCTGTCTCTACACATTTCTCTCGAGATTTGATATTGCATCTCACGCGCATTCCTTTTAAAATCAAACCTGATTTCTATCCCATAGAATCTAGGGGTAAAGCTATGGATGTTTATCAGAGGTCAGTAGAACTAGAGCTCACTAGATTGGCTAAAGGTACACATAAGAAATCCATATCTAATAATTTAACACCTGAAGAGAAATTATCCCTTAAAACCTTGAGCAGTGATCCAAACATAGTCATTAAAAATGCTGACAAAGGGGGTGCCGTGGTAGTAATGAATGCTAGTGACTACAGACAGGAAGCCATTAGACAATTGCCTGATGACTCCACGTACATTAAGCTTAGAGGAGACCCCCACAGTTACCTATAGATCACAACTGTCTGATTTATTAGACAGAGCTGTAGCCATAGGGGTTTTTTCTCAACAAGAAAGGGACATGTTTATCCCTGATTTTCCAGTAGTCCCCATTTTCCACCACCTCCCTAAACTACACAAGGGACTCACCCCTTTAACTGGACGTCCCATTGTAGCTGGTATTGGATCTCTTAATGAGAGACTCGGACATTGGATAGACCAGCAGCTACAACCTTTGGTAGTGGGTCTTCCGAGCTATCTCAGAGATACCAAACAACTACTTGCTAGATTGGATCACTTTTCATGGAAGAATGAGTACAGATGGTTCAGCTTTGATGTTTCTAGCCTGTATTCTTGTATTCCCCATGCTCTGGGTCTTAAAGCGGTATCCTTCTTTTTGGAGGAATCAGGATCCTTTCCACCTGCCTTACAAGAATTCATCGTGATGAGTTTGGACTACTTAGTAACCCGCAATTACTTTATGTTTGACGGGGACTACTACCTCCAGAAGTGTGGAGCCTCTATGGGAGCTCGGTTCTCCCCCTCCCTTGCCAACCTCTATATGGGGTGGTGGGAGAGGTTCCGCATTTTTGGAGGTGGTAGTCCCCGCAGGGGGGATACCATCCTTTACTTTCGATACATTGATGACCTGTTGTTCATAGCCAGGGATGATTATAGTTTAGAGAATTGGTTAGCTTTTTTGAATGACAACGATTTGAATTTGAAATTTACTGGCAGGTCAGAATTGGAGTCTATTGAGTTTCTAGATGTCTTGCTGTCCCACGATGGGGATAAAATAACAAGTAATCTTTATAGGAAGCCCTCTGCGGGCAATACATTGCTCAGGGCTGACTCCCACCATCCCAGACATGTAATTAGGGGTATACCTGTAGGCCAGTTGCTTAGAGCCAAGAGGATCTGTAGTCGCGATATAGACTTTCGTGAAGTGTCTAGCGACATGGCCCGCAGGTTTCATGATAGGGGTTATCCTAGGTCAATGATTTTAAGAGCCCAGTCCATAGCTGAGAAAACTCAGCGTGATAGGCTTCTTATAGGCTCCCCCAAATTTGGTTCACGTTCCCAGTCTACTACATCCATGGCTTCTGGTTCTGTGATCTTTTCTACCCCGTTCAGTTTAGAATTTTATCAAGTCAGTGATATTGTCAAGAAATACTTACCTATTCTGTACAATGACCCGACATATGCAGACATTCTTTCACAGGGTATAAAGACAGTCTCTAGGAGGGCCCCTACTATTGGTAGGCGCCTCTCTCCTAGTTTATTCTCTAGTCAGCAAACAGGTCAGCATTGGCTGGGTTTTAAGGGTATGTACAGATGTGGATCCCACACCTGCAACTACTGCTCATACATTAAGAGAGGAAATCAGGTGGTCTCTGTAGCCTCAGGTAGGTGTTTTGATATTTTGTCCTTCATCAACTGCAATACCAGGTTTGTTGTATATGTTATCACATGCACAGTTTGCAATATGCAATATGTGGGACGTACCACCCGTAGACTTAGGGACCGCCTGTATGACCACCTTAGAGACATAGAAAAGAACCATGCCACCAATGTAGCTCGCCATTGGAATCTACGGCATAATAAAGATACCTCTAGTCTAAATATTCAAGGTATTGAAAAAGTGGTTACTCCCAAAAGGGGGGGGGGGTGACAGATTCGGTATCCTTTGTCGTAGAGAGGTACATTGGATTTATCATTTGGGCACTCGGATGCCTTCTGGGATGAACTTTGAGTGGGATGTTTCCCATTTTTATAATTAATCCGGCTCTCTCCTTTTGCCCCATACCCGCATTACACTTTTGGCTGGGGGCTTCTTTTCCCCCCCTTTCCTGTTTTTATAATGATGATCACCTGATATCGCTATTATCATGGGTTGGTTAAGTGATGGATATGGCTCCATCCTTTGTCGTGTGTCATGCGTTTTTCCTTTTCTCAATGGTCCGTCTGAATACACACCACTTTGGACACCCCCGGGTTTTAAACTCCAATTAATATTTGTTCACATCACCTAATCTAGTATTTTCATATTCTTTTTGTAGTAACATTGTTCGGGGGTTTGTTCCAATGTAACATCGTTATTAGTGGAGTTTTTGCTATTAGAATCCTGTCTCTTATACA
>BLSH010148175.1:343571-356782 GCA_018402905.1 Glandirana rugosa
TATTGACAAGATTTTAGTAGAAGTTTCATTTATTTGTAGGGCACTTGCCCTAGTTTGAAGATGATTTTAGAACAGTTATAAGGCTTCTACCGTTAATTAATACTTTTCAGACACAGTTTGAAGATGATCCACATTCATCTCCGTTTTTGCTTTTTTTATGTTTTTATCTTTTTAAAAATATTTAAAGTTATTTCCCTGTCCCCATTTTTTTGTAGGGCACTTGCCCTACCCTTACCCCCATTTTACTTCCTTTTGCAGCCCTCTAGGGCTTTCCAGGACTTTGTTACAGCCATTTTTGTGCCTAAAAGTTCGGGTCCCCATTGATTTCAATGGGGTTCGTTGTCCGTGCGATCGTTCGGGTTCCGTCCGGACCCGGACCCGGACTTTGTCCCGAAGTTCAGCCGGACCAGCAGAACCCGAACTTCCAGAGGTTCGCTCAACTCTAGTAATTATACATCGGCAAGGAGCACTCCCCATGCTAAGTGGATGTCATATGACAAAGTAAATTGGGGACTGGCCGTGTCCCTCGGGACTCCGGCCTTCCGTGATCAGGGTAAAGAGCCAATAAAACTGGCTCTTTACCACATGACCGGCTGTGTCCTATAACAGCCGGTCACTTCCGACAACACAAACAGAGCGGCGTGCACCCGGGGGCGCGCATCGCGGCGATCGGGGTGCGGGCTTGTCCCTCGGACAAAGCTCAACCCTGATCACGGTAAAGAGCCAATGATATTGGCTCTTTACCACGTGACCGGCTGTGTCCAATCGCAGCTGGTCACAGAATGACGAGAATCCGCTTGAACGAGCTGTTACCGGGTTCTCCTCTTCACACACCGATCGTGTGTGAGGAGGAGATAGCGGTAACAGCTCGTTACCGCTTACTGTCAGCACCAAGCACACTGATTGCCCCCCCTTCCAATAAAGAGTACCTGTCACCTGCCCATCAGAGTACCTGTCACCTGCCCATCAGAGTACCCGAGTACCTGTCACCTGTCCATCAGAGTACCCGAGTACCTGTCACCTGCCCATCAAAGTACCGATTACCTGTCACATGCCCATCATAGTACCCGAGTACCTGTCACCTGCCCATCAGAGTACCCGAGTACCTGTCACCTGCCCATCAAAGTACATGAGTACCTGTCATCTGCCCATCAGAGTACCCGAGTACCTGTCACCTGCCCATCAGAGACCCCTAGTACCTGTCACCTATCCTTTAGAGTACCTGTCACCTGCCCATATGAGTACCCGAGTACCTGTCACCTGCCCATCAAAGTACCGATTACCTGTCACTTGCCCATCAGAGTACCCGAGTACCTGTCAACTGCCCATCAGAGTACCCGAGTACCTGTCACCTGCCCATCAGAGTACCCGAGTACCTGTCACCTGCCCATTAGAGTATGCCTCATGGAATATACATTGGGGTGTTTGCTTTTCAAAATGGGGACATTTTGTGGGTAATTCCACTGTCCTGGTGCTCCAGGACCTTCAAAATTGTAATAGGTCATTAGGATATTTTATGTTTAATTTATGCTCCTAGAACGCATGATGGTGCTCCCTGCATGTTGGACCTCTCTATGTGGCCAGGCTGTGTAAAAGTCTCACACATGTGGTATC
Source organism: Glandirana rugosa (assembly GCA_018402905.1). Classification (NCBI taxonomy): domain Eukaryota; kingdom Metazoa; phylum Chordata; class Amphibia; order Anura; family Ranidae; genus Glandirana; species Glandirana rugosa. The sequence goes on from BLSH010148175.1 coordinate 345,186, forward strand.
GCCATTCTCAGGACAAACAGCGGAATGTATTTTGGGGTGTAATTTTTGCTATGTACATGCTATGTGTTAGAAATATCTTATAAATTGACTACTTTGTGTAAAAAATAATAGAGTTTTTATCTTCTTCCCGTGTTTTTCAAAGACTTAACCGTACAAAAGACTCATAATGCCTCATAGAATATACCTTGGGGTGTTTGCTTTCCAAAACGGGGTCATTTTGTGGGCAATTCCATTGTCCTGGTGCTCCAGGGCCTTCAAAAGTGTAATAGGTGGTTGAGAAATGAGATGTGTAATTTATGCTCGTAGAACGCCTAAAGGTACTGCTTCAATGTTGGGCCTCTGTATTTGGCCAGGCTGTATAAAAGTCTCACACATGTGGTATCATCATACTCAGGAGGAGTAGCAGAATGTGTTTTGTGGTGTCATTTTTGCTATGTACATGTTATGTGTTGGAAATATCTTATAAATGGACAGCTTTGTGTAAAAAAAAACGCGTTTTCATTTTTTTCCACATTTTCTAAAAATTTCAGGAAAAAAATGACATGTTCAAAAGACTCATTATGCCTCATAGATTATACGTTGGGGTCATTTTGTGGAAAATTCCATTGTCCTGTTGCTTCAGGGCCTTCAAAAATGTAATAGGTGGTTGAGAAATGAGATGTGTAATAGACTTGTGCATGGCTAAAAAATTAGTTTTTTTCGTTTTTCGGAAATCCAGAAATTCAAAAAATTCGGAATTCAGAAATTCGGAAATTTTAAAATTTCGGAATTCGGAAATTAAAAAATTCAGAAATCCAAAATTCGTAAATTCGCGGTAATTTGGAAATTTGGAAATTTGCGGTAATTCGGCAATTGCGGTAATTTGGAAATTCGCAGTAATTTGGCAATTGCGGTAATTCGGAAATTCGCTGTAATTCGGCAATTGCGGAAATTCGGCAATCGGAGCAGACTATTGTTGAGCGAACCCGGACTGTAAAGTTCGGGTCCGTACCGAACTTTGGGGTGTCCGGGACCCGGACCCGAACCCGGACTTTTCAAAAAAAGTCCGGGTTCGGGTCCAGGGTTCTGGTAATTTTACTAAAAGTTCTGAAAATTGCTGTAAAAAAGTCCAGGAAAGTCCTAGAGGTCTGCAAAAGGAAGGAAATGGGGGTAAGGGTGGGACAAGTGCCCTACAAAGAAATGGGGACAGGGAAATAACTAAAAGCATTTAAAAAAAAATAATTTCATAAAAAAATAAAAAATGGAGGTGGATGTGGACCATCTTCAAACTGTGTCTGAAAAGTATTAATAAGCCGGGAGAACCCATATCACTGTTCTGCAAGCATCTGGAAACTGTGTGTAACACTTTAAATAAAACCGGTAGAAGCCATATCACTGTTCTAAAATCATCTTCAAACTGTGTCAAAAAAGTATAAATAAGCCGGGAGAACCCATATCACTGTTCTGCAAGCATCTGGAAACTGTGTGTAACACTTTAACTAAAACCGGGACAAACCATACTACTGTTCTGCAAACATCTGGAAACTGTGTGTAACACTTTAACTAAAACCGGGACAAACCATACTACTGTTCTGCAAACATCTGAAAACTGTGTATAACACTTTAACTAAAACCGGGCGAACCCATATCACTGTTCTGCAAACATCTGGAAACTGTGTGTAACACTTTAACTAAAACCGGGACAAACCATACTACTGTTCTGCAAACATCTGGAAACTGTGTGTAACACTTTAACTAAAACCGGGACAAACCATACTACTGTTCTGCAAACATCTGAAAACTGTGTGTGAAACTATAGTAGAGAGAAGAACAGGGATATGGGTTCGCTCTGCTATATTTTCACATAGAGTTTTTAGATGATTTTAGAACAGTGATATGGGTTCGCTCTGCTATAGTTTCACACACAGTTTCCAGATGTTTGCAGAACAGTGATATGGGTTCGCCCGTTTTAGTTAAAGTGTTACACACAGTTTCCAGATGTTTGCAGAACAGTAGTATGGTTTTTCCCGGTTTTAGTTAAAGTGTTACACACATTTTCCAGATGTTTGTAGAACAGTGATATGGATTCGCCCGGTTTTAGTTAAAGTGTTACACACAGTTTCCAGATGTTTGCAGAACAGTAGTATTGGTTTGTACCGGTTTTAGTTAAAGTGTTACACACAGTTTCCAGATGTTTGCAGAACAGTGATATAGGTTCGCCCTGTTTTAGTTAAAGTGTTACACACAGTTTCCAGATGTTTGCAGAACAGTAGTATGGTTTGTCCCGGTTTTAGTTAAAGTGTTACACACAGTTTCCAGATGTTTGCAGAACAGTAGTATGGTTTCTCCCGGTTTTAGTTAAAGTGTTACACACAGTTTCCAGATTTTTGCAGAACAGTAGTATGGTTTGTCCCAGTTTTAGTTAAAGTGTTACACACAGTTTCCAGATGTTTTCAGCACAGTAGTATGGTTTCGCCCGGTTTTAGTTAAAGTGTTACACACAGTTTCCAGATGTTTGCAGAACAGTAGTATGGTTTCTCCCGGTTTTAGTTAAAGTGTTACACACAGTTTCCAGATGTTTGCAGAACAGTAGTATGGCTTCTCCTGGTTTTAGTTAAAGTATTACACACAGTTTCCAGATGCTTGCAGAACAGTGATATGGGTTCTCCTGGCTTATTTATACTTTTTTGACACAGTTTGAAGATGATTTTAGAACAGTGATATGGCTTCTACCGTTAATTAATACTTTTCAGACACAGTTTGAAGATGGTCCACATCCACCTCCATTTTTTATTTTTTTATGAAATTATTTGTTTAAAATGCTTTTAGTTATTTCCCTGTCCCCATTTATTTGTAGGGCACTTGTCCCACCCTTGCCCCCATTTCCTTCCTTTTGCAGAACTCTAGGACTTTCCAGGACTTTTTTACAGCCATTTTTGTGCCTAAAAGTTCAGGTCCCCATTGATTTCAATGGGGTTCGGGGTCCGGGACAAAGTTCGGCTTCTGTCCGGACCCGAACCCGGACTTTGTCCCGAAGTTCGGCCGAACCAGCAGAACCCGGACTTCCAGAAGTTCGCTCAACTATAGAGCAGACTAAAATTCGAAATTCAGAAATTCGCAAATCCGAAAATAACCAAGAACATTTCAAATAATAACTAACTAATAACTATTAAATTATAGGTATTGGAATTTCCCTGAAAGTTTGGCTGTTAGTGTACTTAAATATGAAATTTTCAAGAAAATTCCAATACCTATAATTTAATAGTTATTTATTATTATTTCAAATGTTTTTCTTATCAAAAGACTCATTATGCCTCATAGATTATAAGTTAGGGTGTTCGCTTTCCAAAATGGGGTAATTTTGTGGGCAATTCCATTGTCCTGTGTTCCAGGGCCTTCAAAAGTGTAATAGGTGGCTGAGAAATGAGATCTGTAATTTATGCTTGTAGAACGCCTGAAGGTGCTACTTCAATGTTAGGCCTTTGTATGTGGCCAGGCTGTGTAAAAGCCTCACACATGGGGTATCGCCATACTCAGGAGGAGTAGCAGAATGTATTTTGGGGTGTCATTGCAAGTATGCATATGCTGTGTGTGAGAAATAACTTGTTGTTTAACAACTTTGCAAAGAATTGTGGGAAAAAATTACAACTTCAAAAAACTCACCATGCCCCTTACTAAATACCTTGGAATGTCTACATTCCAAAAAGGGGTCATTTGGGGGGTATTTGTACTTTCCTAGCTTGTTAGGGTCTCAAGAATTGAGATAGGTGGTCAGTACATCAGGTGTGATCAATTTTCAATGATTTGCACCATAGCTTGTAGACTCTATAACCTTCACAGAGAATAAATAATATCCACTAATTTGGGTTATTTTTACCAAAGATATGTAGCAGTATAAATTATGGCCCAAATTTATGAAGAAAAATTACTTTTTTGCAACATTTTTTAATACAAACTAAAAAAAAGTGTTTTTTTTTTCAAAATTTTCGCTACTTCTTCGCTTATATTGAAAAAAATAAAAAACCCAGCAGTGATTATATACCACCAAAAGAAAGCTCTATTTGTGAGAAAAAAATGATAAAAATTTTGTTTGGATACAGTGTAGCATGACTGAGTAATTGTCATTTAACCACTTGCCAACCGCCAACCGCAGGTTGACGGCGACAAAGTGGTTCGATATCGCAAATCGGCGTCATACGACGGCGGCTACGAGACCGCGCACTGTGAGCACGCACGCGCCGCCGGAGGTGCGCCCGTGCGCTCACTGTGTTCGGGGAGGGCAAGGGAGCGGGTTCGGCGGATTTGATCGCCGCCGACTACCCGTGATGCCCCCCCCCGGAGTAAAAGAACGGAGATCCGTGTAAGTAAACACAGACCTCGGTTCTGTGAGAGGGGGAAGGGCTGTGATCACAGCCTTCCTCTACATGGAAGCTGTGATCACTTCCCTTCCCCAGTCAGGGCAGCCCACCCACAGTTAGAACACGCCCAGGGAACACAGTTAACCCTTAGAGCGCCCCCTGCAGGATAACCCCTTCACTGCCAATGGCATTTACACAGTAATCAGTGCATTTTTATAGCACTGATCGCTGTATAAATGCCAATGGTCCCAAAAAAGTGTCAAAATAGTCAGACATGTCCGCCCCAATATCGCAGTACCGCTAAAAATCGCAGATCGCCGCCATTACTAGTAAAGAAAAAAATAAATAAATAAAGACCCCAAAAATGAATTCTCATCATCCGTAAACGCGGCCACTTTTGCACAAACCAATCAATAAACGCCGATTGTGACTTTTTTTTATTACAAATATGAGGAAGAATATAAATCAGCCAAAACTGATGAAAACATTTTTTTTTTTTTTTTGGATTTGTATTTTAGCAAAAAGTAAGAAATTTGGGTTTTTTTGCAAAATTGTCGCTCTTCTTTTGTTTATAGCGGCGATCAGAAATGACGCAGCGATGATCAAATACCACCAAAAGAAAGCTCTGTTTGTGGGAAAAAAGGACGCAAATTTCATTTGGGTACAACGTCGCACGACCGCGCAATTGTCAGTTAAAGCGGCGCAACGCCGAATCGCAAAAAGGGCTCTGGTCCTAAAGTGTGAAATCCTTCCGGGGCTGAAGTGGTTAAAGTGTGAGAGCACTGAAAGCTGAAAATTGGTCTGGTAAGGAAGGGGGTGTAAGTGTCCTGTAAGGAAGTGGTTAAAGATGGAGCTTGAAGGCAGCATAGATTACCATAAGCATTTTAAAACAATGAAGCAGTTGCAGTTAAAGATGGAGCTTGAAGGCAGCATAGATTACCATAAGCATTTTAAAACAATGAAGCAGTTGCAGTTAAAGATACAGCTTGAAGGCAGCATAGATTATCATAAGCATTTTAAAACAATGAAGCAGTTGTAGTTAAAGATGGAGCTTGAAAGCAGCATAGATTACCATAAGCATTTTAAAACAATGAAGCAGTTGTAGTTAAAGATGGAGCTTGAAAGCAGCATAGATTACCATAAGCATTTTAAAATAATGAAGCAGTTGCAGTTAAAGATGGAGCTTGAAGGCAGCATAAATTACCATAAGCATTTTAAAACAATGAAGCAGTTGCAGTTAAAGATGGAGCTTGAAGGCAGCATAGATTACCTGTGGGGGGATAGAGAAGAGTTTTTTTAGATTGTGCTGAGCCGTAGTGTAATGCTTAATCCAATATGAATACTTTATCCAAGATGATAGTTGCCAATGCAATCCCTGCCCGTGCAAACCCCTGCCTGCTTTAGTTGACAGTGGAGCATTTTTTTCCTGTTTGGGTCCAGTGACGCCTTCATGAGTGACGATGGATCTACATCAGGGACACTGTTTTTTTATTTTTTAATAAAGGAATTGTCAAAAACTGTCTCTGTGTTTTTATTACTTTTTGACACTTTTTTGGTGAATGGATAGGGGTACTACCCACCCCATACTCATTCACACAGGGGGGACTGGATCTGGGGGCCCCCTTCTTAAAAGGGGCTTCCAGATTCCAACAAACCCTCTGCCTGCAGACCTCCACAACCATAGCCCAGGGTTGTGGGAATGAGGCCCTTGTCCCCATCAACATGGGGACAAGGTCCTTTGGGGTGGGGGGGCAGAGCCCTCCATGCCCCAAAGCACCCACCACCTCATGTTGAGGGCATGTGGCCTGGTATGGTTCAGGAGGTGGGTGCTTGCACAACCCCCCTTTCCTGGCCTGCCAGGCTGCACACTCGGATAAGGGCCTGGTATGGACGGGGGGGCATGTCATTTTTTGTTCACTTGTTAATTACTGGCAATGTTTTTTATTCAGTTGTCAGCGGGGAAGCCCATGGACAGATGATGACTCAGCTATTGTTAAGGACGCAGTGGCTGGCTTACTGGCCTGCTCCTTAACAACCAGCTATTCACTGCGCCCTGATTAGGCAAAGCTTTTCCCAATCAGGGCTCAGAATGCACTGTGCAGCATGCAGTGCATTTCAGGGCATTTGGTGGAGTGAACACCTGCCGAGCGCCCTGCAAATTTGGGTGTTCGCCAAATGGGCCCAACTCTATTGAACAGCTTAAGTATCATCTTCTACTGCTGAAGGCTTTAAAAAATAGCAGCTCTTGCCACCATTACCACCTCATACTACCATTAACAGCTTCTTCTACTGCTGATATTCTGACATCATAACCATCTCCTGCCACCACTGTACACCTGGCAGCCTTACCATTTTGTGCTGACTCTACAGCTGTAGTTCTGTATGAAGGCACTTTTAAGGTGCCACACTGAATGGTTCCACAGCTTCTAATTCTCAATTGCATTAGTTGTATGATTAATCCTGCATTGAGCATCAATTTTTGTGTTGGCTTATGGTGCTTCAGCAATAAAAATATCAAATACTGAAAGTTTTTGTATCTTTTTCTCAGTTGTAAAAAATGTTCTATTATTTTCCTCAGGGTTGATCCAGCAGATTGATGTGGAATCAATGTTCACACTTTGGCACCAAAAAAATCTCAGCACCTAATGTTCTTGCATGTTTCTTCACAGTTGGAACAGTTTTATGTTTGCTGTAGGATAAATCATGCTGTTTGTCTCTTTTTTTGAGCATATCTTAGTGCATTCCCCCAGTGAATAAAATATGTGGAAATAGTGATTTGCTGATTATAATTGGTCTGTTCTGTTCTGTCCTTCTAAAACTATGGCCTAGCAAATAGGCTTAAACACTGTACATTGAATCTGTACAATTTTTCTGTCTTTTGTTTAGAAAAAAATATAATTTAAACTTTTGTTTGCAGTTGAAATCTGCCTGCCTCCCTCTGAAAATGCACCCTGAAAGGATAACATACTGTACAACAATATTTACATTTTTTTGTTTTCTGTCTCAAAAAAATACATTGTACATTCTTACTTGAAGTTGAATATTCCTGCTTTCTCCCTCTGAAATTACATCCTGCTAACAAGAATAACGTACTGTGCAACAAATCTCTACAATGTTTCTGTCTTCTTTTAGGCCATAGTAATGATCAGAGCAGGTTGGGTTCAATTCTCTTCACTTCCAAAGCGTTTTGAACAGACTATATTTGTACCTCAGGGGAGCAAGACCCAAGCAATCATGGTAAACATATGGCCAACATAATTGCTGTTGTTAAGTAGAACCTTGACATAAAGGACATCAACATCAAGAAGATCTGCTTGTCTGGGTCAAGTTTACGATATAATGGATTACAGTGCTGATATGGGCTGTTTGACAAATGAAAATATAAGGCACTTAGTTTAAATAAAGAAACCTCAACATTAGACTACATCTGGGGCACATTGCCAAGAGATGGGGAATTCCCTAACTACCAATGAAGTACAAGAAAAAATATATTTTAACATGAAAATATGGGAAATTCTGGTAAAAAGTCTGAATTGCGCCCATGGAAGTCATCCATCACTTTGGAAGTAATAGCAATCAACATGACATGGGACCAGTCCATCCTTTCTCATCCAAGAGGTTTGAAAACAACAGATGGACGTTCAAGAACAAAAAGTATGTAAGTCAGAACTCCAAATGCCCAATATTTATATGATCTGACTCTATCTTATTTGCCTGTATGGTATGTTGCAACTTTTATCTTAACACTGTGCTGAAAAGCCACCTGGCAAACCCCTCAGGGAAGCTGCATGGAGTGCCTTCCTCAGAAGAAACCAAGGTGCCACTTCTTTTATATGGGTATTGTTTGAGATAAAACAATCAAAAACTGACATTTCAAAAATGACCTGATACCAAAGAAATCAGTGAGTGGTTGAAACAGCAAGGAAGAAAATAGTCAGAGCACCATTCAGCCTGAATTCCAAAATGGAAAATTCCTTTCCATTTTGGACTTCGGGCTGGATGGTGCTTTGAGTAATTTCTTCCCTGTTGATTGCCCCAACCACTCACTGGGCTCTTTGGGATCAGGTCTTTATTTGAAATGTGGATTACAATACCTATATAGAAGAAGTGGTGCCTTGGGTCCTGCTATGGGAGCCACATCTTGGAGTTTCCCTGGGGGGTTTCCAGGTGGCTTTTCAGCACAGCAATTATGTTGGCCATATGCTTACCATGACTGCATGGGTCTTTTACAGATTATCTTTTCCCTGAGGAAGAGATATAGTTTATTTGAAACACATTGGGGATGAAGAGAATTGTGCCCAACGTGGTCTGATCATTATCATGGCCTGATATAATATTTTCATTTCATTTCATTATCTATCCTATTTTAACATGTTTTTAATACTTAGGACCTAAAAAGTCCTATCTAAACATAGTAAGGTATATTTAAAGATCTGGGGATGTTGGCATCCACAATTTATGTGTGACCACTTGGTTATTGTTAATGTTTCTGTCTTAGAAACACACTGTAATTTCTTGTTTTCCATTTGAAATGTGCCCGCGCCCCATCTAAAATTGCATCATAATTTAAAGGACAACATACTGTGCAACAAATCTGCACATTTTTTCTGTTTTAAACAAAACACTTTAATTTTTAAAGAGCTTATTAAGCAAAGTGTATGGGTGGGATTTTTAGGTACTCAAATGTAACACCAAAGATAAAATAATAACAGTTTATTGTACAAATGTTAATATCAAAGACAGTAGTAACAAAACAGGATTTGATAAAAACAAATCAACCACCATTGTATATAGACTGTAAACTGCAGAAACTAAATATAGATTACAGAGTAAACTCCAACATGTTTTGATTCATAAAAGCAATCTTCATCAGGGGGTTAGAAAATGTCGTACATTCTGAAATATAATATGTGCATCGGGTTCAACACATGTTTGGCATATGTGATATGAGAGGCATGTTCCCAGGCAAAGAGAGCTCTGTTCTGTTTGCATTTCCTCCCAGTTTGTAAGTCCTAATTGCCTTTAATTGGGAGGTATTTCAGGCACTGCTGGAAAAGATTTTGGAGTTATAGTAAATTAGCCCTTGTGCCTCATTCACAAGGGGGGGAGTTAGTATTTGGAAGCCTCCTTACTTTTGAAGGGGGCTTCCAGATTCCAAAAAACACCCACACACAAATCCCCACGAACACCAGGCAAGGGGTGTGGGGAAGAGACTATTGTCTTCATTAACATGGGGACAAAGTGCTTTGCCACTATGTTGAGGGCATGAGGCCTGGTATGGTTCAGGGGGGCACATGCTCAGCTCCTCCTTTCCTTGCCAGCCAGGCTGCATGTTTGGACAATGGTCTAGTATGGATTTTCTTGTTTTTTTCCAGGGTTCCCCTTAAGCAAATTCAATATCAGACACTTTCACACCCTTCCTGCCCAAACCAATTTTCAGCTTTCAGCACTGTCACACTTTAAATGACAATTATTTTTTTCACACAAATAGAGCTTTCTTTTGATAGTATTTGATCGCCACTGGATTTTTTTTTCTAAATAAACTAAAGAAAATTTGGAAATTTAGGCCAAAATGTATTCTGCTACATTTCCTTGGTAAAAACAACCCAAATCAGTGTATATTATTTAGTCTGTAGGAAAGTTATAGAGTCCACAAACTATATTATATATCGTATATTTGAAAATCGATCAATCCTGATGTAGTAACGGCCTATATCCTTTCTTATTCACTTGACAACTAGCCACTGCCATTATACGGTGGCAGGTCGGCATGTTCCCGCAAATTGCCACACCTGGCAGTCCTTCCAATGGGTATAGCAGGTGCGCGCACACTGTACGGCGGGGAAGCTGATGTGCCTGGCCTGCGGCCGCGATATTCTCTGGCCACCCGTGATCACGGGAACGAGAGGCAGAACGGGGAACTGTTAGTGCAAACTGTCATGACACCTGAGGTCAGGTGACAGGTGTGCAATGCTGGGGTGCAAATCGCACCAAGGGTTGCAAAGCGCACCGCTAAGGTTGTGGACCTATAGCTGACTGCTGCTAATGAGTTCTGGCTGGTACAGGAAGAGGGGCTCCTGGAGCACGAACACTTCTAACACAGGGAGCTATTGCATTGGTTTCCCCCCGGGCACGGAGTCTAAGAGCCAGTGGGTATTTGTCAGAGCCTCTGGTGGTGAGGATGGATTTGGCTGCAACTGGATCCAGGTCACGGCCCCCGGGGTCCCCTAGCTCATCCTCGGCTGGCTACAGGTGGAAGAGAGGAAGCAGCAGTGCAGGAACAGCAAAGATAGTCAGCATCCTAGCAAAGGGTCAGGGCCACTAGTAGACAGGAGAAACAGAGAACAAGCCAAAGATCAGGGTATAAAGCAGGCAGGGATAAACAGAGAACAAGCCAATGATCGGGGAATCAGGTAGGCAGAGAGAGTCAGAACAAGCCAAAGACAGGTAACCGGAAATAGTCATACAACAGGAACATCCACACACAAAGCCAAACACACACAACATTGATCGGCAAGGAGGCTTTGCAGCACATGGTCTAATATAGTGTTTGCTTAATTGGAGGCTGGGGCGGACATCACTGAGAGGAGATTACTTAGCCCACAGGGGGTGATGTGAATGGCCTCTAAGCTGACACAACGAAGTGGTAAGCAAACAGACAGGACATGAATGACTATGGGTTCATGACAGTACCCCCACTCTTACGAGGTCTTCCCCTCCCCATCCCCCGCCTAGGCCCAAGCTTGGAGGGAAATCTCAAATGAAACCTCCTCACCAGACGAGGTGCAAATACCTCAGATGCAGGGATCTAAGACCTCTCCTCAGGACCAAACCCTTTCCAATGCACAAGGTACTGAAGAATGCCTTTACAGAGCCGGGAGTCCAGGACTAGACTAACCTCGTACACCTGACCATCCTCCGAGACCAGAACTGTGGTAGGAGAGGACGAAAGAACTTGTTGAGGACTAAAGGCTTCAGAAAGGAAACATGAAAGGAGTTCAAAATCCTGAGGCTTTTTGGAATCTGGAGTTTACAACAAACCAGATTCAACTTAGCAATTATAGAGACCAATGAATCTTGGGGCAAATTTCAGAGAAGGAACCCTGAGCTTGATGTTCCTGGTAGAAAACCAGACCTTGCCTACAATCTGTAGAGAAGGCGGTTTCTGCCTGTGACGGTCGGCAAAACCCATAAACTTATCAGCCGCTGCCCAAAGGGAATCATGAACCTCATCCCAAATGGTATTAAATGGTTGCTGAA
>BLSH010148175.1:356792-390454 GCA_018402905.1 Glandirana rugosa
CGACTATTCAAATACCCATTCTTCAAACCCTTTCCAATGCACAAGGTACTGAAGAATGCCTTTACAGAGCCGGGAGTCCAGGACTAGACTAACCTCGTACACCTGACCATCCTCCGAGACCAGAACTGTGGTAGGAGAGGACGAAAGAACTTGTTGAGGACTAAAGGCTTCAGAAAGGAAACATGAAAGGAGTTCAAAATCCTGAGGCTTTTTGGAATCTGGAGTTTACAACAAACCAGATTCAACTTAGCAATTATAGAGACCAATGAATCTTGGGGCAAATTTCAGAGAAGGAACCCTGAGCTTGATGTTCCTGGTAGAAAACCAGACCTTGCCTACAATCTGTAGAGAAGGCGGTTTCTGCCTGTGACGGTCGGCAAAACCCATAAACTTATCAGCCGCTGCCCAAAGGGAATCATGAACCTCATCCCAAATGGTATTAAATGGTTGCTGAACAGTAGCCAAAGCTGGAATGTCCAGAGAACAGGTCATAGGAAGAGGAAGCTGAGGGTGTCTTCCATAAACTGTGAAAAAAGGGCTCTTCTAAGAACTGGGGTTAACATGATTATTGTGAGAAAATTCTGCCCATGGAAGCAGAGGACCAGTCATCATGATGAGCAGAGACTAAGGTGCAGAGGAAGACCTCTAACTCCTGATTAACCATTTCAGTCTGTTCATTGGATTGAGGGTGGTAAGAAGAAGAAAAATCCAAGACAATATTGAGGGACTTGCAAAGAGCTTTCCAGAAGCGGGATGTAAATTGAACAACCCTGTCTGAAACAATATGGGAAGGAACCAGGGCCAGATTAAGAGCATCATGGGCCTGGTGCTGAGTATGTTGGTGGGTCTTTCATGCTCCCAACATTGTGGGAACAGTTTGTGGATGGCCCCTTCCTGTTCCAACATGACTGCGCACCAGTGCACAAAGCAAGGTCCATAAAGACATGGATGAACGAGTTTGGGGTGGAGGAACTTAACTGGCCTGCACAGAGTTCTGACCTCAACCCAATAGAACACCTTTTGGCTGAATTAGAGCAGAGACTGCGAGCCAGGGCTTCTAGTCCACATCAGTGCCTGACCTCACAAATGTGCTTCTGGAAGAATGGTCAAACATTCCCATAGACACACTCCTAAACCTTGTGGACAGCCTTCCCAGAAGAGTTGAAGCTGTTATAGCTGCAAAGGATGGGGCAACTCAATATTGAACCCTATGGACTAAGACTGGCATGCCATGTGGGATGCCATAGAAACATAGAAAAGTGATGGCAGAAAAAGACTGAGTAGTCCATCGAGTCTGCCCCTTTTTATTTATTTATTTTTTTTTATAAAAATATATATATATATATATATATATATTTTTTTTTTTTTTTTTTTACCTTAACCTTGTTGTCTGACTATAGATTTATGTTTATCCCAAGCATGTTTGAAGCCATTTACTGTTGACTGTCTCGCAACCTCTGTTGGTAGTTTATTCCAATCATCAACCACCCTTTCAGTAAAATAATACTTTCTAAGATTAGTTTTGAACTTCCCTCCAGTTAGTTTGAGGTCATGTCCCCGTGTTCTTGATTTTGGTTTCATATTGAAAAGACTGCCCTCCTGAACCTTTTTCACCCCCTTGATGTATTTAAAGGTTTCAATCATGTCTCCCCTCTCCCTTCTTTCCTCCAGACTGTACATATTAAGTTCCTGAAGTCACTCTTGATATGTTTTATCCCCCAGACCTTTCACCATTTTTGTTACCCATCTCTGAACTCGTTCTATCTTATCAATATCTTTTTGTAAGTGAGGTCTCCAGAACTGGACACAGTATTCTAAGTGAGGTCTCACTAAAGATCTATATAGAGGAATCAGAACCTCCTTCCTCCTGCTGGTGATCCCTCTACTGATACATCCCAGAATTCTATTTGCTTTTCCCACTGCCTGGTCACACTGTTTGCTCATTTTGCAATCATCTGAAATAAGCACCCCCAAATCTTTTTCTTCTGTAGTGCTGGCTAACACTGTACCTCCAATGCTGTACTCTCTAAGGGGATTCTTTTTCCCTAGATGCATTATTTTACATTTAGAAATATTGAACTGCAGTCTCACTGCTTTGACCAATCTTCCAGCAATGCCAAATCATGTTCCATGTTACAGACACCTCCAGGGATATCAACCCTATTACACACCTTTGTATTATCAGCAAAGAGACATACATTGCCCAACAAACATTTAGTTATATAATTTACATATAGGTTAAATAGAACAGGACCCAGTACAGAGCTTGTGGTACCCCACTAGTGACTGGTCTCTGCTCTGAGTGAACCCCATTTACAACCACACTCTGGGATCTATCCTTTAGCCAACTGCATATCCACTGAACCACCCAAGGGTTAAGTCCCAGCTTGTACAACTTTTGTATTAGATCATTATGTGGAACTGTATCAAATGCCTTGCTGAAATCAAGATACACTATGTCCACAGCACCACCCTAGTCCAAAACACTGGTAATATAGTCAAAGAATTCAATCAGATTTGTCTGGCACGATCTGCCCTCAGTAAAGCCATGCTGCCATGCTGCCATGTGTGTGTAAAGGCAGCCATCTCAATACTTTTGCCTAGCTAGTGTATCTGCCAAGATTTGCAATGGTGGTGGATCCCTCTTACACATAAATACTACATTTAGACATAATTTAGGTAAGGCTCTGAGTCAGAAGTTATGTTTAACAACATAGAGAGAACACACAACATCACTGCATGAAGTGACATGTTTGGGATTCAAACTCAGGACCTGAGCAATGGTATGCAGAATACCTTGTGAGACACAGGGCTGCTGCATGTGGGGTCCTCCCACACATAAATACATATATACTGCATTTCTTGGAATATATAGGAATGACATTAGTCAGGAGTTTCTCATCTTTATTTGTTTTGTGATATTTGGTGTTTATTGCTGTGTGAGTGTAGAATAGTAATGCTATCCTCAGATTTTTGGGAATTCATTTTTTATTTCTGATATTGGTACACATATCAAATTTTTTGAGCGCGACTTAGGATCATTTGGAAAGAATAAAAAATAAAAAAGGGACTCATTTTAAATAAGCAAAGGTATTGTTTGCGGTTTAACAACATAGAGAGAACAAACAACATCTCTACATGAAGGGACATGTTTGGGATTCAGACTCAGGACGTCAGCAATGGTAGGCAGAATTGCTACTTTTTGAGCCACAGGGCTGCTGCATGTCAAGTCCTCCTACACATAAATACACAGATACTGCATTTCTAAGAATACCTAGGAATTACATTAGTCAGGGGTTATTCTTGATTTATTCTGTGATATTTGGTGGTTCTTGCTGTGTGAGTGTAGAATCGTAATGTTATCCTCTGATTTTTGGGAATGACATTTTTATTTCTGATGTTGGTACACATATCACATTTTTTGGGCTCAAATTAAAGTGGTTGTCAACTCTGGATAATCACTTTAACCTACAGGTAAGCCTATAATAAGGCTTATCTGTAGGTTCCCTGCATATCTCCTAAACTTGCATGGTTTAGGAGATATACAGTGTACTTGCATGTGCCGACGTCATCGGCACATGTGCAGTGAAGAAACGGCCTCCGTGCCGTTTCTGTACTAAGATTGTACCACGATTGGCGGCAACCATGCGCATGCGTGGGAGCGACATCACGCGGCTCCGGCCTGTCACAGAGCCGGAGATTGCGGCCCTGGAAAGGAAGAGGGGTGAAGATGGATGTGGCCTGGAGCGGGGACATTGTGGGCTTCCAATGCATGTATGTGACACATAACAGACTAGTATGCGATGCATACTACCCTATTATGCTTTTAAATTGCAGGGTAACAAAGAGTAGCAAAGAGGAAGTAAAATCCATCAGGGTTTACTTCCTCTTTAAGATCATTTGGAAAGCATAAAAAATAAAACAAATGGGACTAATTTTAAATATCCATGAGAAATGGTATTTATTTATTCATAAATGATTTGGAGAACGGGGTGACCAGCTCAATCTCAATATTTGCGGATGATACCAAGCTAAGCAGGGCAATACATTATCCACAGGATGTGGAAACCTTGCAAGAAGATCTGAATAAATTAATGGGGTGGGCAGACAAGTGGCAAATGAGATTTAACGTAGAAAAATGTAAGATAATGCATTTGGGTACCAAGAACATGAACGCAAACTACTCACTAGGGGGAGAGCCTCTGGGGCAATCTAGGATGGAGAAAGACCTAGGGGTCCTAGTAGAGAACAGGCTCAGCCGTGGCATGTAATGCCAAGCTGCTGCAAGCAAAGCTAACAAAGTGTTGGCATGCATCAAGAAAGGGATTAACTACAGGGATAAATCAATAATTCTCCCACTATACAAGTCTCTGGTGAGGCCGCACCTGGAGTATGCCATCCAATTCTGGGCACCAGTACTCAGGAAGGATGTACAGGTATTGGAAAGGGTTCAGAGAAGGGCAACAAAGCTAATTAAGGGATTGGAAGACCTTAGTTATGGGGAAAGATTACAAGCACTGAACTTATTCTCTCTGGAGAAAAGACGCTTGAGAGGGGATATGATTTTAATGTACAAATACTGCACTGGCGACCCCACTATAGGGACAAAACTATTCAGCGCAAGGGAGTACACAAAGACACGCGGCCATTCACTAAGAATAGAAGAAAGGCGGTTTAACCTTAAAATGCGTAGAGGTTTCTTTACGGTAAAAGCAGTGAGAATGTGGAATTCTCTTCCACAAGCAGTAGTTTCTGCTGGGTGTATAGATAATTTCAAAAAACTATTAGATGCACACCTAAGGAAACACAACATTGAGGGATATACAATGTAAAACTGACATAAAAACACACACATAGGTTGGACTTGATGGACTTGTGTCTTTTTTCAACCTCACTGATTATGTAACTATGTAACTATGTATTGTTTTAGTTTGTAAAGACACCTGTGTAAGTTTGGGGAAATATTTTTGTGAGATAGATATCAAGAAGTGAAAGTGACAGAGAAAAAAAGATTTTACCAAAACATGGAAAGATTACATATTCTACCATTCTTAAAAACAAAATAGATTATCAAAATTGCAACATTCTTGCAAGGACAATTTCTTTGAGAGAAAGATACATTTCATCTCAACATGTAAAGGACTTCTTTGGGGAAGTTACAATTGTATTAGAATGAATGGCTGGAAATTGCATTGGACTACATTCCTCCAACTTTTACTCCCAAAAAACTATCATAGCTCTCATTTTGGTATTTACTAATTACTCCATTTAAGCAAAATTTAGAGCAGTTTCAGGTCTGAGCATGCTCAGTTGTGCTCAGCTGTGCTCTGCACCTAGGAGTAAAGAGGCAGGGAATATATCTCTTTTCAGATCTTTTAAAATATTTCAGTGTAGAAATCACTTTTTCACACAGTTTAAAAACAGATTATCTTTAAACAATATACCGCAAATTTTAGTACAATTTAGGTGATTATATCATGCTCTAAACATTATTTCCAAGTGCACATCTCCAGGTCTTAACTTGAGTAAAGATTTGGGTGCTATCTGTTGCCTGGGCGCTATAATGAATACCATTTTGGTGCTATTTAGTGCCATTTGCCATTTTTGGTACTAAATAACGCTCAGTACCACAAATGTGCGCCTGAGCGCTATAATAAATAAACCCCACAGAGTAATTGTTTTCTCTCTGGTGAGTCTGCATCCTTCTTCCTAAAGGTAAATATATATATATATGTACAAAGCTTGCTAATATAGTAAGAGAGGAATGCATTAAAAATTAGCTGGAAGATGTTCAGATGTCATGATTTTTTTTCTTATATCTTTACTATGGTGATCATTTTTGCTGCTGTCACCTTTTCAGCTAGATGTTTGCACAAAACACATCATTTACTTTGCAGTGTGGGACAATCAGCATTTATGTGGCTCACCATCATTTACTATAGCATGATCTTGCTCAAAGAACAGATAGATCTGTTGATTGCATGAGAAGTAGACTGGGCGCCGCTTTGCTTGTGCCGGCCATTCTCCTCCACATGCACTGCCGAGATACAGGGGGTGGAGCTAGTGTAATTGACAGATGATACCCTTGGCCAATCAGAGTGTATGGATCCTTCCCCACAGTGCCCATCAAGTGAGACTGTCACTGTAGGGTGGGAGTTAGGAGGAAGTGGGTATTTTGTGAAAACTGTGGGGAAGGAACACTACACTGTATGGAACTCAGCTGCCGTCCGTGATTTACATAACAATAGTGCCTGCCAGCCACCCGCGATTTGCATAACAATAGCGCCTGCCTGTCACGATTTACATAACAACAGCCCCTGCCAGCCATCCGCTATTTGCATAACAATAGCGCCTGCCGTCCACTCGCGATTTGCATAACAAAAGTGACTGCCGCCCGCAATTTACATAACACACACACACAGCTAAACAGCATTAATGACTCACTGGCATGGGTCTATCTTGAGGTAGGAGCCTGGAGCTACAGCTCCAATAGCCCCTATGTTAATCCAGCCTGAGGATGGTTGGTAAGATGAGCTGGGAATTTTCTTTGGTTTTGTTTGACATTTATCACCCTTCCATGTACTTCTTGCTGTGAAGGCCAGTTATAGGTGGGGGCAGTGGCCATTCCTATGTACTGTTGGAATACTGGCGATGAGATGCACTGGACACATTTGCTGCCATTGTGCTATATGCCAGTGCACCCATGTGCCTTTAAGGAGGGGTGGGCTCCTTCCAGGCTTACCTGCCCTCTATCTAACAGACGTTTACAGGTATTTGGGCATTTTTTTCAGCCGCTCCTGAACTCTCCTCTATGTTATCTTATCAGTACATTTACACAGGGTCGTTTAAGGTAGGTTCCAGGCAGTTGAGTTTAGAGGTTTCCTTTGGAATGCAAAAAATTGGGTTCAGACGCCAGTTCAGAGGCATTTGAAATGCCAAATAGCTTGTAAACTCGGCTAAACGCGGCATGCAAAACGGACGTTTTGGGCGCCGGTTTCTAGCCGTCAAGATAAAACGTTCAGGGGAGGTCCCATGTAAAAGGAGCCTTAGGATTGCAGATAATACTGGGGTGCCATGAATTGGCTTTGCAGCTTACCCATGTATTTGCAAATGAAACCTCTGATTTAGCACAAACTTGCTGCAAAGGCCAGTTATAGGTGGGGGCAGTGGCCATTTGGTTGTAACAAAAAAGGCAACAAGCACTTTATTTTATTGTCTTATTATTTTACCTGTTTCATACTTGTTCCTGGTCTCACTTAAAATATTAATTTAAAATAATAAATTAATTAATATGTGATCAATTTATAGACCCCATTAAGCTGCAAGTACACACATTTCAATATTCTAAGCAAACTATCAATCATTGACACACTCTGCTATATGTCAACACTTAAAATGTTTCACATTGTTGATTCTGCTAAAATGTTGAAAAGCAAAAAATATGATGTATGTCCTTATGCGCAAAGCTGCAATTTGTGTATATTTAGCACAGTTTATGATTTTCAGTGTATTAAAGACACATGTGGCTGCCTGGATAGTCATTTTGCATTCATAACGGTTAACATATTTGAAAGAACCATATACAGTACATGTGCCTTCAGAAAATAAATGATATTGTCAGATTATTACTTGGCTGCATACTAAAAAAAAAGTAGTAGTACAGTAAAATTACTGAAATCACTAGCAACTATGAGCAGAAATACAAAAATTGGGAGAGCGGCCCCCCACCAGTCCCCCATAAAGAGCAAATTGTTGTTGGACTATCTCGGTACCAGCTTAAACGTTGTAGACACAATGTTTGATACAAATTTAACAATGCCTTATTTATACATAACAATATATCAGGATATCCAAATAGTAAATGACAAACATCATTAAAATGTACAATCCAGGTATATCACCAATATTCATGTACCCCACTTGGGGGGACAGGGGTATGATGGATTCCCATGGATGTCACTGTTCTCAACATGTTTCGCGGAATTTACCACTTCATCAAGAGAATATCTGTGGTAAGTCATTTATATAATATAAAAAATATATCAATACTACAGAAAATATATGAAGAAAATGAACAGAGTACATAGGGATATAGAGCAGTGTCACCATTGTTCCCCTACGGCGGATATGGGGGTATGTGCTAAGCAGGTGAGTCAGTACAAGAAACAATTTTACTAGCTAGAGTTAGCTAGAACTAGGTCCTGTGGAGGTCTGTTTTGTGGGGCTGTCCTTTAACCTAAAACTACAGCTATCCCTCAAGTCACCATCTGTAAAATGTCACATATCTTTATTCCACAATAACTGTGTCATTGCATAAATTCAGTCTGAATATACTGATCACATTGATTCTATAAAGAACAGAGGATAATTTGTATTTCATTGTATCTTACCATGGTTAAATCACCTTTTCAGTATATTAAATTTGTGAAACATATCTGGTAAAAAAAAATGCCCCATGAAAATAATCTGAAGTTCAATAATTTTATAAAGCATTAAATCACAACAGAAGCAAAATTTACATTCTAAAACAAATTATCTGAAGCAGTTCCAAAGCTAATGGTGCCAATTATGTAAAGTGCAGTTAAGGTTTATTTTAAATAGAGGTACAGGTATGTGCATTTCATGTTGATTTTTGTTTATAGCTGCATACATAAGCACAGCCCTAGAATAAATACTTGATGAAGGATTAGTATATGAATTTGTTCTTTATTTATGCTGGAGGATTAGTTAATAATTTAAAAGTCTGTGGAAGATTGAGCAGGTTATCGGTTGGAGCACTGTAGCAGTTAAAGCAATTAAGGTGCAAAATAATCAAGTCTTGCCCAGCAATTAGTTTAGTGCCTCCCTATAAACTCACAAAACAGCACACATTTCATTGCTCCTCATTGGCAGCATTCCCAATAACAACAGAGTTCATGTGACACAGGTTTACAGAAAAATACTAAAAGCAATAATAATTTATGTGCAATATATACCATGGGTACTTAGTCTTACAGATAGAAACACTGAGATGTATGTATAATGTACACAGATAATATCCAATTCTGCTCCAGCCCGAATATAATATTTCCCTTGGAACAATGTTTAAAGATGCAATAATGTCATTCAATAACAGCTCAATGTATGCAACGTATTGTTAATCTGACATTTATTCAAGATCTATTAGATATGTATAAAGCATACAGTTCAATAAAAAGTTTTTGCAATTAAAAAAAAGCAATAATAATTCTTCTGTCATGTTTTCATGTATTATTTAAAGATATATTTTTTTTAACAGTACATAGGTTACATAGGTTTTATTTTTAATATTTGTATATGCATCTTAAAGTAGGCATATGGACATAGGACTCACATTTTAACATGTACAAAAGATAGACTTACTTTCTAATTTCGATCTTCCCATGAAGTTGCATTACTTGTGTCTAATCACGTACTGAAGCATTCAGAATAATTGACATACTTAGTAATAAATAATGTATTCCTAAGATAATACATTGATTGTTAAAAATATCATCTGAGGTTCATTGTTATATATTGCAAGTCCCTCACTGAAACCTAATTTGTGTTTTTCTTAAAAACTTTATTCAAATGTGAATGATAAAAGCCCTGGGCCATGGTCTACTATCCTGTTTGGTGTCTGTTCTATTAAGAAATAATATTCCACTTTTGTGAAACTAGTTCTGCATCACACAACAGATTAGTAAAAAAAAAAAAAATGGACCGAATGTTAAACCTGTACTTACACATATAGGTAAAGTTTCAGTAGAATACATAATAGCTCACTTTTTAGTGGCTGAGGAGATGAGATGTATATGGAAACCACAAATTACTTCTAATATGGCTCCTTTTGGGAGCCTGAGCAATGCAACAAATTTAAGAATGTTTTCTGTTCGCGGTACACAATTTGAGACATTATCCAATGTTATTTATCTCATAATAAAGTTTGATTGATGTTACTTCTAGTACAGAGAACAGAAACATGTGTCAAAACAGTATGGTTTCACATTGGAAAATATAGGAGTAATAGCATACTACATGTTTTTCATGCACTAAAAACAATATACCTGAACAGGTGAAACACACATAAACACTAAAACGAAGAATACACGTTTGGGGTGGGTGCTAATCTCTGTTTAACAACATGAGTCATCTGTCATATTATGTTGTGGAACAGGTAGCTGTTTCAGAAGACAGTAGGAGAAGATCTGAGACTATTTCCAGGAATGATATACAGGCATTATAACAAGTATTTATTATCCTGGAAATCTAAATGATATTATCATTGCACACACAGCTTTTACTTGATTTATTCATGCATTATTTAAATGTTATATACATCTTATATATTTTATTAGGGGTGGCTTCTATCTGATCAAATGTTCTTAATTTGATAGGTATGATTTTAATTAGGTAACATATAACATATTTTACTGAAAATTTGAGGGGAGTGGTTAGAGGGGAGTGGTTTACTGAGGCATGGCCAGCAAAGGACTATTTAAAGGCAATTTTATTGCTATTCAACTGGAGTAAGCCATTATGCACATTGGAGGCAGCGTTCACATTTTGCTATAGCGGTTTGACAGTTAGATGTCTGTGCCTATTGGTTTAAAAGTGTTTCTACTTGTATGGATTTTGTGTCACACACACTTACACCAAAATGTATAAAGGATTTTACACAATGCTAATGCTCTCTTTACTTTTACTATTTTGTAGTAATATCTACAGGAATCTCAGTTTTTAAGATGTAATCAGCAAGCCCAAATCTTGTGATAGATTTCATAGCACAGCTTTCTTTAGATGGTATATCCTTCCATTAAGTGTATTTTGTTTACTGGCAATATCCATTCGGCCACAGGTGGTGATCTAGAAGTCTGCTAACATTTTGGATGCAGACTCTTAGCTGCATTTATGAGGTGATTTATTATTGATTTCTTGTATGTTCTTGTACAGACATGGGTATATTGGTGAATAATAGAACCCATAGTTTCTGTGGAATATTCATAATAATGATCAAATTATTAATCTGTATCCAGATTTATTATTATTATTTATATTTCCACCAGATATGGGAAAGGGTGCCCAACTCCACACCTTCAGCACAATGGAGAGGTTTGGAAGTACCATTTACTTAGTCATACTAGGCCTGTGTGCTACCAGGCAAGGAGCTTAAAATTACTTTTGAGATATTATTGTGCATGGAAGAAGGGTAAGTCAATAGGATTTGGGAGCTGGGTAATGCTGAGAGTTTATGGGATAATTCTTGTTCTCAGTGGGCCAAGTTTTCAGGGGGTTGAAATGTATCACTGGGAGTAGTAACTTTTATAGTAGTGAGATACCATGGAAGGGGCCAGAGGACAGTAAAAAAACATTTTTAATAAGGTTTAAAGAATGCTTTTTGCTAAATTATGAAGTTGGAGCCATCTTTCAAAACCTAGATGTGTGTGACCCCAGTGACTTCTTATTTTGCTTTCAAAGATTTTCATTTTCAAAAGTATAAAAGTTACAGAAGAGAATGATAGTGAAAATATGATTCCAGGGATAGTAAATACAAAAGTGAATAACAAACATTGCATGAAGAGGTACAGGGTATACAGTTACTGATAGTGGACTGAAAACTGCAAATTGCAACTTTCCAGAAATGATAGTTATGGCTGGAGTCTGACCCAAATTATCCAAAATGATTCACATATGGATTTCTTGTTCCCGGAGGAATAGCCCCATCACCTGGGTCTAGGGCAGAAAGCGAGTCCCCCCACCCGACACCCCATTTGGGAACAAACTGTCCTGGGTGGGAAGTCAGCCGCCACCCCCCAGGACCAAAGCCCCCTCTGAGGAAACTGCTAGAAAAACTAGAATTTCAGTGTATTAGAAGATCTAAAACTACTTATTACAAAAACATAACAAGTTGCCTGAACTCACCCCTTAGAGTTGTAGTTCTGTGGGATAATAGAGGGAAGAGAGAGCAGTTTCAGTAGTAACCACAGGAATTTAAAAGGAGATGAGGAGGAGAGATCAGTGAGAGGGGAGAGAAAAGAAAAACAAAAAGAATGAAAGTCATTCACCAGCCTTATTGATCATGCCCTGAGGGGGCACAATGCCAGGGATAAAAGAAATTCCCACATAGTGCACCCAGGGTTCCCAGGTAGATTCTAATTTTTGAACCATGTCCAACAGGATACTAGCTATTTTTTTTGGGTCATGATCCAAGAAATTTTATTTTTGGCTGCGTTTATGGAGATAGTTGGTTGTTTCCAGGCCTTGGCTATGGTCAGTTTAACCCCTAAGAGTATGAAATTAATCAATCTTAGGTTATGTTTAGAGATCTTTGGGATGTGTGAATTCAGCAATGCCTCTGATCCTAAAGTTGTATCTTCTGGATCTATATTCTAACTCTTCAATCCTAGAGAGAGCTGATTCCAGACAGTCTTGTAAGACTTGGATATGGTCTGAATTTTGATTAGTGAGTGCTACTGTCATATCCAGTTTGTTTTCAATGGCCTCCATCCTGGATCCCAGGTTCTGGAAATCAGCCTTCATGTCCCCAGTGATTTTGGCTACAGTAGTGGCTATACCCCTCTCTAGTAGTTCTGATAATTTATAGTACAGGTCACCTGCCTAAAAGAGAGTCCTGAGCAGGGGTAACTTGTGCGGAGGTTCCTTGGTAAGGCATGGGTCGGGCCCTGTTGGAGAGAAAGCATTGTCACTGAACCCTCGTCCCAGCAGGGATTCATTGGAGGCTGGGGATGGTGACAGGAACTGTGGATTGCTGGACTAGCAGACTAGTGTTTATGTGAGGGAGGCAGGTACGATTACTTGCCTGCATTCTTTCTGTCCCTCCACACCTGGAGTGTGCTGCAGGGCCATGGTGGCCATTCCGCTACACCCTGGTGGAACTGCTCAGTCAAATTGCGGCCCGAGATCCCTTTGGACTGAGCTCCTGGTCATATAGGGGATGTCCCGGATGGTTCGGGGGTCCGGGTCGCTAGAAAGCGTGGGTCCCAGGGAGCTCAGGTGGAAGCTGTGGGCGCCATTTGGGCTTGGTGTTGCGGAGGTCCGGGCTCAAGTGGCCATCTTGGATCCTCTGCACATGCGCTCAGTGACTTCTTATTTTGGAGAGCTTGAGGACCATTCCACCATTTACTACATGATGCAATCACATGGTGCCTTTCACTGTTTAGTGCTTAAAGGTCTGCCAATCTAAGCTCCACTGAAAAGGGAAGTTGGCTGCTATGGGCTTTACTTTACTAAGTGTTGTTACAGTAGTAGGAGCTATAGCGAGGGCCAGGTTTCTGTGTAACTTATCAATACTTATCTTATCCCATACCCCTGTTGAAGTCCTGGCTGACGAAACGCATTGGTTGAGGCAGGCCTGCTTGTCTACCATCGCGCTTTTACCTGTTCAGATTGGAATTCCATATCGCTTGTGATACTTTTTAATCATGTAAGTGTGATTCTATTTTAAATAAATTTTATATGGTAACAGAATTACACTATGTAGCACCTTCTATTCTTACTGAGTTTTGCTGTGACCACCTGTTGGATCCATTTCCCTAGTTTTGGAACTCTCTGGCTTATATGCCTTATATGGTCCTGGAAAGTAACCATTTTAGTTAATTGGATTCCTGTGTGGAAGTGCCAGTATACGTCCTTTTGAAGTCTGCTTGATGTCTAGAAGTACCTTTGATGATTACATCCCTATGCTCATATGTTCTACCATTTCTGGTAAGAGTACCCTATCCTGACTCAGTGAAGGCTCACATTGCATGCGGGCGTATTGCATAAGCGTGGAGTGATATCTATACACCCTCTCTTTTATGTTTATTGAAAGACTTTATTTGGACTTCCTTTTTTTGTTTTCCTTCACGGAATATTTTTTGGTGTCTCATTTATATATATATATGTATATATATATATATATATATATATATGTACTCCCTTAATACGGAGCAACTCTTTGATGTTTTGTTAGCGCTGCACTATTGATGTACATGTCTAGCTTATCAATCCAAAGCGAGGTGTTAAAGTTTTGACCTGCAAGCGCTTCAACATCCAACCATTGTTCCTTGGCCCTTAGGTAAACCCAATCTAATGCTTTGTTTAGTAATGAGGTCTCATAGTATATTCTGACATCTGGGAAGCCCATGCATCCTTTAAGCTTATTCTGGTTAGTATTTGATATTGAACTTTAAACTTTTTTATGAGACCAGATAAAATCTATGAATTTTGGGTTTAGGAATCTGAAGAAGCTCAAGCAAAGTGATAACGGTAACACCTGTTATATGAACAAGATTCTGGCATGGTGATCTCGGAGCTTCGTCCAAACAGCCCACCAGCAGCCTCTAGCAGGGTTGCCTTCCCCACATCCAGGGAGCCCCCCGTGCCAGCCACTCACAGGTGATTCTTCCAGGGCCCCGTGGCCCGGCATGGTTATTATCTCACACCCCGCCGGGTGCAACTGTCAGGCGGGGCTGCGGCCTACCACTGCGCGGAACACCGCCAGACCACGGAGGCAGCACAGAGGACCGGGTTCTCTCCTGAGCCCGGTACATTGGGAGATAAGATTTGGGGCTCCCCCCAGATGATCATAAGGGCCTTCTGAGGCCAAGCGGGAGCTGTGGAAAGCCTTTCCTGAAGCCGGTGAGAGAGGCTGGGGCTGAGGCCTATGCTCACCTAGGGTGCATCCCAGACTACCAAGAGACAGTCTTCCAGAAAACCCCCCTATCAGCATCCCGGAGCTTTGTGGATCCTCCATCCTCCTAAAGCAGAAACCCCTTAGGACAAGACTCAGGGGGTCTGGTCCATAGCCTGCAAAAAGCAGGAGAGTTCAGAGTTGGAGGCCCTCCACTGACACAGAGGGACATTAGTTCTCCAATCCGAGCAGACTTTCGTCCCCTTTACTGCCCCTCAAGGGAGGCTTTTCCTGGGAATCTTTCCTCATGTATGCAGCAGCTGTGCAGAGAGACTTAACCAAACATCCAGGTTTCTCAACCAAAACCCCTGAGAACTCCCCATTGCCCCCTGAAACCCAGTCCATCCTAAAGGACAACCCAGAGGACATGGAGGCGGTCACGGAAGGGGGCTCGCAAATTCTTCCCAGCCCAGGACTTACAGTACCGGATGCATTAAACCCCCAGATCCTTTCCCCAGCCTCCACAGTATCCCTTCTGGAGAGGACTCTAGACGAGATGTTTGCTTGCCCACCAGGGGACCGGGCTCCCAACCTGGACACACCGGGAGTATTAGGGTCCCCTGCACCGACACTGCATTCCGACCTGAGGTTCATGATGGAAACTTTTTCCAAAATGCTCTCCAAAGGTCTGGCACAGTCGGCTTCCCAAATCACTTTTACTATCCAAACAGACCTTCAAAATTTGGGCTCTAGGATTGACGCCATCGAACAAAAGACTAATCAAACAATTGCAAGAGTAAATCAAAATATGTTGCGCATCCAAGACCTTCAAGAGCAGTTGGATTCAGCCCTTTCCAAAATTGAGGACCTCGAGAATCGGTCCCATAGATACAACTTTTGGATACGGGGGCTCCCGGAATCCATAACGGATGTGCCAGGTGCAGTCCGATCCTTCATCAAGGAACTTCTTTCCAACATCCCAGAACACAGGATTGAATTGGATAGAGCCCACATGGCCCTCCAGGCCCCCCTATTGGATGGACTTCCCAGAGACATCGTAGTCAAGCCCCACTTTTATGCAATAAAAGAGGAAATCATGCAACTCTCCAGGAACTCTCCCCAATTATTGTTCCAGGGTCACACAGTCCAAGTGTTTGCCGATATCTCACCTGCTACCATCCAAACGTGGAGGTCCTTGAGACCCCTGTTTGAGGTCCTGTCCCAGAATTCCATCAAGTACTGGTGGTCTTTTCCATTTCGTCTCTCCTTCTCACACAAAGGCAAAAAGTATGGCTTTAGTTCCTTCCAGGAGGGAGAACATCTCCTAATCAAGCTAAACTTTATCTTGCTGGAACCATCTTCCACCCTCCAATCCAAAAGTATGGGCTCCTCCAAATGGCCCTCTCCCCAGAGCCCCATTCCTCTGGTGTGGAAGAACCCTCAATCCAAAAGGGCTAAAGACTCACACCTCCCTTGATCAATAGTAGTATTGTTGAGGTTCTGCTCTTTGTTTGTCTGACCTGACTCTAGTCGACAAGCCTCCTTTCCCTTGAAATGGATCTGTATTATTGACTTTTTCCTTAAGTTTCTCCAGAAGTTACAATTATTTTATAGTTTGGTTCTGCTATGTTCTTTCATGTGGGGGCTCCCCCCCAAGCCCAGTGTTAAGTTTTCGCTGGGCCAGGGGTACTCTTGGGCTTACCTCGCCGGGCCCCATTACATGGTTTGGGGACCTTGGTGGGGGGGGGGGGGCGCCGGGTTAGAGGTTTTCTGCGGGCCTACCTACAGATCCGTTAGGATCTCAGCGGGTACGGGATCCGGGTTCCCATTTCCAGCAGTTGGCTTTCATATCGTTTATTATTTATGTTTTCAAATGTTAAAGTTTTGCTTTTGAAGCCGATGAGGGGCATTTTGGCTTCTCTTCCTCATTTAACGAGCTGCTCCCTGGAGCTGGGGGCTGGGGTTGAGGGGGATAGCCCATTTTTGGGGCTCCCTCTCTGTTCAGGTCCCGCACCTCAGGCCCCTCCCCCTGTATTTGGGGGTGGGGCCAGAGGGACGTTCATGCCCTAGTAGGGTAACAGAATGTTTGTTTTGAGGGGCTAGATCCGATATATCTGTTTTGTACTGGGCTGTTTCATGGGTGGGGCGGTAGGCATTCTCCTCCCTCTGCCCTCAGGCACCAATGATTGGTCTCCCCGAGAGCAGAAGTGTTTCTGCCGATGAGGCAGATATGTTTAGGTCACTCTCGAGGCTTAGGAGCCAGTGTTGTGCCTCCATCCCCTGGACAAGGAGGGGATCATCTGAGATTGTCCGACTTCCCCTTCTCTCACTCTTCCTAATGTTTTTCTCTTCTCCTCATCCTTCTCTTCTACTTTCTTCCATGTCTCTTCCCCTTCTCAGTCACCAGGGAAGTGGTCCCTCGATGGACGTCAGAAGTCGCTAGGCACTCGCTCAATGAGAGATGAGGTTCCACCACTACCTTTCACAAGGTCTGGTGAGTCAACCCACAGTGATGCATATAGCTCCCATAGGCCACCATGACACCCTTACCTGACCCTCAGAGGATTCTGAAATTTGCGTCTCATAATATCCTAGGCCTAAATTCCCCCTTAAAATGCAAAAAGTACTTTCAGTCTGCTCACTCTCAGCATCTCGAGGTTCTCATGCTCCAGGAAACCCACTTCCCCACTCAATTTAACCCGAAATGTATACATGCCAAATTTCCCAAATACTTCCTAGCAAACGCCCCAGATAAAACAAGAGGGGTGGGAATTTTCTTCTCGAAGGGAGCAGGGTTTCAATCCCGACAGGTAATCAGAGATCCAGAAGGTAGATACATGCTATTAGTGGGGGAACTCAAGGGTCACCTTTTCACCCTTGTGTCTTATTACGCTCCTAATCGGGGTCAGGGACAATTTTTTCAGTCCATGCTAGAATCCCTTTCCCCCTATTTTTAGGGGACTGTGATCCTAGGAGGGGTCTCCAACACAGCTCTAGACCATATGATGGACAAATCAGGGACTTGTCGAGCCCGTCTCCTTCAGCCCCCGAAACGGAGCTTGAGGATAGCTAAACTGCTTCACATCTAGTAGACGTTTGGAGGGAATACAATCCGAAAATGAGGGACTTCACCCAATATTCAGCCCCTCATAAATCCTTTGCCATTATTGACCACACTTTTATGGGGGCCTCCTCAATTCCTCTAGTCACCAAATCCTTTATACGGGACTCCCCCTTATCCGATCACTCGATGGTAGTGGTATACTTCAGGTCCCAATCAGAGGTTGGGAGGAGACCCCAATGGCGTCTAAAGGAATCTCTTTTCAACAACCCAGTCCACTGCACAATGCTGGGGGAAGACCTTAAAGAATATTTTAAGCTTAATGCGAGTGCTGAAGTCTCACATATGACCCTATGGGCTGCCCACAAGGCGGTAATAAGGGGCAAGATTATGCAACTCTCCGCTAAACTTAAAAAGGAAAGGAAAAGCGACTTAGACAAATTGGAACAAGAGTTTCTCAATCTCGCTAAGGCTCACAAAAAAAAACCCTCCCCACAATATTGTTCCCGGCTTGAAGCAGGAAGGGCAGCTTTGAATCTGGCTCTGACTACCCAAGCGGAGAATCAGATTCAATGAACTAATACCCACTTTTATATCCAGAAAGACCATATAGGACCCAAATTGGCTTCTAGACTCTCCCTGAAATATCGATCATTTACCTTCCCTAAAGTGAAGTACCCCAAAGGGATCCACACCCAAAACCCCCACAAGATCACGGCAGCCTTCCATGATTTCTATGCTAAACTATATGAGTCGGGGGTACCAGACCCCTCGGCCACTCAATACCATCTATTGGATAGAATCCCTCTGCCCTCCTTGGACAAGGGACATATTCTCTCATTGGAAGACCCCATCTCAGAATCGGAAGTATTGGACATGATTAAATGTCTTAAAAAGGGCTTGGCCCCGGGTCCTGATGGTTTCTCCAATGGCTATTATAAACAGTTTGGGCCCATTCTAGCTCCCCACCTGGTGAATTTCTTTAATTCTCTTCAGGAGGGTACGATAGTTAGTGAAGACCTTAACTCGGCTGATATTTCAGTCATACCGAAACGGGGCAAGGACCCCTCTGAAGTGAGTAATTACAGGCCCATTTCTTTAATTAATAACGACCTAAATGCTAGCCAACAGACTATCTGCCTTCATAGGGAAGTATATTCATAGGGACCAGGTAGGCTTCATCCCTGGGAGACAGGGACCCGATCAGATCCACAGAGCAGTGGACCACATCTCACTCCTTAGATCTGGATGGGACGGCGCCCCCCCCAGGATCAGCTGATCTGCAAAAAGCATTCTATACAGTCGGTTGGACCTACCTTTTTGAGGTCCTAGGGTAATGGGGGTTTGGACCAATATTCTTAAAGCCCTATACCCCAACCCTAGAGCTCTCATTAAGCTACAAAACTATCGCTCTGAACCACTCTCTATCCATAGAGGTACAAGGTAGGGTTGCCCCCATCCCCTTTGATCTTTGCCATCGCTTAGCAATTGCTATTAGGGAACAACCTGGTATCGGGGGAGTGAGATGTGGTCCACACACACACAAATGCGCCTTACTTGCGGATTATCTGTTGCTATTCATCGCTTCTCCTCTTACCTCCGTCCCAAATATTTTTCATCTACTCCGGGAGTTTGCTAGGGCCTCGGGCTTGAAAGTTAACACGCCTAAATTGGTCGCCCTTAATATCAATCTACCCGAGATGGTCGTTCAACAGCTTAAGGACCGGTTCAACTTTGCATGGCATCCAGACTACATCCCCTACCTGGGTGTTCATCTAACAGCCAGTATCGATCTACTATATAGCACCAACTACCCCCCTTTATTTAGACACCTATCGGAAGATCTTGCTAACCGGGGGAGGTTAGGCCTCTCCTGGTTAGGAAGGGTGAACTCGATCAAGATGGCTCTCCTGCCAAGGATCCTGTATTTGTTTAGATCTCTTCCCATCCCGATCCAAAAATCACAACTGCATAAATTGCAATCCCAAATCAAAAAATTCATATAGGGCAACAAGGGCTTTAGGTGCCCAGCTGAAGTTCTCCTGAGACGCCGAAATCAGGTGTTAGAGAAATCCTGCATTTCTGGACCTTTTTTGGCGCTATGTGTGCGTCTGCGCGCGCCCGTCCGCGTACCGGAAATGGCGCCAAACTGGCTCTATTTCTGCTGTGCACGCCCTGCAGCAAGTGCTGTCTGATCTAAAGCATGTAATGTGTGTGTTCCTGAGTAACCTGTACTCCGATTCTCTGTTCCTGTGACCCGGCTTGCCTGACTTTGCTGATTTCTGCCTTTAACATCCCCTGGACTGTCTATGACCACTCTCTTGCCTAGCCCTCCTGTACTTTGCCTGCCCGCCTGTTGACGACCCTGCCTGAACCCGACCATCCATCTGCCTGCTCCTCTTGTACCGCACTGCCAGCCTGTTCTACGACCCGGCCTGTATGACCACTCTTCAAGTGCACGAGTGCACCAACGGACTTCTACCAACACCAGTGACCCAGTCCGACCCTTGTGCCATCCTGCACTCCAGAGCCACCTGTCTACTCTACCAGGGGTTCCAGAGTCAGGGTAGTTACCCACTACATAAGTCAGACTCATCCACCAGGTACGTGACAGTATGAGACAGCCATGCCTGAGTCTGCTCAGGGGGCCTCCCTTACGAAGGAACTATTTGAGCAGGTGACCAGCCTTGCCCAAGCGGTGAGGGACCTGCACTATTGCTACCTCCGACTGGAGGATCAAGTCCGGGAGCTCCCCCAGCACACCTTCATCGCAGCACCCATGGAGAAGTACCTTTGCCCGAACGGTTTGCAGGGGCTGTAAAAAATTTCGGGCATTTCACTGTTCCTGTGAACTTTTCTTCTCTCTGCAACCCAGTATCTTCTCTCAGGAAAGCACCAAAGTGGGGTTGGTCATCTCACTCCTCCTAGGTGAGCCACAGGCCTGGGCTCACTGCCTCCTGGAGTGCTCGGCTCCCGAAACCACAAGCCTTGCCCTGTTTTTCCAGGCTATGGCCAGACTTTATGAGGACCCGCACCTAGCCGCCTCTGCAGAGGCCCGCTCCATGCCCTCCAGCAAGGCCACCACCCCGCTGAGGACTATGTGGCGGAGTTTCGGTGCTGGAGCGCTGACACCACATGGAATGACGCGGCTCTTCAATCTAAGTTCCAGCTGGGGCTGTCCGAGTCCCTGAAGGATGAATTGGCTCGTGTGGGCGTACCTCCAACCCTGAACGCTTTGATCGATTTGGCCATCCAAATCGACCGCCACCTGCGGGAACGTTGCACAGAAAGGTCTGGCACCCCCACGTACTCTTTCTACTCCAAGCTTCCTCCTGTACCAGGGCCAGACAGGTGACAACGCCCAACTCTCTTCCCCGAAGAAAGGCGGAGATGATTGTACAACGGTTTGTGCTTGTATTGTGGAGGATCTGGACATTCAGTGCAGACCTGCCCCATTAAGTCTGGTAAGGTCCCGCCATACTGCCAAGGAGAAATACTATCCATACTATTCATACCCAATCCCAAGACATATACGGTCCTTGCCGTAGTCTTGCAACTGCCCAGTGGGGAGGTTTCCATCTCCGCTATTATAGACTCTGGAGCTTGTGGCTGCTTCATGGACCTTGACTTCGCAGCCTTACATCAGGTACCCCTCAGGCCTAAGGCGCATCCGATGACCCTTCACCTGGCCGACGGGTCACCCATCAAATCCGGGTTGATAACCCATGAGACCATCCCCCTGCTGACCCGAGCATGCAATGGTCACTCCGAATTTCTGCTCTTCGACTCCATCGCGTCTCCACTGTCCCCAGTCATCCTTGGACTCCCCTGGCTTTGGGCACACTGCCCCCACATCAACTGGGTCACTAGCAGCGTTCAATTTCTCTCAACCTATTGCCAGCACCACTGCTTCCCACCTCCGGCTGGATCCCTCCTAGCAGCCTCCTGGCCGGACCCTGACCCAGACTCGGAAGTCCACCTTGCTGTCCCTGCTGAGTACCATGACTTTCTTGATGTGTTCAGCAAGAAAGGGGCAGATGCCCTGCCGCCACACTGTCCTTACGACTGCCCCATAGAGTTTCTTCCTAGCATGGGGGTACCATTCGACAGAATCTACCCCCTCTCAGAAAAAGAGTTGGCAGCACTTAAGTCCTACCTGGATGAGAATCTGGAGAAAGGATTCATCTGGCCCTCCACGTCCCCTGCCGAAGCCGGGATCTTTTTTGTGGAAAAAAAGGACAAGTCCTTGAGGCCCTGTATAGACTACAGGGATCTCAACAAAATTATAGTAAAGAACCGGTACTCCCTTCCATTAGTTCCAGAGTTGTTTCAACGGCTTGGATCCGCCACCGTGTTCTCTAAACTGGATTTACGTGAAGCATATAATCTCATTAGGATCAGGGAAGGGGATGAATGGAAAACGGCCTTCCGAACCCGGTTCGGCCACTATGAGTATTTGGTCATGCCATTTGGACTCTGTAATGCACCAGCCACCTTCCAGCACCATGTTAACAATATCTCCTGGGACTTCCTTGATCTGTTTGTGGTGGTGTATTTAGATGATATTGTCAGGAAGCAGGTGTGAAGCCGAGATGTTAGAGGGCTTCCCTTGCGGCTAAGTGCACAGCTACCCTGAGGATGAGACAGGGGAGCAGCGCCCAAAGAAGCACGGGTCGCCAGCAGGTAATTCCAGACGACTGTGTAGCCGGAAGTTGCAGGAACAGCTGGTGGTTGCTGGCGTGCTTAAGGCTCCGTGAGGAGTCAGCTGGAGACAAGGTCAGAAGGAAAGCCGGGGTCATACACGGGAAGATCAGAGGAAGCAGCTGGAAGGGTGCACCAGGACAAGGATGCGCAGGATTGCAGAATTGTTAGAGCCAGCAGCGGGACAAGCCAGGAGAATGGTCAAGGAAGCAAGCCGAGGATCAGGACTGGAGAGCAGGTGCAGGGTCAGGACAAGCCGAGTCTGGTAAACAGGAGATCAATCAGGAGATAACAGGAACACAGGAATCACAGGGGAGCTGAGAGATAATCCAGCAAAGTCCTTCTGTTAGAGGCAGGTTTAAATAGCCCAAAGGGCGCCAATGTGCTTGCTACTGCACATGCCCTGTGCGTCCCCGCGTTCGTGACGGAACGTTCGTTTGTGACGGAACGTTCGTTCGTGTGCGTCGGCGCATGCCCGCACGTACAGGCAGCTGGATGCGGCCATGTTGGAAATGGGCAGCAGTAGCCGTTCCAGGTCTATTTCCCTGACAGATATTCTCATCTTCTCCCCTTCCCTGGAGGAGCACCGAACCCATGTCAAAAGCGTGCTAAGCCGCCTTCGCCAGCATGGTCTCTACGCTAAAGAGGAGAAGTGCGCGTTCAAGTGCTCCAGCATTTCCTTTCTGGGGTTTATCCTCTCAGTTTCGGGAATCACGATGGACCCCCAAAAGGTCGCTGCAATAGTAAATTGGCCGTCACCTACTGACAAGAAAGTGGTGCAACGTTTTGTCGGTTTTGCTAATTTTTACCAGAAGTTCGTCAAGGGGTTCTCAGCTGTGATCACCCAACTGACAAAACAAACTTCCCGCTTTCACTGGACTCCTGAATCCCAAGTAGCCTTTCAGCAGCTGAAAGAGCTCTTCACCTCCGCTCCAATCCTCAAGCACCCGGACCCTACGCAGCCCTATATATTGGAGGTGGATGCCTCCGAAACGGCAGTCGGTGCGGTCCTCTCGCAAAGACTGGGACAAAAAGCCGCACTGCACCCTATTGCCTACTAC
This sequence comes from Glandirana rugosa, assembly GCA_018402905.1. NCBI lineage: Eukaryota > Metazoa > Chordata > Amphibia > Anura > Ranidae > Glandirana > Glandirana rugosa. The sequence continues at coordinate 380,245 of BLSH010148175.1, forward strand.
TCCTGGAAACTTACACCCCCGGAACACAACTACAACGTGGGAGATAGGGAGCTTCTTGCTATAAAATCTGCTCTCCAGGAATGGCGGTATCTGCACCCAGTCCTTGTTTTTACGGATCATAAAAACCTGGAGTACTTGCGCACCACCAAAAGACTCAAGCCCCGCCAGGCCAGATGGGCTCTCTTTTTCTCCCGCTTCCAGCTGCATATTACCTACAGGCCTGGGTCAAAAAACGTGAAGCCAGATGCCCTGTCACGAATGTCCTTGGAACCGGGGGGAACTCTCTGCCACCCGATACTATACTCCTGGCACGCAGCTTTCTGTTGGTCCAAGAGGATCTTCTATCTCAGATCAGGTGATCTGTTGCTGGGTCCCCCACCTTACCGGATCCCAGAGTGACTTTTTAAGACGGGCTATGGTGGTTCGGTATGAAGATCTTTGTCCCCAAGGAACAGCGCCTGCCCATACTGGAACTATGCCACGATCACAAACTGGCAGGACATTTTGGTGGGCAGAAGACGGCAGATCTGCTCTCTAGATCGTTCTGGAGGCCATCATCAGACAAGGATTGCAGGAAATATGTGAGAGCTTGCCCATCTGTGCTCGCAGCATGGTTGACAGAACCAAGGCTTGGGGGCTCCTGAAACCACTTGCCATCCCTGAACGCCCATGGTCGCAACTCTCCATGGACTTTATAGTGGAACTGCCCCCATCCGAGTGGTTTGCAACCATCTTTGTAGTGGTCGACCACCTTACAAAAATGGCACATTTTATCCCTATGAAGGGCACAGAGACTTTTAAGGAGATTGTCCGCCTCCATGGTCTACCAACCCACATCGTATCCGATCGAGGGGTACAGTTTACGTCCAGCGTCTGGAAGGCACTGTGGTCAACTCTGGGAATTGAATTGGCCTTCTCTTCAGCCTACCATCCTCAAAGTAACAAACCAGACCCAGGAGCAATATCTGCGCTGCTACTCCTTGTTTGCCCAAGATGATTGGGTCTCCTTGCTGCCAGTAGCCGAGTTCGCCTACAACAACTCGGTCCATTCTGCCACCAACCTGTCACTATTCTGGGCGAATCTCGGCTACCACCCCTCCTTCCTTCCCAACGTGGTACCTGAGAGTGCCGTACCTGTGGTGCAGAACATCACTGATTTCCTCGCAAGGAATAACAAGCTCCTTCAGGAAACCCTGTCCCAGAAGCAGGAGCTCAACAAATGGGCCTTTGATAGAAGGAGGCAGGGGAACTGGATCTAAAGCCTAGTGACAAGGTCTGGCTTTCCACCAGGAACCTAAGACTCTCGTGTCCATCACGGAAACTTGGACCTAAATTCATGGGCCCCTTTCCAGTCAAGTGGAAGCTCAATAATGTGGCTTACGTACTGAACCTGCCCTCTTCGCTTTGAGTACACCCGGTATTCCATGTCACCCTGCTCAAACCCGTAACAAGGGATCAGTTCCCCGGAAGGAACACGGCCCCACCTGAACCGGTACTCGTGGATGGAGAGGAGGAGTACAAAGTTGAGGCCATCCTCGATTGCAGAAGAAGAGGGGTTTGGTTCAGTACCTTGTCAAGTGGAAAGGGTACGGACTGCAAGAAAGTTCCTGGGAACCTGAAAGGCACATCCATGCAGAGGAACTTCTCCGGTCATTGTGGAGGACTCACCCGAATCTGAAGGCCCAGCTGGGCATCCGGAGGCTGCCCCTTGGGGGGGGGGCAATGTTAGAGAAACCCTGCATTTCTGCACCTCTTTTGGCGCTATGTGCGCGCACGTGCCGGAAACTGCACCAAACTGCTCTATTTCTGCTTTGCACGCCCTGCAGCAAGTGCTGTCTGATCTACAGCGTGTAGTGTGTGTGTTCCTGAGCAAACTGTATTCCAAGTCTCTGTTCCTGTGCTTGCCTGACTTTGCTGATTTCTGCCTGCACCGACCCCTGGACTATCTACGACCACTCTAGCCCTCCTGTACTTTGCCTGCCCGCCTGTTGATGACCCTGCCTGAACCCGACCATCCATCTGCCTGCTCCTCTACCGTACTGCCAGCCTGTTCTATGACCTGGCCTGTACGACCAATCTGCACCAACGGACTTCTACCAACACCAGTGACCCAGTCCGACCCTCCTTCCATCCTGCACTCCCGAGCCACCTGTCTACCAAAGGTTCCCGAGTCAGGGTAGTAAGGGAGGTTACCCACTGCATCAGTCAGACTTATTTACCAGGTACGTGACATCAGGGAGGGTTGGGGTCCCCAATGTATGGAAGTACTATCAGGCAGCCCAACTGGCTCAATTTTCAATTATTTACGCTCAGTCTAACAGATCAGACTGGGTAAGGATTGAGAGACAGGCAGTTCCCCTCAACACCCTGGATTACCTGGTCTTCGCTCACCCCAAATCCAGACCCTCAATCCTCTCTCCTATGCTCTTCCACTCAATAGTACTCAGTGACTCCCTACTTGGGCTTAAAAATTTGACCTCATCCTTTTTTCCCCTTCAACATTTGTTTAATAACCCCCGTTTTCCTCCAGATCAAGATATCCATTCTTTTGAATGGTGGACCAATAAGGGTTTGTACAGAATTGGCCACTTTCTCACCCCCTCTGGGCCTATCTCTCTGAAGCATTGCATTGAAAATCTAGACATGCCACCTACTGAAAGGTTCCAGTTTCATCAAATTCACCATTTTATAGCCTCGGTATGAAGGGCTGCCCCAGCCCTAGCGACCATTACTCCTTACGAGCAATGGTGCTCTGATATCACAAATCAAAAAGGGGGTATCTCCATACGCCAAAGGTTGGGAGAGGGACCTGGGCAGGACTTGGGACACAGATAAGTGGTTCTCTTTTTCTGAATTCCTTCAAGGAAATAGTTAATACTCCACTGATGGAAGCAAGCGTTAAAGTGATATCACGCTGGTACTTGGTCCCCGCTTGCCTCTCAGTCATGTTCCCAGGCTCCTCCCCACTTTGTATCCGAGGCTGTAACCTCCAGGGTACGTACTTTCACATTTGGTGGGAATGCCCTAGGATCAGGGGATTCTGGAATAGGATTTTTGCCTTGCTAAGGAAGATTACAGTCCGGGCGATTCCACAAAACACGGAAATCGCCTTACTAAACTATAGGCCAGACGGACTCTCCAAATCTTTATTTAAACATACTCATTTTATTCTTCTTGGAGCTAAGTTTACATTGGCTAGGGCCTAGAAGAAACCCTCGGTCTCCTTCAATGCTGCTAAAAGGAAAATTACTTGGATTATGACCCAAGAGAAGTACGCTAACTCTCTCCTACACTCATCAGTCAAGTTCGATAGAATTTGGGACCCTTGGAGGTCTTATCTTGATCTGCCTGTGTGACTCGTCCCACTTTCCCTTTTTGGTCTCGCTTCCCTGGTGTCTCCCTTTCCTTTCTTTCTCTTCCTTTCTTTCTCTTCCTTCCTACTCTCTCTTTCAGTCCCTCTTAACTTTCTTCTTTTGTGAGTTTCTGCTTGGGGTGATTCTTATATTTATTTTTTTTTTACTTTTTTTCTTGTGTTTGTAAGTGGTCCCTAAGGACCAGTTGACTCCAAGAGTATGTTAGCCTGTCCAATTCACTTTCTGTATGGACCTTGGCCCATTAGCAATCGGGCGGATTTGGGGGGCTCAAGACCATTCCCCCTCCTCCGGACACAGCTTGATCCCAGATGGGGTGTCGGGTGGAGGTCATGGGGCTAGCCCCTCAGCCCTCCATGATTTGGAGCTGTTTTCTGCTCAAGGTCATCTCTGACTATGTTTTTGTATATGGTCTGATATACCATATATGATCGTGATAAGGCCTTCCCTTATCCACTGTACAACATGTCTTTTGTGTTTGTTGAAACGCAATAAAATATTTTACAATGAACAAGATTCTGGATAATATATTTATGTTTATGATTTCAATACATCTGGACCAGGAAAATGTAGGGTTATCCCACAGCACAAATCATTTATTAACCGAGTACACAGTGCCTGGTAGTTATATTTATTAAGATCAATATAATTAGATGTTAGGTCAATACCTAGATACCATAAGATTTCTCCCTTACAGTAAATGAAAGTTGTGTTAGGTGATGGGAGACCCTGGAAAGAAGTAGCCCCATCTTTAGGATTAACAATTTTTGTGTAAGTAAAATCAGAAAGTTTACCTTTTCTATGTAGTATTGGAAGAGAGGTTGTGTGCAAATAATACATCATCATGAAAGCAGCTAGCTTGTGATCTGTTTTTCTATGTACAGTCTCATTATATCTGCACCAACATAGGCTCCAAAGTAATGACAAAGAGCAGAGGTGACAACAGTCAACCCATGCCTGGTGCTATTACAGAAATCATGTGTGTATTATGAAGTATCATTTATTTTGAATGTTGCTGTTGAGTGGGCCCATACGATGCCATGATCCTGGATAAAATATTAGGGCCCAGGTCCATGTGTTGCAATGTCATGAACTTAAAGGACCAGTCTCTACACAGTGAAATTCCTTTTTGGCATTATAAGCCAAAAGGAGCAGGGGTATGATATGTAGATGGTCTTAGTACATATTTAGAATTGATCATTGTCTGCCCTCCTTTCCTTGGATGAATCCCACCTAGTTTGAGTGGATCCAGGAGGGTAGTAGTGGTTTGAGACTCAGGGACCAAAGCAGAAAATCCATTTGGGGGTATTAGGGAGGGCTGTGCTTGGTCCAGGCCCAGCTCAGTGTCCAAGAATAAAAAACAGTATCAGACCACTATAAACGAGTCACACTGCATAAATCTCAGGCAAAAAAATGTTTCCAGCTTTTTGGGATCAGAGCCATGAATTATGTCAAGCAGGGGGACAGGTGACAATGCCGGGTATGCATCTGGGAGTTGTGCCTGACTACCCATGTACAGACCCCGGGTTTATTTATTGTCTGTGCTTGTTCACTGCCCTCCCTGAACTTGGCTTTTCTTCTGGATTTCCTGTTTTGTCTCCTGCTTGTACTCTGCACACATGAGTGGTTTCCGCATTCTCAGCTGGGCATACCTGGTTCCAGCTTGCTGCAAGTCCATCTCCACCATCAGGGGCTCTGGTGAAGAAGCAGGCTGGGGCTTAGACTCCCCACCCTGGGGAACCCAGAGTTGGCATTCTACAAGGGCTCACTACCACAGACACTTGACAGCCAAAGCCAAAACATTTTAGACATTCCCAGAGGTAACCCCACTCCACTGAATCAAACACTTTGGCTGCATTGAATGCCACCACCACTCTTGTACTAATAGGATTGTGACAGGCTTCTTTGTTCACATATAACTGCCGTATGTTGATTCTGGCATTTTTACCAGGCATAAAGTCCATCTGGTCTGGGTGGATTAATGATAACATGACCTGATTGAAATGTGTGGTGAGCACTTTCACCAGAATTTTGATGTCCATCTGGAGTAAGGAATTTGGCCTATATGATTTTGGTAGTAGTGGGTGTGTAAGGAAAAGCCTTCTGTGCACAGGCTAAAATCTGTTCCATTTTGTGCTCACAATTATTGGGCACCGGCTAATGCATATGTGCATACCTGCGCGCACACGAGCCGTCGCTACGGCACACTTGTGCACCTGTGACAGATGTTGGTGCCAAATGGGATATTTAAACTCGCCCAGTGCTCAGGATTAGTGCTGCTTTGTCTTTCAGCCTTCAGGATTCTGTATTCCTGTTATCCTGATTCCAGTTGCTGACCCAGCTTGTCTGACCACTCTCTGAACTCCGCCTGCACCAACCCTGGCTTATCCTTGACCTCCGCTTCTGTCTTCTCCATTTGCTTCCATTGCACTGGTTGGCTCTTGACCTGGCTTGTACCCAGATCACGCTATTGCCTGCTCCTTTGTACCTGACCCGTCTTGCCAGTATATGACCCAGCTTGCCTGACTCTGTTTCTTGACACATTCTTCTGTGCCTGCTGTTTTACAGTCTGCTACCAGTGCATGCCTCCCCTGCCCACTGTCACCAGTACCAGCCTGCTTCAGTCTGCCATCCTCCAGCAGTCTATCAGCCAGAGGTGTAAGAGAGGCCTTCCTTGTCATTTCAGGCTCTTCTACCAGGTACGTGATGGGTGTGACAGACCTAACCAGGACAGGGGCTTTTGGAGGGGACTGCAGGATCACCTCTTGCCTACTAACTATGGGCCCTGGCTTTTGAGGGGTCTCTATTCTTGGGAGTTGTGTGCTTTGGGGGATCCTTGGAGAGTGGTATTGCTTTGGAATTGGGTCCATGTCTCCCCGAAACACACAGGTTCTGGTAATCTAGGACCAGGATACAGATTTTTGGCCAGATATTAATATAATCAGCTCAAACCAACCTGATGCTTGGGTCTCCTGCTATAATATGTTTACTAGGGTGTTTTTATCCCATGGTATCATTTCCCAATTGTGTGTCTCCTGGGTGTGAATTCCAATTTTAAATTGAGTCACCTATTGTTGCTGTCTGTCTGCTCATCTCTTGGAGATGGGATTAATATTGTGTCCACTTTACCTTGTTATGGAACCATTGTGGGATGTTTATGTGTTTAGCCTTATGATAATGTGTAATGTACTTTGTATATCTTGGGTTGTGGGCTTGTTGCTGGATGGTCTGGGCACCTAGGTTTGTTTAAGTGACTTGTTGTTTAATTAGCTTAACAACAGTAAAATCAGAGTGTATAGGCAGTAAAGCATGCTTGTTATTCTCATTGTGGAAGCTAATCATCTGCAGTGTGTATAAATGCTGTTCGATCCTGTCTTCTCTGATCATCTCCTTCTTCCACTGTCTCCAAAAGTAACCTGATATTTAAAGAGCCAGGGGACAGGCTGCACATGCTCAGTTTGGTGTGTATTGCTAGAGAGTTTTTGGACAATGGTGGAAAAATGAACTTTAACCAGACATTGATAGAAGTCACAAGACTGCTCTAACTGCTGATGACAAAATTTATTTAGCAGTTTATATTTACTAAAATAGTTGAATTTCCATGTTCTGTATACTGTGGAAGATCAGATATAGTGAATGCAGGGTCTTGGGTTTAGTAACACTTTAATGTTCATGTTTATGCAGACCAAGCCCCGGGATGGTAAAGACCACCTAGCTGAAGCGCTGGCAGCCGGACAGAGAGTTTACTGTATGCATTGTCAGGGTAATGTGATCAGGCTTTACCTGATCTTGTGTACTATATATTGTGTGCTATATATTCTGTGTGAATTTTCAATAAAGTAAGTTCCAGCTTAGGAAACTGTATTTTGATGGAAGCACCCAAGCTGGGTGCCGTCACAGTGGGTTTTTGCCTGGTTTGGGAATTAATATTACGAAGGCCTCTCTCATAGAAGCTGGGAGGACAGTGGATTGAAAAATTTTATTAAACATATCTAACAATTTAGAGAGTATCATATCAGAAGAAGTTACATAAAATTTGAGGGGCAACCCATCAGAGCCTGGGGTTTTGGTGTAGGCAAGTTGTGATACAGATGCAGCAATCTCATCAGCAAATAAAAGAGCCTTGAGGAGAGCCATCTGTTTGTTCCATACTTAGTTTAGGAAACTCTATGCATTGTAAGAATGTCTGTGTATCATCTGCAGAATGTGTAGCTGTGAAGGAATACAAGTTGCTGTAAAATGCATGAAATTATCCAGTAACTAGTTCCAGGGTCTATGATAAGTTCCCCAGTAGGAGCTTGTAAAATAACAACCACAGGAGTTCTAGAGTCAAGATTAGAGTTGAGCGAACCCGAACTGTAAAGTCCGGGTCCGTACCGAACGTTGGGGTGTCCATGACCAGGACCCGAACCTGGACATTTGAAAAAAAGTTTGGGTTTGGGTTCTGGGTTCGGGTATTCGATCCCGCCTAAGAATAGCTGCAGGGCAGCCAATCATCAAGCGTTTCACTGGTTTGCCCTTAGAAGCTATCACAGCCATGCCTACTAATGGCATGGCTGTGATTGGCCAGTGCATCATGTGACCCAGCCTCTTTATAAGCTGGAGTCACGTAGTGCTGCATGTCACATGCTCTCTGGCTAGTATAGGGAGAGGATGCTGCCGGCGCTGAGAGGGACAGATTGCAGATATAATAACATCTCATCCTGCATTACAGAACGATCTGATTGTGGACTAGGTAGAGATTACTACTACTACTGCTTCTACGGACAGATTGCAGATCTAATAACATCTCATTCTGCATTACAGAATGATCTGACTGGACAAGGTAGAATCTACTGCTTAGAGGGACAGATTATTGTTCTAAAATCATCTCCTAGTTCTATAGGGTCAGGTTCCTGCTGTTGCTGTAAGGGACAGATTATTGTTCTAAAATCATTTTACTTCCTTTTGCAGCCCTCTAGCACTTTCCAGGACTTTTTTAGTCATTTTTGCGCCGAAAAGTTTGGGTCCCCATTGACTTCAATGGGGTTCGGGGTCAAGTTCGGTACCGAACCCGAACTTTTTCGCAAAGTTCGGCCGAACCCACCGAACCCGAACATCCAGGTGTTCGCTCAACTCTAGTCAGGATGTGCCAGATAGGCCAGGAGTTTTTCCAATCACTTTCCGTGCTCGAATATGCTACAAAATATGCCTACAAAAGAAACGTTTTTGCTCTGCCTTTTCGTAAGGGAGTTGTTCCACTAATCAAGTTTGTAGTTTCAAGCAAGGGGCTTTGGCTGAGGAGGGATCCTCACTGAATGCCTCTTCCTAAGAAGTCAAATGAGTTGTAGCCTATTGAAGTAGAAATTTAGAGGAGACATTAAGTCTGGAAATACGAGTCGAGAGGAGTGTACAAGCATGGGGCTTAAAAGCCTCCCAGACCACCTCAGTAGAGGCTGTGCCCTGATCTGTGGCAAAGAAAAAATGCCATTGCTGTTGAAGTTTGTCTGGATTCTCTAGGGTTGTCAACCAAAATAAATTCAAGTGCCATATCTGGTTTTGAGGGTTGAGCCTATATTGGAGGGTTATCTAGTAGGGAGAATGGTCAGAGAGTATACAGGCCAAAATCCTTTGCATAAACGACACACCACAAACACGTGTCATCTCCTTAATACACAACATGCTATGGGCTAACACCCAGGCAGACGAGGGAATAGCCTGCAAATCTTAGTATCAAGACCTACACATAAACCTATCAAAATTTGATTGGGAACACTTATACAAAGGATCCATCAACAACTCCATACAAGAGAGCAATAATAAAGGTCACAACTTACACTTTGGAATTTACTCCTGTACAATACTTACTCCACCATCAGGATTCCAAAGACATGCCTTAGCACAAATCATTAGCTATGTCATTAGTCAACGCAGCCAAAACATGCATACCCAGATTTTGGGGCACCCCTACAGTACCCTCCTTGTTGGATTGGTATAAAAGATTGAATAAAATTGCAGAGGTGGAGGAACTCATAGTTATCGCCTGAAACTCCCCACACAAATTCGCTACCCTATGGGCATGTTGGATTCACTTCCAATCCTCTGCGGAGTACCAACAAATATTCAACATACCACCCACATAGAGTAACCTTCCCCTGCCGTGACTCATGTAATCATTGCCCAGAATTTAGAAATGATCAAACCCTTCCAAATCTCCTAACGGCTCCAAACTAAGAGTCCTGACACAAATATTCAAGAGTTTCACCCCCAGGAACTTACCCTAATATACTGTACGCATACACAAGCACCTAAGTCCAAAGCCATATAATAATCATGCTCCCTACTCCCCATTAGTTCGATATATATGTTTTCCAACCTGTCTCCCTTAACTACGTTTCCCTAACCCCCCCCCCCCATCAACACTCACATCATCTTGCCAACCTAATAGGTCAACAACACCACATATAGATGTACTGGTCACATCTATATATATACACTGACTAACAATTCTTACTCCACAGACCTCCTTTCCAAAAGTTACAAATTACACCATCTACGAGGCTAGAACCCCCCCCCCCCCACAGACAAAATGACATAAAACATATAAAGCCACATTACATCACCTAACATCTACACACCTCAGCCTGCATTCAGAGATAGGAACAGACAAGCCTCTAAGAATGCTTTTATACACAGAATAACATTGTAATTGTGTACTGATTAATATACTTAATCCTGCTGTTCTTTATCGGTGTAACGAGTCATATGCAACACACATCCTTATTGTACCAACATTGATGTTTTATTTTCTAATGTTCTCTTATTTCATTGTTACTTCTTTACCTTACATAAAAGAATTT
>BLSH010148175.1:390464-401216 GCA_018402905.1 Glandirana rugosa
TTCCAACCAGTCTCCCTTAACTACGTTTCCTTAACCCCCCCCCATCAACACTCACATCATCTTGCCAACCTAATAGGTCAACAACACCACATATAGATGTACTGGTCACATCTATATATATACACTGACTAACAATTCTTACTCCACAGACCTCCTTTCCAAAAGTTACAAATTACACCATCTACGAGGCTAGAACCCCCCCCCCCCCACAGACAAAATGACATAAAACATATAAAGCCACATTACATCACCTAACATCTACACACCTCAGCCTGCATTCAGAGATAGGAACAGACAAGCCTCTAAGAATGCTTTTATACACAGAATAACATTGTAATTGTGTACTGATTAATATACTTAATCCTGCTGTTCTTTATCGGTGTAACGAGTCATATGCAACACACATCCTTATTGTACCAACATTGATGTTTTATTTTCTAATGTTCTCTTATTTCATTGTTACTTCTTTACCTTACATAAAAGAATTTGGAGAAAAAAGAATCCTGCCTCTAGTAATCATGGTAGAAGGGTCTTGGACAGTAGTATGGAATCAATGTGGGACATGGAGAAATGTGAAGCAGAGAAACATGAGTATGCTTTGGAGGTGGGGTATATATGTCTCCAGGAATCTCCAGGAATCTACCAATGCAAAATCCATAAGTATACAACTAAATTTAGTATAATGGTTAAGGGCTGGTCAGATAGTTGCAGGGCCTGCTCAACATAAGCTGGGGTTAAATTCCAATTGGAGTCACCCAGCCATATAGCAGGTGTCATGGGATATTAAGCCAAGTAGGATAACTCTTTGCTAAACACTGGAGAATTGTACAAGGGGGAAATGTAGCATGTCAAGATAAGAGTTGGTCAACCAAAGATAAGGGTGTTTAAAAACACATATCTGCCCCTGAGGATACTGCCAGCAGTTTAAAATTTACTGATATTGCTATCAGACTTGAAACCCGATGAGAGCTGGTCATGTAAGAGACATGGTAGGCCCAGCCAATCTGGGGCTGTTTGAACACTAGTTGTAGCTGACCAGTCAGGTGAGTTTCCACCAGCACCATAATATTCATAACATTGGCACATTGAGACGTAAGTTAAGCTAGGACTGCAGCATGTTTTACTTTGTTGAGGAGACTGCAAACATTTCAAGCAATGAGAAAACAATGCTACAAAGGGTCCACCAACAAAATAAGAGGAGAGGCAGGAGAGCCCTTATAGTGTACTATGTGGATGGTATTAGTAGGAAATGTATATAAATTAAAGTAGGTAAAAAAGGAAACTAACTTACATTTGGTGAGGTTTCAAAGGGTCAAGTGATATAGTGGACACAACCTTTGAGAGTACACCTGTGGAGAATACCTCTGTCTCTACACAGGGCAAGGGGTAGGGCACTTTTCATTCCTCTGGAACCTGGTCATAGGTCCTCATCCTCATGGAGGATAATCAGCTGGTTTATAAAAGAAAAAAGTTAAATTGACTGTTAAATGGCAGAGGCACCCATGAGGGACAGGAAATGTATTACATACTGTATATATAAATAGTTGAATATATTTATGACTTCCTTGGCCAGTATATTGTGCTTACACTGTATTATTATGTATACCTCTAATAGTTGATTTTGCTTTCATTTTGTATCTTAAATATTCAAGGATTGCCTCCGGAACTTTGATCATAAGCAGAAACAGACTCCTTCACTACTACCAGTAGGTCATTTTTTGCTATTGAGTCAAGTCACCCCAAATTTTCTGAACAATACATATTGATTTATTTTTTTGTGTATACTGGACATATGTTTCATAGGTATGCTCTAGTGTGCTCATGAATAGATAGGTGGTGAGTGAGGTATTTTCCCAATACTAGTATATAAGTTCGGTGTTTTGGGTTGTCAGCCAAATAAAGTTCTTTCTTCCTGACTATATTGTTTTCATTCTCTTGAATATCTGTATTATGTATGGTTGTCTTTTCAAGATTTTTGATGAGACACCTGATGCTCCTATAAGATCACGGTGAACATATTAGGCCATCAATGGCTACACTTAATTAGTTGTAAGGCCCTCAGGTACTTTCATTTTGCATTTTGTAAGAACAGCCTATAACTAGACAGTCTACTGGATTTGCATGAACACATTTTGGAAAGTTTGCTTTATTTGGCAATTGGCAATATTGAATCATATGTACTCCATGATATGAATATGCAGCACACAGTTTGAGTACATATTTAACAAATGCAAATGCAAGTCCCTATATATACAGTACATTAAACTGTGTCCCAATTCCACTGTTGAATGCTTATGGAAAATATTTTAGTGATATGAAAATTGGCTTGAAAAATATTTTCAGATATGTCAGTTTGGAAGCAGAGTGCTAATTGCAAAATGCTGGGAAAAGAGGGTGTATTTAAATACAAGGGGTGTGGCTTAAGCCTTATGTGCATGGTCAGAGACAGAATTAAACCATTTATACAACACAAATTAGCCAACTGTAGTTTAATAGGTAAAGGGCTATAGTGCATATAGTTTATATTGTTAGGAGGGTTGCCCTTTTCTCATTATGGTTGCAGGTGCTGTGCAAACCGTCATCTAAATAATATAAGGTATGCAGGCACAGTAAAATTATCCATATGTCAATAAGCAATGTCATTTCGTATACTAGGTAGTTGGAATCCTAGTTTCACAGCATTCAGGAGAAGAAATCACTATGTTCACACTAAACTTAACCAGTTAGAGATCTCTGTGATCCTGGATGATTAGATTAAAATGATTAAACAGAACCCGTGCTCCCTAATATCAGATATCAGATGTCCCTATCTGAGTCCTTCTTAACAGCAGGAGATATTATACGAGTTCCTCTTTACATCATGAGTACTCATCAGACTCCCCCTTTACAGCAAGTTCCCATCACAGTATCCCCTTATGTCAGGGCCCCTATCAGAGTTCCCCCTTGCATCAGAGTCCCCATCAGAGTGCCTCCTACATAAGTGTCCCATCAGAATCCCCCCTCATATCAATTGTCTCCATCAGAGTGCCCCCTTACTTATGATCAGTTATCCCTGTCAGAGTTCCCCCTTACATCAGGTGTCCCCATCACAAGTCCCCCTTGCATGGATTGTCCCTATCAGTGTGCCTCGTTACATTACGTATCTGCATCAGACTGGCTCATTGATAAGTGGATGCACTCTCAGAGACCTGGGCTGTGCAACTAAAATCTGGTGGGGCACATCCCACCCCAGCACCCTAGATCTGGCCCTGCATATGAGACAACCTTGCCATGTACCATTTTAAAAAGGAAAACAGTTAGAACATGTACTATGAATCTTAATGTGGTTGTCAACTCTCATCCCCCTCCCAAAAAAAATCCTGCAAAACAAAGGCATAATGAGCTAGTATGCATCACATACTAGCTCATTATGAAATACTTACCTTTGAACGAAGCTGTTGCAGCGGTCTTGGCACACCAATGCGACCGGCGACATGCTTTTTCCTGGTCCGCGGCTCCAGCCAATCACAGCGCAGGCTCCAGCGCTGCGATTGGCGGAGCCGCACTGACGTAACTCCTGTTATGGCATGTTTATAGAAGAAACAGCACCCTGGGCCACCTCGGGGGGCTGATTCTTCAGTGCCCATGAAGTCGTCACATGCAGATACAGGGAATATCTCCTAAAACGTGCAGGTGTAGGAGATATTTCCAGGACCTACAGGTAAGCCTTATTATAAGCTTACCTGTAGTTTAAAGTGGTTGTCCAGAGTTGACAACCACTTTAAGTTGTGCCCCTTGTACACAATATTGCACTGATATGTATGCCATATGGGGACCAAATTGTATATTCAATTGCTGTGCCTGTCCACTCTGTTCATAGCCACATTAAGAGACAGGAAAAGTAGTGTACATGAGGCCTAAGAGCACTAAGTGTAATTTCTGTCTACTGCTTCTTTCCCTTTGCTATAAGCATGAATCACTTCTGACAAGTTTCCTGACAAAAGAGAAAAAATGTGACAGGGGAAGAAGCTCCTGCTGATTGATAGCCTCAACTCTTTTTCTGTGTGCTGTGTGAAGGAGGTGTGCTCCTTTCCTTCAATGAGGTCTCAGAGTTCTCCTCACTTCAGCTCTACATTCACTTTTTTATGAAAGCTCAAACAAGCTTTATAAAGTCTAGACTTTGAACAGTTGTGGTGAAGAGAAGACTACAGATAAACAGGTACAACTTATGTATGATGATTTGTTTCATCTCTGTGTATCACCTGAGACTAGTCGCTTCACTGGGTATATGTAAAGGTTTACAATCACTTGTAATATTGAAGAAATTTAAATAATTTCATTTAATGTAATCAGATACATCATTTAATGTATTTCTTTAAATGCAACTAGTGTAAGAACCTGAATTTGACTTGTTGTCACAGCAGCACTCAGACTGATTTAGCATATTTAGCAGAGATGACGTCATGAATATAGTGCTGTTGTTTCACTGTCCAGTCAGTAGGTTGGGGTAAAGAGATAAAACCGCTGTATTTCTAATTAGAAAAGAGAACATGGTATCTTCCACCTGACTGTGCTGTCTAGCAGGGCTATGTAAACCTTAGGACAGGATGGACAAAAACACAGATCCTTTAGCGGGCACAAAAGTGCCTTTGTATGTGTTTCATTTGTGTATTTAATTGTCTGTCTGGAGTTCAGCTTTAAGTAATGAAAAGGGCATGTAATTAAGGCATGAGGCAGGGTCTAAAATACTGGTTAGTGGATACATTAGGTTGGAAGGCGTTCCTGCAAAATAAATGTGTGAATTTAGTGTATTATCTTTTATGGAGCCAAGTTGGTTCTGGAATTCCATTGGTTATAATGCAATCAAAAGTTCCCATTCAGAAAATGTCACTTCTGAGATTTCTACCTCTTTTGTAGACTTTACAAGTGGCATTTTGGAGGTAAAAATATTTTTGAAATGATCTGTCTGATAAACCTCAAATTAAAACACAGCACAGCAGCTTATAAAATATATATTTTCGATGAATGAGTTAAATGAAATTGGTGCTTTCAAAATAGATTGCTTAAAAAACCTCACCCTCTTTTTTAAACTCTTTTTATTGCAAGAGATGTATACACAACATTACAAGGTAAAGTTGTATGCAGAAGCAATTGCATTCAATTCTGTATTACATTGTGTTGTAACAGTAAACCCTTGACTCACAACCGTCGAGATCAAATAAGCAGTAAGTGGATCAGACATGTGAACTTCAATAAGGCAGTAGATGCAAACATAGTCATGTGATAAGTATATTCAAATCAATATAAAATACAGAACCAGAGTAAGGTAATTACTTTCCCATTTGATATTAATCTATACAGTCAAGGTAGAAGGGCTCCAAATATCCCAGATTTTGTTATATTTTTTGGGCATCTTCTATGCTCAAACAATAATTTTTCATATGGAAGAATCTGATTAACAGACTGTATCCAGTGCCTCACTGAGGAGGGTTTGGCTGGATTCATTTAATTGCTATGGCCTTGCGGGCCAGAAAGAGTGTTTCTCTCAGAAATATTCTCGTATACCTTGGCCATAGTTCCTCATCAAGGATACCTAATAGACATATCTCAGGGGTTAAAGGTATTGGTATAGATAGTATTTTAGACAAGACTACCTTCTGCCAATAGTGGCCTATCACTGGACATATCCAGATGACATGGATAAAGTCCGCATTTGGATAATTAAATCTTATACAGTTTGAGAAAGGTATACAATGCATTGCATGTAATCTGACTAGGGTCAAGTAAGACTGATGGATTATGTATAGTTGAGTCTTCGTCAGAAAGATTGGGGATGAGCATTTGTCACTTAGTGCGAACCTCTAGCAGGGAGGCCTTCAGTGTAGCATAAAGCAGGTGAGGCTAAATGTCAGAGATCAAGCCCTTCAGGCCCTGGGACCTCAGAATTCCTATCATTAGAAACATAGAAACATAGAAAAGTGACGGCAGAAAAAGACTGAGTAGTCCATCGAGTCTGCCCCTTTTTATTTATTTATTTTTAATTTTTTTTTTTTTTATATAATACCCATAATTATACCCATCATTGGATAGTTAGAGAATTTACTGTTCGTACTACCAAATTGTGCATGCAGCGCATGACGGAGCTGGAGGTATTTATAAAAGTTTTTATAAGACAGCTCACATTTACCTTGAATATCTACAAATGAATACTTTCACAAACTCATTTGTTTTTTTTAGTCTTCCGCCACACTGCGCGAGCCAGGGTCAATATTGCCATGTTCCTCTGAGGCAGCTGAGATACAGGTGCCTCCTAGGCTATTAAAAGATGGTCAATTTTCAGTGCATGTGCCAAATGGGATTCCACCACTATTGGTGTAGTAGGGACAACCCAATTAATCAAATGTCGAAGTTGGCAGGCAAGACAGTATAGGTACAAATTAGGCAATGCCATACCAGCCTCAGCCTTGCGCCTCTACAGAGCCATTAGCTTAAGCTTGTGTCCAGCCACAGACAGAGGAAGCTTAGCCCAGGTATTTAGCTTAGTTTTAATAGTTTGTAAGAGTGGAGGACACTGCTGTTATAATGATGCCTAAATATTTAAAAGAGGAGACCACTTTAATAAGACTCTGCATCATGTCTGAAGGGAGTGTATGCGGATGTAGAGGCATGAGGGCAGATTTCTGTCAGTTGATCATAAGACCTGAGTAGGACCCAAAAGTCTCTATTATATGCATAGCTGACCATAGGGAGTCTTGTGCATCATTTAAGTGAGAATGAAATCATCAGCATATAGTTCAACCTTATCTGTCCTGTTACCCAAGGTGATTCCACCAGAGAGGGAGTCTGCTGGAGTCTTATTGCCAGGGCCTCTATAGCCACCGCAAACAAAAGCGGGGAAATAGGACATCCTTGGCGGGTACCTCATTGTAGTTTCATGGGGCCTGACAGCAGGCCATTAACTAATATGTAAGAAGTTATATTAGCATATAAAATGGTAATCTAGTTGCAAACTTTTTCTCCGAAATTAAACGACTTCAGGGCAGCTTGGAAAAATGGCCATTTGATGGAATCAAAGGCCTTTGCTGTGTAAAGCAAGGCCAACTCTGAAGAGTCTGTTAAGTGACCCTTAAGCTGTGCTATAATTTTGGTTCTGTTGAGGTTAATAGAAGTGGATTTTCCTGGAATAAATCCAGGTTGGTCTAAGTGAATAATGTGAAGGATCACAGTGTTCAAACGCTTAGCCATAATTTTTGTAATTATTTTATAGTCTATTAGGGATGGTCCCGATGTTCGAGTCGAACGTAAGTTTGACTTGAACATCGGGTGTTCCGTTGTTCAGAGAACAAAGAACATTATGGGGCATTCACAGCAAATTTGAGCTCCGCGGAATGCCCCATAAGGCACTACGAGATGACAGCTGATGATTGCCCCAAAGCATGCACCTGACCTGCATGCTTTGACCAATCACAGAGTGATCTGCTGTGAGAACCATGATTGGCCAAAGTCAGGGTGCCTTTGGCCAATCATAGCTCAGGGGGCTAAGTCCATGCCCCACACTATATAAGGCTGCTTACACGGCAGCCGTATGTAGTGTGTTGGAGTGGAGATTGAGACAACTTAGGCAGGTTAGTTAGTGACGTACAGGCAGTTTAGTATCTATATATATATATATATATATATATATATATATATATATATACACACAGTCTAGTCCATGTAGACTATATATACCGTGCAGGCATGGTATTAATTTATATATACAGTGTAGTATATATATAATGGAAAGTTGTTATCAAATACTTACCATAATTTTCCTTTCCTGGCTCTGCCTCATGACAGCAAGACCTCGGGTCAACCCCGTCCCTTGACCCTGTATAGGACATCCCTGAACTAGACACATAAAAGGCAGGCAGTACCTGGTAATGGAGTTCTGTAACTAGCTTGCGACAGCCCAGGGAGGATGTGTGCTGTTATGAGGCAGAGCCAGGAAAGGAAAATTACAGTAAGTATTTGATAACAATTTTTCATTTTCCTGGCTCAGTCTCATGCCAGCACAACCTCGATACCTAACTAGCACACATCAAGGGAGGGTAAGAAATAACCAATTAAACACCAGGAGCTGCTTAAGGAAAATTTATTAACATCTGGATAAGGCAGAAGATAGTATAGAAGTTCCAATGACATTAGAACGAAAAGCGACATCTAGCTTAAATGCTTGATGAAAGTGTTGGGAGAACTCCAGCTTGCCACACTACAAACCACATCGATCGGCACCTTGCACCAAGCCACCCAGGGGGATGAGACTGCTCTGGTTGAGTGAGCGCAGATTTCTTGTGGAGGGGGGAGACCCTGGAGAGAATATGCTGTCTGAATTGCCCTAAAAACACAAGACGAAATGACCCTCTGAGATGCGGGCATACCTTTCCTGGGACCATTTGGGTATACAAATAGGGAATTTGACTTTCTAAATGACTCTGTCCTCAATAGGTGTGTGTGTAGAATGGACCTCAGATCCAACTTGTGCATTTCCAACTCCTCCGGATCTGTTGGAGAAAGCACCGGGGCACCGTGTGCCAATTGAAGTGAAATTCTGAGGAGACCTTTGGCAGGAAACTTGGTGAAGGACGCAACACGACTCCATCCGGGAGGAAAGTGCAGTATGGATCCCTGCAGGAAAAGACCGCAATTTCAGAAACTCACCTGGTTGAGACTATTGCTGTTAGGAACACAATCTTTAAGGTGTGATTATAAAGTGAACTGACTGCATCCAGAAAAAAGGGTGCTTTTAACACCAAAGGCAAATCCCACTTTGGGAACATTGGACGGACTGACGGACGTATCTTTATTGCTGCCTTTAGAAACATTACCACCAGTGGATCCTTTGCCCAAGGCGTGTCTGTCAGGGTTGTTATCACTGAAACCTGGACCTTTGGGGTATTGTAGCTTAGTTCTAAGTCCAGACCAGATTGAAGAAACCCTAGGACATCCGCCACTGAAGGAGTTTGTAATGTAAATCCTTGTTGGGAAGCAAACATCTTAAACTTCTTCCACACCCGGTGATAGGTGTTCTTGGTAGAAAGATTTCTTGCTGCAAGCAAAGCCGTCACAACAGAATCTGAGAGATTTAGACCACTTTGAATTTCCCGTTCAACAGCCATGCAGTCAAAGCTAGACGGGCTGGATCAAGATTAAACTGGCTGCTCTGCAAAAGCAGGTCCCGGGTTTGAGGTAATCTGATTGGAGGGCACTCCGCCAGGTGCCAGAGGAGGGAAAACCATGGCCTCCTTGGCCAGAATGGAGCGATTACTATTGCTTAAACTTCTTCCTCCATGATCTTCAGTAGACACCTGAGGATTAAGGCTGTCAGTGCCACCGCTGGTCTGGTCTCCCGCCGTGGTAAATACCTTTTTGTAATTCTGAGTCAACTTTTCACTCCATAGCGTCCTTGAACAAGACCGTCTCCTCCAGGGGCAAAGTGATATGCCTTGCAAGGCACTGCAAGGACACATCCACCTTGGGGGGCATATCCCAAGAATCCACCTCCGACTACTTGAATGGGTACAATTTGTGTACTCTATTTTGTAAAGATGGCTTTCGGTCTGGTTTTGACCACTCCATCAGGTCCTTAATTTCTGATATGAAAGGGAACTTTGGGAGTTCTATTTTCAAATTCGGATAGTATCTCTTCAGTTCTTGAGAAACTGTAGAGTCTTCTTCCCAATCAATAGCCTGCTTTACGGCAGCTATAAAAGATGTTACTAGGGAAAAATTGAAAGAATACGCATGCAAGGCATTTTGGCCCCACTCAGATTCCGGATCTGAATCTGAACCAATCACACCTGATTCTGGGGAATCCCCCTCCCTTGCTCTGTTGGCTGACCTCTCAGGCACAGTAGGGACTAGTAGCAAGGCTCTTACTCCCTCCTTCACCGCCTTTTTAATATACCCTCTAATGCCCTCAGTCACTGATTGGCTTGATTAGCCCGCTTCTCTGAAGCAAAGTTCACAAAGGCATTTTGAGGGTAATGCCACTGCCCCACAGGCCCAGCAAGCCTTGGAGACCTCCTCTATCGAGGGTGGAGGCCCCTGGCTGGCAACTACAAGATGGCCCCGGGGGAGCCTGAGGAGGGACTGAGCTGGACATGGTGGTGTTTGGACTTGGCTTTTGAGTGTGAAATTAAAAAAAAGGTTGGAGAGTATTGCGCTATGAATATTGGAAACAACAGCAGCAACATATAGTGCGATAATATCACCAAAACAAAATACAAAACATAACAGTTGCGCTAAAACATTAAATAGATTCGAAAACAAGTGAATAGTGATTAACCACTTGACAACTGGGCACTTAAACCCCCTTCCTAACCAGACCAATTTTCAGCTTTCAGTGCTCTCACATTTTGAATGACAATTACTCAGTCATACTACACTGTACCCATATGAAATTTTCGTCCTTTTTTTCACACAAATAGAGCTTTCTTTTGGTGGTATTTAATCACCATTGGGGTGTTTATTTTTTGAGCAATAAATGGAAAAATACCGAAAATGTTGTAAAAAAATGCATTTTTCTTTATTTCTGTTATAACATTTTGCAAATTAGTAATTTTTCTTCGTAAATTTTGGCCAAAATTTATACTGCTATATGTCTTTGGTAAAAATAACCCAAATTAGTGTATATTATTTGGTCTTTGTGAAAGTTATAGAGTCTACAATCTATGGTGCCAATCACTGAAAATTTATCACACCTGATGCACTGACGGCCTATCTCATTTCTTG
>BLSH010148175.1:419466-434314 GCA_018402905.1 Glandirana rugosa
TAGTAGAGTAGTATCACGATGTACCACTCCAAGGGCGACGAGGACACTCCCTGTCTAATAAAAAGATTTTAGTAGAGTAGTATCACGATGTCCCTTTCCAAGGACGACAAGGACACTCCCTGTCTAAGCCTCTCACAGCACCAGCAGGAACCTCTCCTTATAGCACTAGAAGATGATTTTAAAACAATAATCTGCCCCTCACATCACCAGCAGGAATCTCTCCCTATAGCACTAGGAGCTGATTTTAGAACAATAATCTGTCCCTGACAGCACCAGCAGGAACATCTCCCCATAGCACTAGGGGATTATTTCAGAACAATAATCTGTCCCTCACAGGAACAGCAGGAACCTTTCCCTGTAGCACTATGATGAGATGATTTTAGAAAAATAATCTGTCCCTCACAGGAGCAGCGGGAACCTCACCATGTAGCACTATGATGAGATGATTGTAGAACAATAATCTGTCCCTCACAGGAGCAGCAGGGACCTCTCCCTCTAGCAGTATGTGATGATTTTAGAACAATAACCTGTCCCTCACAGGAGCAGCATGAACCTCTCCCTCTAGCAGTATGTGATGATTTAAGAACAATAATCTGTCCCTCACAGCACCAGCAGGAACCTCTCCCTCTAGCAGTATGTGATGATTTTAGAACAATAATCTGTCCCTCACAGCACCAGCAGGAACCTTTCCCTATAGCACTAGGTGATTATTTTAGAACAATAATCTGTCCCTCAAAGCACAAGCAGGAACCTCTCCCTATAGCACTAGGAGATGATTTTAGAACAATAATTTGTCCTTCACAGGAGCAGCAGGAACCTCTCCCTGTAGCACTATGATGAGATGATTTTAGAACAATAATCTGTCCCTCACAGGAGCAGCAGGAACATCTCCCTGTAGCACTATGCTGAGATGATTTTAGAACAATAATCTGTCCCTCACAGGAGCAGCAGGAACCTCTCCCTCTAGCAGTATGTGATGATTTTA
Organism: Glandirana rugosa; assembly: GCA_018402905.1. Lineage (NCBI taxonomy): Eukaryota > Metazoa > Chordata > Amphibia > Anura > Ranidae > Glandirana > Glandirana rugosa. The sequence goes on from BLSH010148175.1 coordinate 420,452, forward strand.
GAACAATAATCTGTCCCTCACAAGAGCAGCAGGAACCTCTCCCTCTAGCAGTATGTGATGATTTTAGAACAATAATCTGCCTCTCACAGCACCAGCAGGAACCTCTCCTTATAGCACTAGAAGATGATTTTAAAACAATAATCTGCCCCTCACATCACCAGCAGGAATCTCTCCCTATAGCACTAGGAGGTGATTTTAGAACAATAATCTGTCCCTGACAGCACCAGCAGGAACATCTCCCCATAGCACTAGGGGATTATTTCAGAACAATAATCTGTCCCTCACAGGAACAGCAGGAACCTCTCCCTATAGCACTAGGAGATGATTTTAGAACAATAATCTGTCCCTCACAGCACCAGCAGGAACCTCTCCCTATAGCACTAAAAGATGGTTGTAGAAAAATAATCGGTCCCTCACAGCACCAGCAGGAACCTCTCCCTATAGCACTAGGAGATGATTTTAGAACAATAATCTGCCCCTCACAGCACCAGCAGGAACCTCTCCCTATAGCACTAGGAGATTATTTTAAAACAATAATCTGTCCCTCACAGCACCAGCAGGAACCTCTCCTTATAGCACTAGGAGATGATTTTAGAACAATAATCTGTCCCTCACAGCACCAGCAGGAACCTCTCCCTATAGCACTAGGGGATGATTTTAGAACAATAATCTATCCACAGCACCAGTAAACTGTACCTAGTCCAGTATCAGATGGTTTTAGGACACTAAGCTTTCCCCTCACAGCACCACCAGGAACCTGTCTGTAATGCAGGATGAGATGGTATTAGATCGCTAATCTGTCCCTCACAGCACTAGTAAACTGTACCTAGTCCAGTATCAGATCGTTTTAGAACACTAAGCTTTCCCCTCACAGCACCGCCAGGAACCTGTCTGTAATGTAGGATGAGATGATATTAGATCAGTAATCTATCCCTCACAGCACTAGTAAACTTTACCTAGTCCAGTATCAGATGGTTTTAGAACACTAAGCTTTCCCCTCACAGCACCGCCAGGAATCTGTCTGTAATGCAGGATGAGATGATATTAGATCAGTAATCTGTCCCTCACAGCACTAGTAAACTATATCTAGTCCAGTATCAGATCGTTTTAGAACGCTAAGCTTTCCCCTCACAGCACCGCCAGGAACCTGTCTGTAATGCAGGATGAGATGATATTAGATTGGTAATCTATCCCTCACAGCACTAGTAAACTCTACCTAGTCCAGTATCAGATGGTTTTAGAACACTAAGCTTTCCCCTCACAGCACCGCCAGGAATCTGTCTGTAATGCAGGATGAGATGATATTAGATCAGTAATCTGTCCCTCACAGCACTAGTAAACTCTACCTAGTCCAGTATCAGATGGTTTTAGAACACTAAGCTTTCCCCTCACAGCACCGCCAGGAATCTGTCTGTAATGCAGGATGAGATGATATTAGATCGGTAATCGGTCCCTCACAGCGCTGGCTACACTAACCTGAGACGATGTGATACACGGCATTCGTGACTCCAGCTCATATAGAGGCTGGGTCACATGATGCATTAGCCTATCACAACTATGCCATTAGTAGGCCTGGCTGTGATGGCTTCTAAGGGCAAATGAGTGAAACGCTTGTTGATTGGCTGCTCTGCAGCTATTCAACAGGCGCCAAAAATAGTCTGGGTCACATGATGCACTGGCCAATCACAGCCATGCCATTAGTAGGCATGGCTGTGATGGCTTCTAAGGGCAAACGAGTAAAACGCTTGTTGATTGGCGGCCCTGCAACTATAGAAAAGGTGTGCAAATTACCCGAATACTGAACCCGAACCCTGACTTCGGGGCACGGGTTCGGAGCACGGACACCACAAAGTCCGGTACGGACCCGAACTTTACAGTCTGGGTTCGCTCAACTCTACTTGTGACACTAACGAGTCACATGACCTTGGGGGGGTAGCTAATTGGGCCCAATTTGGACATTTTCGCTTAGGGGTGTACTCACTTTTGTTGCCAGTGGTTTAGACAATAATGTGAGGGGTGTATATACTTTATATGAGATACTGTATATATACAGTCTAATATATATATTTAAATATATATATATATATATATATATATATTAAGTGTAGACTATATATATAGTGCATTTGGTGGTGTACATTATATAATACACTTCAGATGGTGTATTAACCACTTGCTTACTGGGCACTTAAACCCCCCTCCTGCCCAGACCAATTTTCAGCTTTCAATGCTCTCACACTTTGAATGACAATTACTCAGTCATGCAACACTGTACCCATATGAAATTTGCATCCTTTTTTTTCCACACAAATAGAGATTTCTTTTGGTGGTCTTTAATCACCGCTGGGTTTTTTTATGTTTGCGCTATAAATGAAAAAAGACCGAAAATTTTGAAGAAAACCACATTTTTCTTCGTTTTTGTTATATAATTTTGCAAATTAGTAATTTTTCTTCATAAATTTTGGCCACAATGTATACTGTTGCATATCTTTGGTAAAAATAACCCAAATCAGTGGATATTATTTGGTCTTTGTGAAAGTTATAGAGTCTACAAGCTATGGTGCTAATCATTGAAAATTGATCACACCCAATGTATCGACAGCCTATCTCATTTCTTGGGAACCTAACAGGCCAGAAAAGTACAAATACCCCCCAAATGACCCCTTTTTGGAAACTAGACATTCCAAGGTATTTAGTAAGAGGCATGGTGAGTTTTTTTGAACTTGTCATTTTTTCTCATAATTCGTTGCAAAATTAAGATTTTTTTTTTTTTCACAAAATTGTCATTGTAATGGGTTATTTGTCTCACATGGCATATGCATACCACAAATTACACCCCAAAACACATTCTACTACTTCTCCTGAGTATGGCAATACCACATGTGTTGGACATTTTCACAGCCTGGCCACATACAGAGGCCCAACATGCAGGGAGCACAGTCAGGTGTTCTAGGAGCATAAATTACACATCTAACTTGTTGACTACCTATTACACTTTTGAAGGTCCTAGAGCACCAGGACAATGGAAATGCCCACAAAATGACCCCATTTTGGAAAGCTAACACCCCAATGTATAATCTTTGAGGCATAATGAGTCTTTTGAACGGTTCATTTTTTCCAGAAGTTTTTGGAAAACGTGGAAAACACATTTTTTTTACACAAAGTTGTCCATTTATAAGATATTTCCAACACATAGCATTTACATAGCAAAAATGACACCCCAAAATACATTCTGCTACTCCTCCTGAGTATAGCGATACCACATGTGTGAGACTTTTACACAGCCTGGCCACATACAGAGGCCCAACATTGAAGTAGCATCTTCAGGCGTTTTAGAAGCATAAATTACACATCTCATTTCTCAACCACCTATTACATTTTGAAGGCCCTAGAGCACCAGGCCAATGGAAATGCCCACAAAATGACCCCATTTTGGAAAGCTAACACCCCAACATGTAATCTTTGAGGCATAATGAGTCTTTTAAAAGGTTCATTTTTTTCAAGAAGTTTTTGGAATACGTTGAAAAAAATTAAAACGCATTTTTTTTAAACAAAGTTGTCCATTTATAATATATTTCCAACACATAGCATGTGCATAGCAAAAATGACACCCCAATATACATTCTGCTACTCCTCCTGAGTATGGCGATGTGTGAGACTCTTACACAGCCTGGACACATACAGAGGCACATTATGCAAGGAACCCCATCTGGTGTTCTAGGGACACACAGCATGCACATACCAAAATACATTCTGCTGAGCAAATGGTAAACAAAAGATTACCTGTGGGTTTAGTAGCACAGTTGTCCACAGGATAGCACTGCTCCAGGCAGCAGGCAGGGACTTGGTCAGCAACAGCGAACACAATTGTTCAGGCAACCGACAGCGAATGCAATTGTCCAGGCAACAGGCAGGAATACTGTCCATAGTCAGTACAGGCAGCATGCAGAGATACTGTCCATATACAGTCTAGGGTCAGTGCAGGCAGAGATATTATCAACAGTGCCAAATGATTGGTCCTGGTCCTGGTAGTAGGTAGGAACATGGCCCATAGTACAGGCAGAGGCATGATGGCAGTAAGTCCTACAGGCAGCAGGCAGAAGTAGGGCCTCGGTCAGGACAGAATGGGGACAGGGGTAGAGGCTTCTCCCACCCAATCTCTATGAAGCCTCCGAGTCTCCAGACCCTATTCTGGGAGAGAGAAAACAAAAACAATGTTTTCTTCTTACAGAAATAACATTCTGGAGCCCCTCACATATGTGAGACCCTTGTGTTGTGAATCCCACTACTCCAGCAGCAGGGTACAAGATCAGTCCAAGAGGCAGGCAAAACACATGGTCAAACAGTCCAGGGTCAGTTCCAGATCAGGCAGAGGTATATACAGAATCGGTAGGCAGAAGCATGGTTAAATAACAAGCCAGGGTCAGTTCCAGAGCAGGCAGAGATATGTACAAAAGCGGCAGGCAAAGTCGTGGTCGTATAACAAACCAGGGTCAGTTCAAGAGCAAGCAGTGGCATAAGGGGTGTGAATGTACATGGCAGGAACTGGGGATTAATAATCACTAAAAATGTGTTAAAGTATGATAGCGGCGGAAGCAGTCACCTATGCATAGGCCTAGTTGGGAAGGGCACTGGGAGCAATAATACGCGGTGTCTCTTCTGATTCCTCTACTTGTACACACCTTACATTTTTTCTGGCGTCTTTGGCCTGTTGGTCGGGGAGGGATCTTATCAATAGACTAAGGGAATCAGATCGAATATTTTCTGGCGGGCCATTCGGGAATAGTAGGGCGGTGATGATTATCTTCTGGTACATAAGGAAAGGTTGGGGGCTTACGGTGGACTTTCGGTAACATACATAGGAATTATATATGGCCAATTGGAAAAAATAAATCGCTACTTTTTTGTACCAGTGATATGTCCGTCTTGTGACAAGGTATGGCTCCAGCATTGGTCGTTGTAGTTGACTCCCCCCCATGAATAAATTGTACTCATGTACAGATCTTGGCTTCTGGATTGGGCCATTCCTTCTGGGGATCTTCACGAAGGTATTGTTATGAATTGATGACAGTAGGTAGATATCCCTTCTGTCCCTCCACTTCACTGCCAGAATCTGCTCATTTCGCAGGCTCGCCGTCTCCCCTCTTCTTAACCTCATATTCACAAGCCGCTGAGGAAAACCTTTCCTGTTTGTTCTGACAGTGCCACATGCTGGCGTGTTCTTCAGGTGAAGGTGTCAGAACAGAGGCAGACTGGTGTAGAATTTGTCTACGTATAAATGGTAGCCTTTTTCTAGAAGTGGATAAATAAGCTGCCAAACAATTTTTCCACTCAATCCAAAATAGTCGGGGCAATTAAGGGGATGCAGCTGGGAGTCCTTTCCTTCGTACACTATGAAGGCATAAGTGTACCCCATGGCTCTGTCACAAAGTTTGTATACTTTGACCCCATAGCTGTTCCTCTTGCTTGGAATAAACTGCTTTATTCCCAGCCTGCTGGTAAATTTTACGAATGACTCGTCTACACAGATATGTTGGTCTGGGGTAAACACCTGGGGGAATTTCTCAGAAAAATAATTAAGTATTGGCTGAATTTTATAAAGCTTATCGAAATTGGGGTAATTTCGGGGAAGGCACTGTGTGTTGTCATTGAAGTGCAGGAACCTCATTATCATTAGGTATCTTGTTTGGGACATTATCATGGAGAAGACACACATGTGGTTGATGAGGTGGGTTGACCAATAGGATCGTAATTCATTCTTTTTGTTGAGTCCCATACAAAATGTGAGGCCCAAAAAACTCTTGAACTCCTCAATTGTAAGCTCTCTCCACTCAAAGGGGCGTGAATAATATGATGTGGGATTGTCTCTAATAAATTGTTGTTCATATAAGTTGCACTGGGCCACAACTGAGGCAAGCATGTCCTCTGTAAAAAATAATTTGAAAAAATCAGTTGGTGAAAAATTGTCCATGTCCACCTGGACTCCTGGCTGGGCAGTGAACGGGGGAATTCTAGCTTCTCCTGAATCAGAAGGAAGCCACAATGGATTTTGAAGGGAATAGGGAAGGGCAGCATTGGTCCTAACCCTTTGGGGCTGAGGTACTACAGTGCTGGTGGATGGCCGTGCGATGCTGGTGGATGGCCGTGCGGTGCTGGTGCGCTACTTCCTCCTCACCAAAACACCTTCGTCTAGCAGGTGGACTATCTTCCTCCTCTGAGTCATCAGTCAGTGTTTCTCTAAAGAGGAACCTGAAGTAGAGAGCTCCCCGTTGCTCTCGTTGGCCGCAGTTAAAATTTGGTATGCCTCCTCGGCGGAAAAGGATCTTTTGCCCATTTTTGTTGATGACTGGCACAGGTGGGCACTGGTGACAGATGTACACTGATGAGCTGGCACAGGTGGGCACTGATGACACAGATGTGCACTAATTATGCGGTACAGATGGGCACTGATGACTGGCAAAGATGTGCACTGATTATGCAGCACTGATGACTGGCACGGATGTGCACTGATTATACGGTGCAGATGGGCACTGAGGACTGGCACAGATGGGCACTAATGACTGGCACAGGTGGGCACTGATGACTGGCACAGGTGGGCACTGATGGGGTGGCACTAATGTGCACTGATGAGGTGGCACAGATGTGCACTGATGAGGCAGAACTGATGAGCGGCACAGGTGGGCACTGATGAATGGCACAGGTGGGCACTGATAAATGTCAAAGGTGGGCACTAAAAGCACAGGTGGGCACTGACCCTGATGGGTACTTTTTGGGCACTGCTTTGACACTTAGATCAATAATTTATTCAGTAGAGATGACACACTCACTGTCACAGAAGCTCTCCTCCTCACACGCTGTCTCTGTGTGAGGAGGAAGAGCCGTCCATGAGAGATGATCTCAGATGTTTACATCTGAGATCATCTCTCATTGGACTTCCCGATCAGGTGGTAAATGGCCGCTGTGATTGGCCATTTACCACGATCTGTGATCAGCTGTATCCAAGGGACACGGCTAACACAGATTTTACCCGATGCGCGCGCGGGGTGCGCGCGACCGGGAGGACGTCTATTGATGGCCTCCCGGCATTTTAGAGCCGTGCTGTAGCCGTCAATCGGCTATGGTGCAGATGGAAGGAGGTTAATATATACAGTATCTCCCAAAAGTGAGTACACCCCTCACATTTTTGTAAATATTTTATTATATCTTTTCATGTGACAACACTGAAGAAATGGCACTTTGCTACAATGTAAAATAGTGAGTGTACAACTTGTATAACAGTGTACATTTGCTGTCCCCTCAAAATAACACAGCATACCATACGGCCATTAATGTCTAAACCACTGGCAACAAAAGTGAATACACCCCTAAGTAAAAATGTCTACATTGGGCCCAATTATACATTTTCCCTCCCCATCGTCATGTGACTCGTTAGTGTTACAAGGTCTCAGGTGTGAATGGGGAGCAGGTGTGTTAAATTTGGTGTTATCGCTCTCACTCTCATACTGGTCACTGAAAGTTCAACGTGGCACCTCATGGCAAAGAATTCTCAGAGGCAGGGGCATAACAATAGGGGTTGCGATTCCAACCGGGCCCCATGCTCCAGGGGGGCCCCCTGTGCCTCCCTTTTACACCTGGATAGGAGGAATGGTGGGGGCAGCATTTAGAGGAATCAATCTCCTTCATTTTCATCCTAATGGAGGAGATTGGTTCCTCTATATGCTGCCCCCACCACCCCTCCTATCCAGTTTACTTGTCTTCTGCTTTTCCCAGGGTGGCTGTGTGCTTCCCTGGTCCCCCCACAAAGCTGCTGTCTTCCCCACTCCTCTCTCCTGACAGCTGCTGTAGAAGATGTGTCATGATGGAGAGATGGGAATGGGTCGGTAAATTTGTAATTTGCCGGCTCCTTCCTTTTCTGAATGGACAGAGTCAGTGATTGGTACCAATTGGTTCATTCATAACTGAAGTATAGTAAACTGTTTTTACTATACTTCCATTCCTGAATGACTGGGAGGCTCGGTACTACACAGATGGAGATTGAGGGCTGAGGTTTGTTTAGACCCCTAGTATCTCATCAAAGCCTCCCAACAGAGCTCCTGATGGGAGTTAAAGGCCCCAGGATCAGCGAGAAGCCAGGGGTCAGGGGGGCCCTTCATAATTTCTTGCACTGGGCCCTGAATGTTCTCGTTACGCCTCTGCTATGAGGATCTGAAAAAAAGAATTGTTGCTCTAAATAAAGATGGCCTAGGTTATAAGAAGATTGCCAAGACCCTGAAACTGAGCTGCAGCATGGTGGTCAAGACCACACAGTGGTTTAACAGGTCAGGTTCCACTCAGAACAGGTCTCACCATGGTTGACCAAGGAAGCTGAGTGCACATGCTCAGCATCATATCCAGAGGTTGTCTTTCAGAAATAGACGTATGAGCGCTGCCAGCATTGCTTCAGAGGTTGAAGGGGTGGGGGAGTCAGCCTATCAGTGTTCAGACCATATGCCACACCCTGCATCAAATTGGTCTGCATTGCTGTCATCCCAAAAGGAAGCCTCTTTTAAAGATGATGCACAAGAAAGCCTGCAAACAGTTTGTTTAAGACAAGCAGACTAAGGACATGGATTACTGGAACCATGTCCTGTGGTCTGATGAGACCAAGATACATTTATTTGGTTTAGATGAACCATGAATGCCAACATGTACTGTGAGATTCTGAAGCATACTGAAGCAGAGCATGACCCCCTCCCTTCGGAGACTTCGCCGCAGGGCAGTATTCCAACAAGATAACAACACCAAACACACCTCCAAGACAACCACTGCCTTGCTAAAGAAGCTGAGGTTAAAGGTGATGGCCTGGACAAGCTTGTCTCCAGACCTAAACCCTATTGAGCATCTGTGGGACATCCTCAAACAGAAGGTGGAGGAGTACAAGGTCTCTAACATCCACCAAATCCGTGACGTTGTCATGGAAGAGTGGAAGAGGACTCCAGTGGCAACCTGTGAAGCTCTGGTGAACTCCATGCCCAAGAGGGTTAAGGCAGTGCTGGAAAATAATGGTGGCCACACAAAATATTTACATTTTGGGCCCAATTTGGACATTTTCACTTAGGAGTGTATTCACTTTTGTTGCCAGTGGTTTAGACATTAATGGCTGTGTGTGGAGTTATTTTGAGGAGACAGCAAATGTACACTGTTATACAAGCTGTATAACAGCTCTGAACAAAGGGGCATATGCCATAAGGGGTCCCCTTAGTATGCCTGTAAAGTGACGCTCACAGCTGTAATGTATTGCCGGTTCCTGGCAATATAGATAAAAATCACTGAAAAAGCATTGCATTGGGGCCCTCTCCCAGTCCATACCAGGCCTTCGGGTCTGGTGTGGATTTTAAGGGGAACACTCCGAAATTTAAAGAAAAAATTCTGTTTGGTCCCCCCCCAAAGTCTGCACCAGGCCCTTCAGGTCTGATATGTATATTTATTTATTTATTTATTTCAGGTACTTATATAGCGCTGTCAATTTATGCAGCACTTTACATATACATTGTGCATTCACATCAGTCCCTACCCTCAAGGAGCTTACAATCTAAGGTCCCTAACTCACATTCATACATATACTAGGGCCAATTTAGACAGGATCTAATTTATCTACCAGCATGTCTTTGGAATGTGGGAGGAAACCGGAGCACCCAGAGGAAACCCACGCAGGCACAGGGAGAACATGCAAACTCCAGGCAGGTAGTGTCAAGGTTGGGATTCGAAGCAGTGACCCTTTTGCTGCCGGGCGAAAGTGCTATCCACTACACCACTGTGCCGCCCATTTTAAGGCAAACCCTGCACCAAAATTGAAAAAGAAAATTGTGTAAAGTCCATACCAGGCCCTTTCATGTCTGGTATGGATTTTAAGATAAACCTGCGCCGCTTCCGTTTCCGGCGCCGTATGTGAAGACAGCGAGAGCGGCGGCTCCGGGAACTTCATGATACAAAACCGGCACACAGTCTCCCAGACACCGCACTCTAGAGCAGGACGCGCTCATGACACTCCCGCCACCCTCCGATCGACAAATTTGTAGTCCACAGCACGGGCGGTGACGGCGCCCCGCAACGAGCAGATGGCAGCATGCAGGGCTCTGGGGCCCCCAACATGGGGGACAGAGAGGAAGTCGAGCGCAGTAAGCACGGGACACAGGGCAGCACAGCCTTGGCGGGGAACATTTCCCCACACACCGCCTCCAACACATTCCACCTGCCAGAAGATCAGTACGGGGTATTAGCCCAAGCAGTGGCTGCACTCCTCACCCCATCCATTACAGCTGCAATACACCGGGCCATTGCAGCAGGCATGGCACAGATACGCAAGGACATAGGGGCGCACACAAAGCACATAGGGGAACTGGAGTCCAGAGTCTCAGATATGGAGGACGAATTTCATAGCTTGCATACCACAGAACAGAACCTAAGGCAAACCCAACAGTATTTACTTGATAAAATCGACTACCTCGAAAATCGGGGGAGGAGGAACAACCTATTGTGGGGCTCCCTGAATCCACCCCTCCTGAAGCCCTACAGGAAATCTGCACAGTGCGCATACCGGGTGCTCTCGGCTTAACGACGCCATGCACTATAGAAAGAGCGCACAGACTTGGGGTCCCATCCAATGAAAGACGCACCCCCCATCCGGTCATCATCCGGTACCTCAACTACGCAGACAAATACAACATACTGAAATCTTTCCGCAGCTCCAATTCCCTCCAAATCGACGGGTATAAACTGCTACTGTTTGCAGACTACTCGCAGAAGGTATCCCGGAGGAGAAAGGCCTTTCAGCCGGTCTGCGCTACACTCTTCGAGAGAAAAATAAAATTCACCCTTGCATACCCGGCGGTCCTCCACTTCACTGATGCCTCAGGAAATCAACAATCGTTTACACGCCCAGACGAAGCCCAGCAATATCTGCACAGCCACCTCCACATCACCATGGACACCTCTGCTCCTGCAACACATCAGCGCGCAGGAGAGCCGCATGAACAGCGCAGCCCCAGGAAGGATCTGCCGGAGAAATTGAGGCTCACTGATCTATCTGGAAAGGATCATAAGAGGTAATTCGGCCAGACCACTACTCTTGTGTGCCGCTGGCTCCCGCCACTCATGCCACCATTCAACCTTGTTTCACCTTGCTCCTGGATGTTTGCAAGGACCTGTTCGCCATACTACTCTCTGACTCAGATGCCCGTGAGTAATACTGACATTCCCTGTTTTACTGTTTCAATTGCTGTTTGATCCTGTTTCTCTGCCCAGGGTATACCACATCTCCTCCACAGCACCCCCCAGCCCTACCTCAGTCTGCGACAAGCCTTCTCCCAGGGCTCAAGACTATCTCCCTGGAGCAGCTCTAGGAGGAATTGGGCCCCAGCAGGGCCAGATTAAGAGCATCATGGGCCTGGTGCTGAGGATTTTGGTGGGCCTTTCATGCTCCCAACATTGAGGAAACAGTTTGGGGATGGCCCCTTCCTGTTCCAACATGACTGCGCACCAGTGCACAAAGCAAGGTTCATAAAGACATGGATGAACGAGTTTGGGGTTAAGGAACTTAAATGGCCTGCACAGAGTCCTGACCTCGACCCAATAGAACACCTTTTGGCTGATATAGAGTGGAGACTGCGAGCCAGGCCTTCTCATCCACATCAGTGCCTGACCTCACAAATGTGCTTCTGGAAGAATGGTCAAACATTCCCATAGACACACTCATAAACCTTGTGGACAGCCTTCCCAGAAGAGTTGAATCTGTTATAGCTGCAAAGGATGGGGCAACTCAATATTGAACCCTACGGACTAAGACTGGGATGCCATTAAAGTTCATGTGCGTGTAAAGGTAGGCATCCCAATACTTTTGCCTAGCTAGTGTATCTGCCAAGATTTGCAATGGTGGTGGAAACCTCCTACACATAAATACTACATTTAGATGAGGCCCTGAGTCAGGAGTTATGTTTAACAACATATATAGAACAAGCAACATGTCTACATGAAGTGACATGTTTGGGATTCAAACTCAGGACCTGAGCAATGGTAAGCAGAATTTCTACCTTGTGAGCCACAGGGCCGCTGCATGTGGAGTCTCCTACACATACATACACATATACTGTATTTCTTGGAATGTATAAGAATTACATTAGTCAGGAATTTCTCTTCTTGATTTATTTTGTGATATTTGGTGTTTCTTGCTGTGTGAGTGTGGAATAGTAATGTTATCCTCAGATTTTTGAGAATGACATTTTTATTTCTGATGTTGGTACACATATCACATTTTTGGGGCTCAAATTAAAGTGGTTGTCAACTCTGGGCAACCACTTTAACCTACAGGTAAGCCTATAATAAGGCTTACCTGTAGTTTACCTGCATGGTTTAGGAGATATACAATGTACTTGCATGTGCTGACATCATCGGCACATGCGCAGTGAAGAAACGGCCGTTTCCTGACAGAGATCATCCCACGATTGGCGGCTCCCGGCGCATGCACGGGAATGACGTCACGCAGCTCTAGCCTGTCACAGAGCTGGAGATCGCAGCCCCGGAAGGAAGAGGGGCAGAAGATGGACATGGCCTGGAGCAGGTACATTGCGAGCTTCCAATGCAGGTAAGTGACACATAATAGACTTGTATGCAATGCATACTAGCCTTTTATGCTTTTAAATTACAAGGGTAACAAAGAGGAGGCAAAACCCATCAGGGTTTACTTCCTATTAAAATCATTTGGAAAGAATAAAAAAATAAAACAAATGGGACTAAGTTTACATTTCCATAAGCAATGGTATTGTTTTGGTTTGTAAAGACACCTGTGTGAGTTTGGAGAAATATGTTTGTGAGATGGATATCAACAAGTGAATGTGACAGAGAAAAAAATATTTTAAAATTATATTATTTACATTCTACCATTCTTAAAAAACAAAATAGATGATAAAAATTGCAACATTGTTGCAAGGACAACTTCTTTGAGAGAAAGATACATTTCATCTCAACATGAAAAGGACTTCTTTGGGGAAGTTACAATTGTATTAGAACGAATGGCTGAAAATTGCATTGGGCTGCATTGCTCCAACTTTTACTCCCAAAGAACTCTCACAGCTCTCATTTTGGTATTTTCTATAGTGCCCTGTAATTACTCCATGGAAGCAAAATTTAGAGCAGTTTCAGGTCTGAGCATGCCCAGTTGTGCTCAGCTGTGTTCTGCACGTAGGAGTAGAGAGATGGGGAATTTATCTCTTCTCAGACTTTTTAAGATATTTCAGTGTAAAAATCACTTTTTAACGCAGTTTAAAAGCAGATTATGTTTAACCACTTGACCACTGGGCACTTAAACCCCCTTCCTAACCAGACCAATTTTCAGCTTTCAGTGCTCTCACATTTTGAATGACAATTACTCAGTCATACTACACTGTACCCATATGAAATTTTCGCCCTTTTTTCACACAAATATAGCTTTCTTTTGGTGGTATTTAATCACCATTGGGGTGTTTATTTTTTGAGCAATAAATGGAAAAATACTGAAAATTTTGTAAAAAAATGCATTTTTCTTTATTTCTGTTATAACATTTTGCAAATTAGTAATTTTTCTTCAAAAATTTTGGCCAAAATTTATACCGTATATATCTTTGGTAAAAATAACCCAAATTAGTGTATATTATTTGGTCTTTGTGAAAGTTATAGAGTCTACAATCTATGGTGCCAATCACTGAAAATTGATCACACCTGATGCACTGATGGCCTAGCTCATTTCTTGAGGCCCTAACAAGACAGAAAAGTACAAATACCCCCAAATGACCCCTTTTTGGAAAGTAGACAGTCCAACATATTTAGTAAGAGGCATGGCGAGTTTTTTGA
>BLSH010148175.1:441274-451590 GCA_018402905.1 Glandirana rugosa
CCCTCCCCTTTTTTTTAATCATTAGAAACGGATGGCCCAACGGTTAGAGGTCTACAGTCACTCCACGTCTGACAGACGCTTCACGGAATTCACCCATCCAACACCACTTCCCCACCGTATGACATATACAAAGGGACCCCTACACTGGACAGGAGATGTCCTAGGTAGTGGCGTAACTTCAGCGGACGGTCTTAACTACCATCTACCTCACCACCCGGATTTACAAGCCATGCAAAGACCTCCTTAAGAAACCTGTTCCTCAACCCGCGCATCTGTAACCAATCGCGATCACAACTCGCTTGACCGAACCCGAACGATTTTTGAAATGTCCGGGTCCGGGTCCGTGCCACGGACACCCGAAAGTTCGGTACGGACCCGAACGTTACAGTCCGGGTTCGCTCAACACTAGCGCTAACCAATGTCTACGCGCCCAACTCCTTGTCCAAAGAATTCCTCCAGAAACGTACCGAACATTTAGGCCCACCACTCCATCTACCATCAATTCTGGCAGGCGACTTCAATGCGGTGATGGATCCTGTAGAGGACAGGTCACATCCCCAGGGAAACATATACAGTATGCCACCCCTTCACCACAACCTACCCACTTAAGGCACTTCGCAGACAGTCTGCACCTCACTGACATCTGGAGATTGGCAACCCGGTAGGCAAAGATTACTAATTTTTTTTCCCCTCCCCACAATTCGCTTTCCAGAATTGATTATATTTTCACCAACCCTAGACTCCTTGCCCACACATCGGACCCTCAGATACACGCCATAGCTATCTCGGATCACATGCCTTGCCTCAGTAAACGTCACTGACCCCACGCCATCTTCAGACTTTAGAATCTGGCGCTTCCCCGCATATCTCGTCCACGACAACGACTTAAAGCTTAAACTAACAGAGGTGTGGGAGGAATACACAGCGAACAATGCGCAACATCTCTAGGACAATCCCAACCTCTTCTGGGACATGGGGAAGGCAGTCCTTAGGGGGACAATTATCTCCTATTCATCCCATGTTAAAAAACGCATCCAACATGGGTACACCAGAGCCAGTAAATTGCTCAGAGACGCCCAATCGCGTCTTGCAAGCAGCAACACATGAGCCCACAGAGAGGAGTGGTGGAAGGCAAAGAACAAGAATATTTACACAAATCTCTAACTGATTTGCAGTATCACAAGTTCGGCAACAAGCCAGGTAGATTACTAGCTGCCCTCTGTAAAGGCCCCCACGCCCCCACCCATATAGCCTCCTTCAGAAACAAGGCAGGCTAGTTGGTCTCATCCCCTAAAGAGGTGAACAGGGCCCTCAAGCAATTTTATGCAGACCTATACGGCCATGATCCCATCAAGGAAGATGCTGCCCTTTCTTTTCTGGAGGGGATCCATCTGCCTACCATACAAGAGTCACAACTGGCTCTACTTAACCCCCCAATCTCACTCCAGCACATTTGCCAAACCATCAACACCCTAGGCACTGGCAAGGCCCCTGGCCCGATGGCTGTACAGCCGAATTTTACAAGCTGAATAAAGACGCGATAGCCCCCACCCTACAACAAGTCTTCCATGATATTCTGGCAGACAACAACTATATTCAGTCAGGGTTTCAAGCACACATTAAATTGATACCAAAAAAGGGTAAAGACCCAACGGAACCCTGCATCGTATCACCCGATCTCCTTGCTGAATATAGACTCCAAAATCATATCCAAGATCCTAGCCAACAGGCTTGCTAAAATAATGCCAGACCTCATCCATCCCTCCCAGCCGGGCTTCACCCAGGGCAGATCAGTGACCTCCAACATTAAGAAGGTGTTGGCTGTTCTCGAACAAGCCAGGGCCAGCTCCAGCGGGGACGACGCAATTGTCATGCTTGATGCGGAAAAAGCATTTGACAACGTGAGCTTCCGGTGGCTGGAGCTGGTCCTGGGCAAATTTGGATTCACCAGGCCCTTCCTTCATCTAATTAACCAAATGTATTCAGCCCCCACTGCCAACATGGTTGCCTCCGGGATCCTCTCAAGCACAATCAACCTACATAAGGGCATCCGCCAGGGCTGCTCCCTCTCTCCCCTCCTGTTTAATCTGGCGATCTAGCCTCTCTCCCGGTACCTAACTTTTCACTCCAAAATTCACGGCGTCAACCTAGGTTCCCAGTCAGTTCGTACTGCTTTATTAGCAGACAACATCCTCATCTTTACATCTGACCCGGTAAATGACTTGCCACATATTAGAGAGATTTTTACCACCTTTAAAAAATGCTCTGGTCTGCGGATAAATTTCTCCAAAAGTGAAGTACTTCCACTATTTCACTCTCGTCCCCCCAGTTGGACCTCCCACTCTGCCTTCCCCATAGCCCGCCATCACATCACCTACTTGGGGATAAAAATAGGCAAAACCCCCTCTTCCATCTACCAACTAAACTTTACCCCGACAATTAACAGATTGATAGCGGAACTAAGCAACTGGTCAAATCTCCCCCTATCAGTCTTTGGCAGGTGCCACTTATTCAAAATGTCCAGTTTTCCCAAGCTCCTGTACCCCTTACAAATGATCCCTCTACTACTAAAGCATGTTGACATCACCAAAGTAAATAGGGCCCTCTCCCACTTCATCTGGAAGGGCAAGAATGCCAGAATCGCACTGCAAAAATTAACCCTCCCCAAACACAGCGGAAGCCTGAATCTCCCGACGTTAGGCTATACAATATCTCTATTGAGAGTGGGGCTGGATTGGGTGAGGAGAACGTCACAGGTACTCCAACTACGAATTGGAGTCCCAGATCATCTCACCGTTCAAACTTGAATCAATCTTGCAATGTAATTTAGCGACTCTCCCACATACTATTAAACATAACCTCCTGCTCAAGGACACTATACTGGCATGGAGAGAAACGTGTAAAACTCTGGGCGTCTCCCCCATATCCCCAAACGTTTGCCCATCACGGGCCACCCTCACTTCCCGCAAGCCCTAACACCCCCTATAACAGCTTGGGAAGAGCAAGGATTAACCAACTTCCACCAATTATTCGACCCAATTTCAAACACACCACTGCCTACAGACTTAATCTGCCACACCTATGGACTCCCTTCCCACCACTTTCTACCAATACACCAAGCCACAAGCTTCCCAATCAGCCTGTGCCCCGCAAAAGAAAAAAGATTCAGACATTTACTCTTGGATACCTTCCTGGACCCCAAACTTCACAGGATATCGGAGATATACAAACCATGGCCGCTCTGCCAGAGAGAGAGTTTCCAAGAATCTAACCCCCAAGCCCTGGAATGGAGATCTCCACTCCGAGGAAGCCTTCTCCCACATCTTGCAAGGTTATAATACCACCTGTGCGCACAACCGAAACAAGTTCTGGAGAGAACAACAGTATAAAATACTACACAGAGCTTACATCCCCTACCTAAAACCCAAGGGATCATCTCAGGTCGCTCTTTGCCCCCTATGTGGGACACCAAAACCCAGCTCATACATAAACTATGGACATGTACTAGGATACAATCCTTCTGGCATGAGCTGGAGCTATTTGTTGCCTCTGCTACAGGCCTCCCTCCCCATGGAAACAAATTTGCTCTCCTCTTCGGCCACTTGGACATTCTACCCCAAACACTCCCAAAAACAATGACTAACTTACTGCATCGCAATAAGGCATGGATCTCCACCTGCTACATGGCCGCCAGAAGAGCTATCTTGAGGCGCTGGATCTCACCTACACTGCCCTCCCTCAGAGAAGTCATAACTGACCTAACCAACCTATCCAAACTGGAGGAATTGGAACTAAAGATGTCTGGTCTCACTAACCACCCAAAATACCACTGAAAGTGGGGTGTTTTCAACAACAGACGGCTTCTGCACACTCCTGCATTCGGAATTACACCTCTAAGTCCCTAGCCAATAAAGCCTACATTTACATCATGACTACTGGACTGGGTACCCCTAACTTCCACCAGCAACAGAGAGGCGAGACTGCGAATCTTGCTACTTACTTTTGAAAGACTCATGCCCTAATATCAGGGGCTTTATACACAGACATATTGTATTGTATTGTTTGATAGTGGTGACTCCCCCCCCTTTCTTCCTACTCCCCTATCCCCATCCCTCATCCCCCCTCTCCTTCCTCTATGCCACCCCTCCAAGGTCGATGCTACAAAGATTTGCCATTAGGTAGACTATAAAGGTGGCGATCCGTTCCATCGTTTAATCATTCTACAATGGCACTCTGTGTGAAACATTTCTCTTGATATTCACGCTTGTTAACGTTGTATTTGAAATGTTGTTCTTCTTTTGGAAACTTAATAAAAAAAAAAAAAAAAGATGAACCCGTGCCAAAATTAAAAAAAAATTGCATAGGAGTCCCCCAAAGTCCGTACCAGGCCCTTCAGGTCTGGTATGGATTTTAAGGGGAACCCGCGCCATTTTTTTTTTAAATGGCTTAGGGCCCCCCAAAATCCAAACCAGACCCTTATCCGAGCATGCAGCCCTGGAATTCCAGGAGGGGGTGGGGACGAGTGAGCTCCCCCCTTAACCATACCAGGCCACATGCCCTCAACATGGGGAGGGTGCTTTCGGGTCCCCAAACTGTTCGCTGAAGACAAGCAGACTAAGGACATGGATTACTGGAACCATGTCCTGTGGTCTGATGAGACCAAGATAAACTTATTTGGTTCAGATGGTGTCAAGCGTGTGTGGTGGCAACCAGGTGAGGAGTACAAAGACAAGTGTGTCTTGCCTACAGTTAAGCATGGTGGTGGGAATGTCATGGTCTGGGTCTGCATGAGTGCTGCTGGCACTGGGGAGCTACAGTTTAAGAGGGAACTATGAATGCCTACATGCACTGTGACATGCTGAAGCAGAGCATGATCCCCTTCCTTCGAAGACTGGGTCGCAGGGCAGTATGAGTGTATGGGATACACGTTCGGGACACGGACCCTTGTACAGGACCGGATGACTTTTCTCTCCTTGACGCACAGAAGGAGCGTTCCTATTCACAGGGGCTCCTGTGCTCTTGAGCTATTATCAACTAACCACTAAATCCTTTTTGGATACCTCTTTTGGGGTCTCTATCTTTTGGCCGTGCACCCATTTTGGATGGATATGGTCCATCAGCTCCATATAACCCCTGCTGCGGTATTGGACAATACTCCATAAATAGATCCATTTGGTACCAAGTGGGAATACTTTCCCTTTCCCCTCTTTTTCCCTTTTTTCCTTCCCCCTTTTTTCACTCCCATGCATGCTGTCACTGAGGGTGGACATTCCCAGGTGCCTTTCTGAACAAGGGATCGCCTGAGAAAGTTATTAAGTGAAACACGTTGGGATCCTACTCAGACTGCAGGGTATTATTCAATCCTCATCCTGGACAACACATGTGGGCCTTTCATATGGCGGTCAATGCTTGATGTTTTCATATGTTCCAAATTGGATTTGAGCTTAACACTTACTCATGTCCTGTATCCCCTCTCTTTGCACAGATCGATATATAGTTTTAAAGTACTTGAATAAATCTGTTTTAAAATGATGCTGTAGCATGGTGGTTATTTTTTTCTCATTCGGGTTCAAGTGGCAGCCGTTAAAGTCCGCCTCTTTTTCTTTTTCTTTTTGTGTTTTTGTATATATTCTACACTGCCTGCACTCTGTATATATACTACAATGACTACACGCTCTATCCACTAACTAAACTGCCTAATCTCTCTCCCATTCTCCACATTAACGCACTACATACGGCCGCTGTGTAAGTAGCCTTATATAGTGTGGGGCGTGGACTTAGCCCCCTGAGCCATGATTGGCCAAAGGCACCCTGCCTTTGGCTAATCATGGCTCTTTCTGCGGAGCGTGCTGTGATTGGCCAAATTTGCCGCGAACGCCCCATAATATCCAGAATTCGGGGGAATCGGGCCCATCCCTGCTGACAATGCTTTATAGTCTTATACATTTTGATAAAGTAGTGGGGGGATAACCCCTGTCAATTTGTTACTGTTGTCTATGTCCCCATTAAGGAGATTTACTCTCTCCAACTGACCCGTTTAAAGAGTCGGTCTAAATGGAGATCTCCCTCACATGGAAATCATTGTTTTCACAACCTGGTTAGTCTACAGGACAGGAAGTGAAGGGATATCTTTCAAAGATACCAATGACACAGAAAAAGAAAAAAAATGCAATGATTTTATACTATATTGTGTACAGTAAATCTTACAGAAATTCTTAGCAAATAAGATCTCCAAAAGCCTCTCATTGCCACTAATTATTGAGGGTGAAATGGAGAATTCAGTTTTTGCGCACAATGTAGTTAGATCCAATACTGCACCTTTCTATATGCTGATAACTACAAATTATGTGTGTGTAATAACAACTTATATACTGTATATTTTTGTATCATTTTTAAATTGAAAATGAGACTTTCTCTATTTTTATGCACAGCAAAATAAATTATTAGCAATGCAAAAGATGCCATTTCATGTGACTAATACATTTATTTGAATAATTACTGCATAACAGGTGGTAATCAAGTAAGCATAATCTAATTGCATACATTTGCATAAACAAGTTCATCTAGAATATGAGTGCATGTAGTCATAAATTATATATAAATGACTATCCTTATTACTTTTATTTTTTCTTAATTTTCACAAAAAATTATTATATATCTTTGTTTAGAAAACATGTTGAAAAATTAACAATATACTTTATTTTATGTGCAGTCTTCCTTATGTGCACCTCTCCCCCACCCCAGAACTTTCAGTAGCTAACAAACTTGCCTACAACGCCATTCCTCAAACAGCTTCAGCCTTTTTGTGGATGTATGATCTGGTTAGCACCTACAATAAACAATTCTTAGGTATGGGCTTGTACAATATATGCTGTATGATATATACCGTATCTCACAAAAGTGAGTACACACCTCAATTTTTTGTAAATGTTTTATTATATCTTTTCATTTAACAACACTGAAGAAATAACATTTTGCTACAATGTAAAGTAGTGAGTGCACAGCTTGTATAACAGTGTAAATTTGCTGTCCCCTCAAAATAACTTAATACATAGGGGCTAATTCACTATATCGCGAATGTTTGATCGCATAACCCTCAAAAATAACGCCCATTAAAGGCAATTAGCATATCACGTAGGCGATCATGCGAGCGCAGAATCGCCGCGAATATGCCTTCTTATATGGGAATAGTTGATGTCAATTGGGATTGAACCTGCAGAATCCATTGGAGGCTTGTATGAACATGATTTGCTTGAAAAAGTGTATGGGAACTAATGCAGCAAAATGGAAAATATACTCCTGCATACAATGCAAGGTGTGCTGATGACATCTGTAGGATCCGAACCTGGAACTGTAAGCTTTGAATGTATCGGAATAAACAACTACGCTATAGATTTGACTACAACCAGACAGAAAAAATACATTTACTAATCTTGTATTCTCTTCAATCTCTACAAACTAACTGCTGCCACCTTAACTAGTGTGTGATTATTCCAATTGCACACTATAATATTAATGAATATGTACATACCATTGCATACATTGCAAAAGTTCATAGTATGGAAGCAATCAAACTGATGATGGGTATTGGCTAATTGGTGAATATGCCTTCACATATTTTCAAAATATAATGCTGCGTACAATGCAAGGTGTGCTGATGACATCTGTAGGATCCGAACCAGGAGCTGTAAGGTTTGAACGTATTGGAATAAACCACTACGCTATAGAGTTGAGTGCAACCAGCCAGAAATAATACATTTACTAATCTTGTATTCTTTTCATTCTCTACAAACTAACTGCCGGCACATTAACTAGTGTGTGAATATTCCAATTCCACGCTATAATATTATTGAATATGTACATACCATTGCATAAGTTCATAGTATGGAAGCAATCAAACTGATGGGCATTGGCGAATATGCCTTCACATATTTTCAGAATATAATGCCAATTACAATGCAATGTGTAGTGATGGCACCGGTAGGATCCGAACCTGTAGATGTAAGCTTTGAAGGTATTCGAAGGAACCACTACACTATGAAGTTGATCACCACCAGCCATAGAAAATACATTTAGTAATCTTGGATTCTGAAAATTCTCTACAAACTAACTGCCAGCACATTAACTAGTGTGTGATTATTCCAATTCCACATCATAATATTATTGAATATGTACACACCATTGCATGCATAAAGAATTCATAGTATGGAACAAACAAACTGATGGGCATTGGCTAATTGGCGAATATGCGTTCGCATATTTTCAGCATCTAATGCTGAGTACAATGCAAGTTTCAGAAGGTCATACCATCGAACTACTCTGTGACTAAAGCCTCGTAAACACGGGACAACGATCGTACGTACGATTGTCTCAAACCGTATGTTGGCTGTGATATCTAGCATACTGACTGCACTACATGATCATACGACCAAAGAAAGAATGTTCAGGTGCATGTAATTAGCATCCGGCCGTTCCTGCCTTCTGAGCATGTGTGTTTTGGACAATACAATTTGTTGGACCAACTTCTCTGTAGACACGATACAACGGTCGTATGACCGCTTGTTGGTACGACCACATTTTCTAGTTTGCTCATACGACTCCCATTGTACGACCGTCATACGTCGGCTGTTCTAATCGCGCGTACTAACGATCGATTTTGTATACAACAGTCGTTCGTATGACCTGTTGTATACGATTGTCGTCCCGCGTGTATGAGGCTTTAGGTAGCCTTGTTTAAATGTATCCTGTAGGCTTGCTGTAATTAGAGTTGCCACCTCATCCCTTTAAACCCGAACACATATTAATTACACAGGTTATGTGGCTGATTAAGGTGGTAATTAAACTCACTTGGTGTCTCGTCTGCATTAAATTAACCTCAGAACCTGTGTAATTCATATGTGTTCGGGTTTAAAGGGATGAGGTGGCAACCCTAGCTGTAATGGCTTGTATGGTAATACAAATCAATGTACCAGACACACTTTGAACAGTCAGAATTATTTGACATTCATGTCAGCTGGGATTGCTACTGATCTGTGATTAGCTGAAGCTAATGGTACAGGTTGTTGAGATAAGCCCAAGTACCATGTGATAGCTGGGGCTCAATCCCAGCTCACCAATCTAGGTAACAAGCTGATATTAAAGTGGTGCCTCAGCCCCCCATAACAGAAAATGTACAAGTCAGCAGCTACACATCCTGCAACTGCTGACTTTAATTATTAGGTGGCAAACAGAAAATGCAAATGTAAGCCCGCGCCCAATAAATACAGAGTTGATAAATATATAAATATAGTATTGATAAAAGTAGTAATGAAATGTTGATAAATATATAGATAATAAATGAAGTGATGGTAAAAAGTAGTAATACTTTGATAGACTAAAAACTGACTTGATAAAAGAGAAAAAATGACAGGTGGGCAGCTCGCAGAAAACAACTGATCCAATTGTCCAAACACAGTACATACAAGAACCGCAGCGCCCAGAATAAAGGTTCCTCAATGCGTTTTTTAAACAAGGAATAAATGAAAAAAATATATATAAAATATAAAAATATATAAATAAAGTGCAAATGTCACTGAAGAAATTATGTTGATGAGAGAATGTTTGTCATAACAAAGAAAATGTCTTCCTCTGAAAGGGGTAAGCTTGCCAATGAATATTCTTGCAATCAAATCCAAAACTAATAAACATATATGCTTACCAGAAGCACATAGATTATGCGCAAATAGGTAGGTAGTGGCACCAGTGGTGATCTCACATCATCCGCACGGTCCAATTAGAAGGTGTATGGAGAGATTGGTCGGTCCGGACACACCGGGGTTGTTGTCATCTATCCTTATGGTCCAGGAAACCGGGAAGAGAATCTTTGCCAGAAATTTAAAAAGCAATAAGAGAGCTCTCGGATTTAAAGTGACAAGGAGGGTCTGGACACCCGACGCGTTTCGGCTCCAACAGCCGTCATCTGGGGTATAACCCCCCCCTGTCACTACCCTTATTTATAATAAACCATAAAAGGACAAAGAAACGCCCCCAGCGGGACTAAAACCGGATGTCAGAATTTGCTTCCAAAATGGCGTCAATGGCTTGAGTTGCAAGCCTCATTTTCAAAACTGCACATGTTTGACTAAGCACAAAATGGAAAAATAGAGATGTGTCCGACAAATATAGTTCTTATGTAAAGTATTTGTGGGAAATGTATTTATAGTGTCATGATCATTTGTTTGTTTAAAAGAACAACAAATAAGAAGTTTGTGTTCTAATATTATGACAATAAAACCGGAAATGGAAATATACTAAAACATGTATTAAAAAATATATAT
>BLSH010148269.1:36393-49581 GCA_018402905.1 Glandirana rugosa
AACTCGCTTGAAGATCTTCAGGCCCAAGACGACCAAGCCGGGTTGAAGCCCTGTTTCAGACCCAAGCCCAGGCCTGTCTTGGGTTTGAAACAGGGCCTGGGGCTTGGGGTAACTTTAGTTACCTCTGGGCCTGAAAATCCGTGTTTTTTACAACATTTTATCAGGACCTTCCAGGATCTCCAGACGTTTTCCTTCCTTTACACCCATTCCCACCCTGTTCACTGGATGTTTCTTTACCCCTGTCCCTTTATTGAAATTTATAAAAATTTTTTTATTTTTGCATTTTTTACGTTTTTACCTCTAGTAGCTTCCAGGACTATTTTACAACATTTTTTGTGCCTAAAAGTCCGGGTCTCCATTGATTTCAATGGGGTTCGGGGTCCGGGACAAAGTTTGGGTTCTGTCCGGACCCGAACCCAGACTTTGTCCCGAAGTTGGGCCGAACCAGCAGAACCCGGACTTCTAGAAGTTCGCTCAACTCTAATGGTGAGTTGTATGAAGCTGTAATTTTTTCCCACAATTTTTGCAAAATGAAGATTTTTTTCTTTTTTTTTCACAAAATTGTCATTGTCATTAACAGGTTATTTCTCACACACAGAATATGCATACCACAAATTACACCCCAAAATACATTCTACTGCTCCTCCTGAGTATGGCGATACCCCATGTATGAGATTTTTACACAGCCTGGCCACATACAGAGGCCCAGCATGCAGGGAGCACCATCAGGTGTTCTAGGGGCATAAATTACCCATTTTATTTCCTGACTACCTCTTGCACTTTTGAAGGTCCTGTAGCACCAGGACAATGGAAACCCCCAAAAAAAGACCCCATTTTGGAAAGTAAACACCCCAACGTATATTCTATGAGGCATAATGAGTCTTTTGAACATGTCATTTTTTCCACTAGTTTTTGGAAAATAGGGAAAGAAAATGAAAACACATTTTTTTTTTACAGAGAGTTGTCCATTTATACAATATTTCTAACACGTAGCATGTACCTAGCAAAAATTACACCCAAAAATATATTCTGCTACTCATCTCAAGTATGGCAATACCACATGTGAGACTTTTACACAGCATGGCCACAAACATGCAGTGAGCACTGCCAGGTGTTCTAAGGGCATAAATGTCAAATCTAATTTGACTACCTATTACACTATTGTGAGGCACTATAGTGGTATGGATGGGCACTGTAGTGGCACTGATGGGCAGTTTAGTGGCACGGATGGGCAGTGTAGTGGCACTGATGGGCAGTGTAGTGACACTGTAGTGGCATGGATGTGTCACGGATGGGGATGACTGAGCATGGATGGGGATGACTGAGCATGGATGGGGATGGCTGAGCATGAATGGGGATGGCTGAGCATGGATGAGGATGACTGAGCATAGATGGAGATGGATGAGCATGGATGGCGATGACTGAACACGGATGAGGACTAATGAGCATGGATGGGGATGGCTGAGCATGGATGAGGATGGCTGAGCATGGACAGGGATGACTGAACACGGATGGGGATGACTGAGCACAGATGGGGATGACTGAGCACGGATGGGGATGACTGAGCATGGATGAGGATGTCTGAGCACAGATGGGGATGGGTGAGCACAGATGGGGATGACTGAGCATGGATGGGGACGACTGAGCACGGATGGGGACGACTGAGCACGGATGGGGATGACTGGGGATGGCTGGATGGATGAGGGATAAGGATGGCTGGATGGATGAGGGTGGCTGGATGGATGAGGATGGCTGGATGGATGAGGGATGAGGATGGCTGGATGGATGAGGATGGCTGGATGGATGAGGGATGTGGATGGCTGGGTGGATGAGGATGACTGGATGGATGAGGGATGAGGATGGCTGGATGGATGAGGGATGAGGATGGTTGGATGGATGAGGGATGAGGAGGGATGGATGAGGAATGAGGATGGCTGAGGGATGATGCAAACTAGGAAATGCACGGCACATAAGGCCATGCACCAAAGCACCACTTATAGCCACCGGGGTATATTAAAGAGGACAAAAAAGCAAGGCATATATCTAAATAGTTTTATTATAAATATAAAATACAAAATACAAAAATAATTTAATAGAGAACACACAGGCATGTGACCTCCTTCACCACATAAACACCATGTAATGGTGTATAGGGATATTACCAAATAATTAATAATGCAAAAAAAAACACTGCAGTGTACACAAAACCAAAATCAACAAACAAAAACCTAAAAGAAAAAAGTCCGGACGTCACCCCTACTACCATCCAACCCATCCATACCACATTTCATCATGTATACAGGAACTCCTATAACAGGAATATGATAATATAAAGCATGTAAGTGGATGCTGAAGCAAATAGGCAAAAAGGCTCAAATTAACTTGATTTATGATGTTGTAATTTCAAGATATAAATCTTGGATGAAATAAGGTTAGCTTGAAATTCAGAAAAAAATGAAGTAAAGTAGATGCATCCGTTAATGTAGATTAGAGCCAATAGTAAAAATAAAGACCATAAAGTCCATGCAGCTGTATTTTGAATAAACCAATAAAGCCAAGGATTCTCTTCTATAGGATCAAGAATACATCAAAGATGCCAAAGGGTGGAGTAAACAAAGTCACCTGTGCAATACTGACGATGGAACAGTCCAATGTGCACATTTATGGAGACACAATGACATGGGATTGACTCAGGGGAGATTATGTCGCTGGGTGGTCTGTAAGTCCATACGGACGTATCCACAGTCAATATGTTGTATATAAACACTGTTAGGCAATTGGAACGATCTCACCCTGATATGTATGCCTCTCCCCCTACGGTCGTATCCAAGGACATCTCCAAAGGTTGATGCAGAGTCAAAGCGGAACAACCGCTAGAAGTCTCGCTGTAGTGATCCGCTTGTGTCCAGGAAGAGATATATGGCTCCGCTGTAGCGTGGACTGAACGGTCTTTCGTGCCACGACAGACCCGAAGATTAGACGGAGCAAGGGCTGGCGCTGGACGTGACGTCAACGCTTTTCGCTGGGTAAACCAGCTTCTTCAGGACTAGCGCCCCCTAGTGCTGGTAGAGTTTAAATACACCTCATGAGCCAATGCACAGCAGATTACTAATGAGGGTGGGAACGCTCTCAACTGTCATTCACTCATATGGAATCGCTTTCAGGTGATAGTTTTAAAGGTATATAACCCCAAAAAACGGGGGCAAGGTTATTGACAGGATCAAAAAAAAAAAAAAAGGAGGGATGAAAAATTAATAAATATTGTTCTATTACACATTTCATACATTATCAAGAAAAACTCTTAGATTTAATTCAGTATTTAAGCCTCTTGGCCGAAGTGCACCTAATTTATAAATCCAGGATTTCTTTTTGCATTGAAGAATTCTGTCAAAATCTCCTCTGCGTTTACTTAATTTTAGTGCGTAAATACCTTTAATTTTTGTCCCAGCTAGCTTAGAATCATGGCACATAAGGTAGTGTTGCGCCAGGGGGCTATTGGGGCCCTTATTCTTAATACTGCAAAGATGTTCGCCCATTAGGATTCTCAATTGGCGCTTCGTCTTACCCACTTAAATCAAGTTGCAGGGACATGTCCACATGTATATCACGCGCGTGGTAGCACAATTTATGAGACCGTGAATTTTATACGTCTGTTTACATTATGCATCCATGAACTGATCAGTTCTTTCTACGAATTTGCAGATTTGGCAGTGTCCACATGCGAACATGCCCCTGCTCCGTGGATAAGACGACAGCCAACTGTCATCCTAGGATGGTACATATTCCGATCCTGTCAAAAGGTCAGATAGGTTTGGGGCCCTCCGAGCTACCATGTGTGGATAGCTTCCTACAATATTGGCCAAGGTCGGACATTGAGTTAATGATGGCCAATGTTTGGCCAAAATGTCTCTCAATACCGGCCACTTTATCCCAAATTCGCTAATAAAGCGCACTGGTTCCTTTCCCGCCTCCAATGAGGTTGCTTCCCTTTGTCTCAACATACTTCCACGATCAGTGTGCATGGCTCTCCATTTAGCCTTCTTAAGGACTTTATGAGAGTATCCCCTTTCACGAAAATGGGAATACATTTCCAGTGCTTCTTTTTTGAACTCCTCATCCGTTGAACAATTCCTCCGAATCCGGAGGAACTGGCCAACAGGAATGCCTTGTTTCAATCTATGTGGGTGGAAGCTGTCTGCCCTCAATAAGGTATTTGCGGCTGTTGGTTTACGGTAGGTGCTGGTCGCAATCCTGCCGTTACATTTGGATACCAAAAGATCAAGGAAGGGGATGGCCGAGACATTATAACTATACGTCAACTTAATATTACATGAGTTGAAATTGAGTTCATTAATAAATGAAAACAGTTCGTCCTGCGTGCCCTTCCAAATCATTAGGGCATCGTCCACATAGCGGATCCATAAATCTACATGTTCTTTAAAGGCTATTTCCATGTATACAGTGGACTCCTCCCATAAGCCCAAGTGCAAGCAAGCGTATGAGGGAGCCCACAATGCCCCCATAGAAGTGCCAGAGACCTGCTGGTAATATTTCTCACCAAACTGGAAATAGTTGTTATTTAACGCAAACTGCAGCAGGTCTAATGCAAATTCATTCTGATGGGCCATTTCCGGATAGATCTTATCTAAGTAGAAGGCAGCTGCCTCCATGCCACATTGGTGGGGGATCGACGAATACAACGATTCTACGTCGACCCCCACCAACAGCCTGTCTTCCAGTATGGTTTTATCCTGTAATCTGTCCAGAACGTCTTTGGTGTCTCTAACAAAGAATTTGAGGGTAGGGACCATAGTTTTTAAAAGGCCGTCCAAATATTTGCCAATTCAATCAAACAGACCATTAATGGCTGATATAATGGGACGACCTGGAGGTTGCAAGGGATTTTTGTGTAGTTTGGGGATTATGTACATTACTGGAATATTAAATTCCTGTATCGTTAAAAAATGATACTGTTTTCTGGTGAGTAAATTAGCTTCATATGCAAACCTAACTTTCTCATTTAACCTTTCAATCAAGCTGGGAAAGGGGGTCGAGTGTATTTTTAAGTATGTCTGTGTATCACTTAATTGTCTCTTAACCTCACCGGCTGAGGGATGAGGATGGCTGGATCAATGATAATGGTGGATGAAGATGGCTGGATGGATGGCTGGGTGAGTGGCAAATAATGGGCACATAGCAGCGCTGTGGGCACTGCAGATACTGCCCACAGCGTTGGGGCATCAGAACTCTCCCCTCTCCCCCCACACTGTACCGATTGGCACAGAGAGGGGAGACACAAGCCAGATATCCGCCGGCTTGTTTACATGTGATCGCTTTGTCATTTGACGGAGCAATCACGTGGTAAAGGGCCGCTGCAAAAGGCTGTTTAACGGATACTCCTGGTTGCGCACCCCAGGGGGCGCGCCGGAGCATGATTCTGGGAGGAAGTTATAGTAAGCCCTCCCAGAATAATGAGTCCACCTTGCGGCATTTCTACATGACACGGTCGGCAAGTGGCTAAAGTAATATTTAATTTTTATTGTTTCACGTTAAGCATTATTAAAATCACTGCTCCTGAAAAAATGGTTGATTTAAAAACTTTTTTTGCATTGATACATGTCCCCTAGGGCAGGACCCGGGTCCCCATACACTTTTCATGACAATAACTTGCATATAAGCCTTTAAAATGAGCACTTTTGATTTTTCATGTTTGGGTCCCATAGGCTTTAATGGTGTTCGAATGTTCAGACAAATTTTTTGTCTGTTCGCATGTTCTGGTGCGAATCGAACCAACAGTGTTTGACCCATCCCTACTTGCTACTAGCAATGAACAGAGCCCTGTTCTATCTATATCCACGCCAATATCACACTGCAAATGGCTGCTCTGGGAAGGATCGTTTTATAGTAGGGAGTGGGTCTATGAGTAATGAGCCATGATTGGGGACAGTCATCATTACTTTCTCCAGTCATGGCTCTGACAGTGTTATGTGCCCTGATTGGGCAAATCCTTCATTGCTTCAGCCAATCAGGACTTCCAATGCACTGAGCAGTGCGCAGTGCATTGTGGGGTGCTTGGCGGGCCGAACAAACGGTCGAACATCCTGACAAAATTTGGGTGTTCGCCAAACAGGTGAACAGCCAATGTTCGGCCCAAATTCATGCTCGGACCGAACTGTTCACCCAACACTAGTCTTTAATAAGGTCTATGTGTGCCCTGGAGGCTCAGCTATATGGTCAGGGAGTTGGAATTCCTGTTTTAGGCTAGTGAATGGTTTAAGTGTGTTGTTCGTTATAATGTCTTCAAGGTGGTAAATGCCCTGTCTCACCCAATATTTGAGGTCTAGGTCTGGTATTAAGTGAGAGAGAGCTGGGAGGGGTAGTTGAAGCGGTGACCATTCGTCGCTCCGGCTTGGAGTTTTTTGGAGGTGTATCCACGCCCTAAGGGTTGCTAAGATTGTCGGGGATAAGTCAGTATCTAGGTCTCAGCTTGATGGTGAAGTGAGTAGGAGGCCTGATAGCGACCCACATGATAATTGAGATTGTTCTAGCTCCATCCATAGAGTGTATTTGTCTGATGATAACCATTGTTTTGCTTGTGCCAAGATTGATGCAAAATAGTAGTCCTGTATGTGAACATGCCCTACCCCCCCTGCTAGTCTATGTTTAATAAGTTTATTAAATGTACAGCGGGCTCTTTTCCCTTTCCATAAGAATTTGTTGACTATTGTCTGGAGTTTATTAAAGTATTGGTTAGTAAGTGGAATAGGCAAGGTTCTAAACAAATAAAGTAAATGAGGGAGAACTTGCATTTTAAAGGCCGTCAGGCGGCCTGACCAGGAGAGTTCTAGTTTCCCTATTGAGTCAAGTTTGGTCTTAAGATAGAGCAAGATTGGGGTATAATTTGCTGTAACAAGGTTTCTTACGTTGGGCGTTAGAGTGATCCCTAAATATTTAATCCCTTCGTCTTCCAACTTAAAAGGGTATCTACTCGTTAGATCATGCCTAGTTTCGCCTGGCACTCCTAGATTCAGTATAAAAGACTTAGCTTTGTTCACTTTATAATAGGAGATATCATGAAATTCCTTTAGCAGCTCAGTCACCGAAGCCAGCGATGTCATCACCTTTGTAAGTATCAATATAATGTCGTCAGCGAATAGGCTGACGACATGAGCCTTCCCATTTACAATCAGTCCTGATATTTTAGAGTGTGATCTATGATGAAAAGGTTAAAGATTAACGGGGATAACGGGCACCCCTGGCTTGTCCCATTAGAGATCTCAAAAGGGGTCGACAGAGTTCCAGCCACGAATACCTGGGCTAGGTATTCCCATTGTATTCTGTCAAACGCCTTCTCTGCATCCAAAGTAAGGAGCAGAGAAGGTGTTTTTGTTTTGTTTGCCAGCTGAATGACATTTATTAAGCGTCTCGTGGCATCGGCAGTTTGTTGACCCTTGGTAAAGCCTGATTGGTCCATATGGACTAGTGAAGGGAGTATATTTAATAATCGTACAGCGAGTAATTTTGCATAGATCTTTAAATCAATGTTAAGCAAAGAGATAGGTCTAAAATTTTGTTGTGCAACAGGATCTTTCCCTGGCTTCGGGAGAGCGACTATCATTGCTTTCAACATTTCAGAAGGAAACGAAGAGGAGGCAACCGCGGAGTTATAAACGTCTATAAAATGTGGTGTCAGGATATGGTGAAAAGCTTTATAGTAGTCTCCTGTGAATCCATCGGGACCAGGGGTTTGGGAGGGCTTGGATGGTCCGAGATATCTCTATGGCTGATATTGGGGCATTCAGAGTGGCTAGTTGGTCCAGCGTCAGTTTGGGCATGTTAATCTTTTCTAAAAAAGCTGCAATAGAAAGTGTGTCTGGTTGAGGGGATGTGGGGTCATTTTTAAGGTTGTACAATGAACAGTAATATTCACTAAATGCATCTGCGATAGCCTGTGGGTGGGAGAGTTTTACCTTCATTGTCGGGTGTTCAAGGTAGGAAATGTTGGTTTTATTTCTATGCCCCTTAAGACGGTTTGCAAGTAATTTCCCTGCCCTATTGCCATGAATGTAGTAGGTCATTTTAAGTCTTCTATGGGCCCTTTCAAAGTCATTCATTAGGTGCATTCTCAATGCATTTCTGGTAATTACCAATTGGTCAGTCAGTTTAGGGGAGGGGGACTTCTTATTTTGTGTTTCCAAAATACCTATTTTGGCTGTCAGTGCCTCCATTTCCTGTTGCCTCCTCTTTTTGACCCTCACTCCCTTTTGGATCAGAAGGCCTCTGATCACAGCCTTATGGGCCAACCATACTACATGTGTGTCCAGTTCTGAGGATTTTTCTGCTCAAAATACTGCAAAATAGATTGCTCTAGTTTGGCTTTAAACTCACCATCCTGGAGCAATCTAGGGTTAGACCTCCATACAAATGCAGAAGTAGAGTGTGACCAGTCATTTACAGTTAGTTGAACCGACGCATGGTCGGACCAGGTTATATTGTTGATTTTGGAGGCTTTAGTTTTCAGGAGAAGCCATTTGTCCACCAAAAATAAATCTATACGGCTATAGGATCTATGTGTGTTCGAGAAGAAGGAGTAGTCTCTTTCGGAAGCATTACAACATCTCCAGGCGTCATATAGATTATAAGAGCTCATAAAATGGCCAAGTGTTGGTGGAGGTCTTTTAGCTGTGGATATGGAGTCAAGTGCTAGGTTAGGGGTCAGATTGAAGTCACCACATATGATAAGCGAACCTTTGCGCACTTTTCCTATTTTTTTAATGACTTTGTGGAGGAAGTAAATCTGGTTATTGTTGGGGGCGTAGATATTAGCCAGTGTATACGTGGCTTTATTGATGTTGCAAATGATGATGAGATATCGGCCTTGTGGGTCTGCCACGGTCGAGATCAATTCAAAATTAAAGAGTCTCTTATTGCTGTCAGCACTCCTCTTTTTTTTGTGTCAGCATTAGCTGTGAAAACAAATGGAAATTTGGGATGGGTGCACTTAGGGGGTGCATGTTTAGCGAAGTGCGTCTCCTGGGCGAAAATAATGTCAGAGTTGGTCAGTAGTGCTTCGGACCATAGTGACCTGCGTTTAGCAGGGTGGTTGAGCCCTTTGGAGTTAATAGTAAGGAAGTTTATAGGCATGTGCAAGGAGGAAGGTCTTTATGTGAATGAAGGATAGCTTTGTTACTTACATTGACGAGTGGTTTGCAACAGTTGAAGCCTTGGTTCTGAGGGACCCATTGGACCAGACGATGGCCCACCGGGGTCAGATTAATTTTCTTTGTGTTTAAGTAGAGTATGACAATTTTGACTGCAAGGTGGAAAAAAGTATTTAAACAAACATTTTAACAAATGAACTGTGGCCTGTGGCCAAACGGAAAAGAAACAAGAATGGGTGTGACCCATGGTCACTCAGTTGGTAAGAGGGGAAGTGTTAAACTTTAAGAAGGGAAGTTTACTCAAACAAGCCCTTCAACAGCACATATGGGTTGGAGTTTGGTAAATACCGTCTTTAGCTGGTTTCAGGTATGCATACGTGCATTTTTAGATGTCACCATATGCCAGGCTGGCTCCACCCTATGGGGGTTGTTGTCTTTTGCCGTGCGCGAATGCTGGTCTGGGACTATATCCCAAGTTTCCAGGAGTGAGATTCCCTTTTCCAGGGAATTTACCACATACCCTTTCCCTTCTTTAGTGATTACCAATTTTGTCGGGAACCCCCATTAATACTGAAGGTTGTGGTTCCGAAGTGCTTTCGTAATAATGGAAAGGTTCCGTCGTTTTAGTAATGTGTACTGGGATAGGTCGGCAAAGAATTTAAGGTTAAAGTAAGGGTCAGGTAGATAGTCTTGCTTCCTGGAAAGGGACATCAAGTTCTCTTTAGCGTGGTAAAAATGTAGCCATAATATAACATCTCTGGGTATATTGTCAGGTAGAAAAGCAGGTTTCGGTAAGCGGTAAATTCTGTCTAGTGTCAGCTCAAGTGGTGTTAGTTCTGGCGCGATCGCGCTGCATAGCTGGGTGACATATTCGGACAGGCCCTGTTGTTGGATAGATTCGGGGATCCCCCTGATCTTAATATTGTTCCTTCTGGACCTGTCATCCTGGCTTTCATTAGCGTCTATTAAGTCATTAATTGTGGTGGCGTATTACCCCATCTTGTGCTCAATATGATCTACTCTTGATGATACTTCTTGTAATTCAGAGCTAAATTTGTGTATACATGACATCAGGTCTGATTGCAGTGAGCTCCTAAGAGAGACTAGCATCTCTTTCAGCACCGTATCTAAGACAGGCTTGTCTGCCGTGGGGAACTCATCTATGGAGTCAGGGAGTTCTCTAGTGTCTTCCCCTGATTCAAGGAGGCCACTTACCTCATGGCCTGTGTCCGGCCAGTATCTGGACTTCTCTGGGCTCACTGATAATGGTGTGGCTGGCGAGGAGCCCTGGCTCTTTGGCGGGCTGCTTATCTTCTGCGAGGCTCCCTTCCTGCTGTGCTGATGGTTCGGGCGCCATCTTGCCTCAGGCCTGCTCAGAAGAAGGTCGTCAGCTTTTGCGGGCGTCCTCCTCCATTTTTTTTGCCCGGCATGCTGCTCCTTGGTTGCCCGAGTGCCTGTAGGGTGGAATCAGGCTCGGGTGGTTGCTCGTTCGGGTCGCTAAAGGCCGCTGTGTTCCCGCTGTCTCTGGAGCGCAGCTTCTACATGTCCATCTCCTTCTCCGGCTGGCTCTTCCCCCCACCTTCTTTTTTTTTAAATAAAGCAGATATAATTGTTAGGATGAGACATGATTGCTACCATCCTCTACATGCACCCCTTGCAAATATTATTTCCCAAGCAGTAGGTATTGGATGTCTTCTTTATTAAGCTTCTTTGTTGCTGCAGTGGAGTTTAAGGAATTGATTGGAGTGTCTGGATGGCAAAGATAACTGAACAGAATTACAAATCTTCTGAAGATGAAACATTTCCCATGTATATATTTCAACTGTATATTCATGTGTATATATGTTTTTATATTCAGCTTTAAACACCTATTGCTAAACAGAATATAATGACAACAAAGCAATTACATTTTTGCAATATTAAGCTGACGATTTGTCCATTTACTTTTCTTGGGCCAAGGTAACAGCCTACATGAAGTGCTGAGTAAAATATGAATAAATGAGTTTTATATTGGCTTCCAAACAGTGTAGCCACTCTGGAGCTGTCAAACTGGAAAGAGCACTAGCTTTCTGGCCCATTGCACTGCAATAGGGAATCACACTAAAGTACTTAAAGAGCTGGTTGGACCCAAGATGGTCTCACAGACCCAGTGTGATGCTGTATATCGCATTTGGACTTGTCTTGAACAATCAATAGCATAAAGTGAAAAATAAATAAATGAATATGCACAATCATTGATTAATACTGTTTGGTAACATAGTGTGAAGTTAAGGGAAATAATTACATCCATTGATCTTCCTTTTCATTTCAAGGTTTCATTATGTATTCCACACAACAATGTAACTATAAAGTCTCTTCTCAGCTTGAAGGTAAACTTGCTCAGAGCAGTTTTCAAAAGCAACAGAAATAGGCATATGAATTTAAAAAATAAATGTTAATAAACATAGTCATGTAGAGGCCTTTACAAGTAAGTTCAGATGTAATT
Organism: Glandirana rugosa; assembly: GCA_018402905.1. Classification (NCBI taxonomy): domain Eukaryota; kingdom Metazoa; phylum Chordata; class Amphibia; order Anura; family Ranidae; genus Glandirana; species Glandirana rugosa. Next base: position 48,040 of record BLSH010148269.1, read on the forward strand.
AAAATCCTTAAAGCAGAACTCCAGGAAAAAACTTTTTTCCATGTCCTTGTTGCTGATCTCCTACCTTCACGGACTATGCCTTGCATCTTCTTCTGAGCTCTGTAGTTCCTCTGTCATAGCCTAATGATCTTGCTGAAAAACCTCAGCCAGCAGTCTTGTCACTTCCCACTCATAGATCTGTACAGCAGGGATTCCTACTTCCATCCCCACTTGATTTATTGGGCGGAGGGGTCTCATAGATCCCGGTCTGTACCACCCATGGAGGTGGTATTCTCCTCTCTCCTCCACTTCTTCCTCCACTCCCTGCCAGCTCCGCCCCCACTCCACCCCCATACCCGTTAATTTCCCCCCGCCACCGCCCACCACCATCTTTCAGTGCAGAGGAGGGATCGTTAGCAGACACCAGCCGGATGAGAGAGCAGAGATCTCAGGCTGTGACAGGTCTGGCTTGTGAACACACCGATCACTGTAATGTCCCATCTCCCGTACCAGCATTGAAACAGTGCACTGTCTATCACAATGCCAGTTCAGGAGGTGGGACATTACACCGATCAGTGTTTTCACATACAAGACCTGTCAAAGCCCGAGATCCACGCTCTGTCATCTGGCTGATATCAGGTAACGATCCCTGCTCTGCACTTATGGGCACTAATGAGACCGCATTAATGAGACCGCACTAATGAGACCACACTAATGGGCACTAATGAGACTGCACTTATGGGCGCTAATGAGACCGCACTAAAGAAAACGCACTTATGGGCACTAATGAGGCCGCACTAATGGGCACTAATGAGACCGCACTAATGAGACCGCACTAATGGACACTAATGAGATTGCACTAATGAGACCGCACTGATGGACACTAATGAGACCGCACTTATGGGCACTAATGAGACCGCTCTTATGGGCATTAATGAGACTGCACTAATGGTCACTAATGAGACCCCACTAATGAGCCCGCACTAATAGGCACTATTGAGACTGCACTAATGGGTAGAGTTGAGCGAACCTGAACTGTAAAGTTCGGGTTTGTACCGAACTTTGGGGTGTCCGGGACCCGGACTTTTCAAAAAAAGTTCAGTTTTGGGGTTCTGGTATTTTATTCCACGTGTTGAATAGCTTCTAAGGGCAGCCAATCAACAAGTGTTTCACTGGTTTGCCCTTAGAAGCCATCACAGCTATGCCTACTAATGGCATGGCTGTGATTGGCCAGTGCATCATGTGACCCAGCCTCTATATGGGACTGGAGTCACCATGCTGCATGTCATATGCTCTCAGGCTAGTTTAGGGAGAGGATGCTGCTGGCTCTGTGAGGGACAGATTGCAGATATTATATTACATCTCATCCTGCATTACTGAACAATCTGATTGTGGACTAGGTAGAGATAGGGAAAGATTCCAGCTGTTGATTTAAGGGACAGATTATTGTTCTAAAATCATCTCCAAGTTCTATAGGGAAAGGTTCCACCTGTTGCTTTAAGGGACAGATTATTGTTCTAAAATCATCTCCAAGTTCTATAGGGAAAGGTTCCAGCTGTTGTT
>BLSH010148269.1:67788-98311 GCA_018402905.1 Glandirana rugosa
TCGTCGTAGGGCCAGGATAAGTCAGGTGGTAGGGTCCTCCTCACATCATACCATTATTCTAGTTAGCGAGATGCCTGGACCAGACTTCGGACAGACACGCCGTTTTTAGGATGGACCAGTCTCAGATACATCGATCGATTTTTACTGTTCTCGGACTAACGGTATTAAAAACATTTCTCATAATCAGTCATAATTAATTACTATACCCCGCTATCAAACGATGCAACGACACGAGAAACACCCCGAATCCTTATTCTCAGTATTTATCTCAACTCGCTTGACCCGGACTTTTTTTGAAAAGTCCGGGTCCGGGTCCGGGTCCCGGACACCCCAAAGTTCGGTACGGACCCGAACTTTACAGTCCGGGTTCGCTCAACTCTATTTATGACTCTTATTCCTAAGCCCCACAAAGAGCACAGCAACGTAGCAAACTATCGCCCCATATCATTAATTAATACTGACTAATACTCTTTACAAAAATTATGGCAATCAGGCTCTTGTCATTTTTAGCTAGCTACATAGACTCTGACCAGGTAGGATTTTTGCCGCACAGACAGGCTTCAGACCAGGTCCGTAGAGCGATTGATCTTATTACCATACTACACTCCTCCTGGGATGGTGGACTGAATAGGACCGGGATGCTGCTGCCTCACGACATTCGCAAAGCTTTCGATTCCCTCTCGTGGTCTTTTCTTTTCCGGGGTTTTGTCAAGATGTAATTCCGGTCCTAAGTTCTTGGCCTCGCTGCACTCATTATACAGCTCACCCACAGCTCAGATAGTAATTTGCCAAACTCCACCCTACAGAGTATCCAGTCTCAATACCCATTTCAGTGACAGCAGACATCTCTCTCCTATTTAGGAATCAGTCTGACCCCAGGCCAACTATCCAAACTCTATTTGCTAGGCTAGAATAAGCCATGCAGACATGGTCAGATGTGAGTTTGTCATGGATGAGTAGGATTGCCTCCGTGATAATTACTGTCCTGCCAAAGCTACTATATTTTTTCCATACTTTGCTGATCCAGGTCCCTGTTCTCACCACTCGACGGTTCCAATCACAAATTTTCCAATGCACCTGAGGTACTAAAGGCCCCATAATAGCAAGAGCCATGATGTATGCTTCTAAGGACATTGGCGGACTATGTGTGCCAGACTTTAGGAAATATTATGTGGCAACGCAGCTCGCACAGTTAGGCCAACTCAACAGTACACATTACCGACCAGACTGGGTTTCCATAGAAGCTCAAGCCAGTGTCCCACTTGCAATGGTCTCATCCTTTGGGTTCCCCCAAAACATTGTAGGGCAATACTGAGTCCAACGCTCTCCCACTCTCTTGAGATTTGGGATACAAGCTGCATGAGATGGCCCCTGCGGTGGTCTCACACTCCAGTAGCTCCCCTTTTTGGCAACCTCCTGTTCCACCGGGTATGCAACCTTACAGGTATGACTGGTGGCTGAATAAGGGACTGTATCATATTGGCTATTATTTTGACCACAGACGCATACGTCCCTCTTCATACTTCACTGGATGTATGGAAATGCCCCCGCCCCCACTGAGAGCTTCCACTGGCAACAAATATATCACTTTCTCAAATCCCTACACAAGGATAGTTGTGATGTGACAGTTCAAGCTGTGTTTGAAAACAGATGCATTCAGGATACTACTCTGTGGGGGGGGGGGGTCTCATTATTAACTAAACTGTTTATCAATACTAATGATAGCTTATCATACCAGGTGGCATTGGAGAGGGATTTGCCCATAACCCCTGAGGGGGAGGACTTTTTATTTAATTTTGGATAGAGCAGGGAAGGGTTTTTTTTTTTTTTGCACCATCTGTGTACCATTGCAGAGATTTCCCATCACTTCTCATCCCATAGCCAAACAGGAAGTGAGAGGAGACCCCATCCAAATTAAGGGAATTCCTTTGGGACTCCCAGATCACCAGAACTAGTGTCCCCTTCAGAAAATGTTCCCTCTATTACTTATCAGGGGGCAACCCAAAATGTGGGATTTTATTTTACTTTCACTTTCAATGATAATAGTAAACAGAGCAAATAGAGAGGGTGAATCTCCTTAACAGGGGTCCAGACAGCAATAAAAGCTGGCAAGTATACTAATCCCTCTCTACTCTATCCAAAACTAAACCCAAAGTTTTGTCTTTAGTTATACTTTAAAGGGAATGAATAATGTAATATTATAGATGTATACATTTGTTGTGCTCTATTTGTTTGGGGCAAACAAATTTATATATACTGTATATGTTTAGATATAATGCAGTGCTTCTGACTGGATTATTCTACCATCACAAGAAACTTAGCATAAAACATGAATGAATTAATAAATACTGTTTATAAAAAATGAATCAAGTGGTCTGAAAACAATGTGTAACCAATTTCTCTAAAATACGTTTTTATTTACATTTTTTGCTTTGTTTTGTTTTAATAATGTGTACAACTATCTCACAAAGATATCTGACACTCTGAGTATATTTCTATGAATGCTTATATTTAGGGAATTGGTGAGCATGTAGACAAATTTACATTTAAATGAATATAATATAATATAATATAATATAATATAATATAGTTTAAACAAGTAAATAATAAACATAAGCCCAACTTGCTAACTATGTATGCTGTACCCAGTTTAAATGGCACAAATCATTAGACAATTTATTTACACATTCAAAACTGTGAAATTAAAAATTAGTCAAAAAAATGAATTGCCCTTGTTCGGAAATGAAATATTATTCTCTAATTTTCTAACAATTTGTTTTGTCAAGTCACTTCTAATAGTCCTTTTCTAATTTATAGTATCCTAACTTGTTTATCATTATTATTTAACAAATTATTCAAATATCTTGATTCTATCTAACTTAATTCTGATAATGTTTTGAGAGCTCTTGACATCTTGCTCTAAGTAATCAACATTTTTTATTACTAAGAGAAGGAAATAGACATAACGGTATAACTTGTCATTGACCCCACATTGAAAATGTCTCTTGAGCAAAGTAATTTGCATTCATTTATAATTAATCAGTACATTTAGGCATCCACCATTACATGTTTTTATGTAATACTCTATATACACCGTCACTGTCATATTATTCTATATTGATTTAAAATGCCCCAGCATCTTTGAAAAACCATGCAATTAATCTGATAAGATGTTCAAACAGAATGTGATTCAGGTACAGGCATGAAATGCTTCCATTTTCAATGAAAAATAAAAAATATAAATATACATATCACTCCATTAAAAAAAAATTAAAGATATTTATTTTATTTACTTTTTCAAATTTTTGTCTACTTGTGCAAATGTCAATTGGGTGATTTAGGCTTGATCTATTTTTGGTAATACCACATGGTAGAGCAACCAAAGAAAGCATACTACACACATAAAGAATATATTTTACATAAAGAATTATGTCTCCAAGGCGGACCAATAGCAACTTGGAATGTTAAAGGAGAAAATGTAGTCTGTAACCAGGCCGGAGCTGGCACCACACCCATTCCAGAGGGGGCATTGTATTGGGTAATTGTTTGGAACTCTTAGTACAAATATCTGACTTAAAAATGACTACTTACAAACGGAGGGAGGCAACAGGAAGTGAGAGGAAATCTACCCCTAGGAAGGGAAATTCTCTCCTGTAAGAGTTATCATGGGAAAAAGGGACTCCACTGAAGCTTTATCACCAATCCTTGTTTCCACAACAACCCAAAGTTTTCAAAATTAAATTTTCATAGGAACAGAAAGTGAGGTGAAATCTTCTAAACAGACGCACAGAGAGCAAAACAAACATTGCATGGGGTGTTACCCCTTCCCTATGTTATCCATAAAACTTAAAAATGTTTGTTTTGGCTGGAGCTACACTTAAAAAATGTACCTGTTTCAACTTACAAACAAATTCAACTTAAGAACAAATCTACAGTCCCTATCTTGTTTATAACCCGGGGACCGCCTGTATGAAATAAATCGTTGGAAATTCCTTAGGCGGGATAGGCGAAGAAAGGGGGTTATTATTCAGATTGGAAAGATCTTTCCTGCTATTGCCTCCCCATTATACTGGCCCTGGACCAGGCAAAAGAAAAATTGTTCTCACCCACCAGGATAAGCAGTCAAAATATAATAATGATTGGAGAAGGACTTGCACAGCATTTATACAAGAACATGTAAGCTTACATCTAACCCCTAATATATGTGTTATTGGCTGAATCAGAGGTTTTCATCAAATTGCTCTGCAAGACATATTATACACCAAAGTTGTTGTTTTCTTTTGGTTGTTAGGAATGAAAATAAGTTACCTGACTTGGTCTCAGGAATGTTTATATGCATAGCACACTAATGGAGAAGTTTGAAATTTAAAATGCATCCAACGTGCAAACTTTTATTAAAATCTATTCATATTTATTATTCATTTTACTTTTATATGAAATCATTTCATGCTGTTTATTAAATTAGATATTATATTATAAACTGTTATTTTCTGTGCTGTATTCTGCTCTAATTTTTTACAACAATCAATTAAATTTTATGACTATTGATTTTCAATCACTTTTAAGAACACTCATGAAACTTCTTAGGGTAAAATTAAAGAATAAAGCAATTTTGAAAAAAAAAAATTAATTGAACGTTGAAAATAAAATGGGGTTTATATAAGAGTTTGTACAGTTTTATGTCCAATTAATTATATTCATTTTAAGTGTAAAGGGGACACTTTACTGAAAGCAGTTTACATTAAAATACCAGTAAACTGTTTAAAGTGAACAGGTACATTGCCCTATAGCATGTAAAGTAACATGTTCACTTTAGTGGAGGAGGCAGAACCTGAACTTACTTTGTACTCATCCCCCTGCTCATCTGACTGGTTGCTAGCCTTCCTGAGATTCTTGTGTAAGTATAAACTTGTAGAGCATGGGAGGGCGCATGCGCGGAGTAAAGCAGGAAGAAAGCATGGGCTAAGAGCTCCGTCCATGTCAGAGAGTTTAAGCCTTTCCCCGGGGCCACAAATGCTGCTAGCCCCCAGCACCCCTGGGGGAACATACAGCGCATGCCGGGACCCAAAAATCGCAGTGGAAAAACAGCCCAGAGATCTCTCACCACATACCTGTTACAGGTAAGGGAGAAGACGAAGATGACCCAAGATGGCGCCCAGGTGAAGAAGATGCAGAAAGGCTCCCAGGCTGCACAGGCATCACCCACCCACTCTACAGGAGACAGTGAGTACCCGCTGCAGCTGTCCAAGGAGGACTTAGATGACAGTCTCAGTGCTATGTATGACAAGATAGCCCAGAAATTTCAATCTGAGCTTCATAAGTCCACTAACATGCTGTCCCTGGAGATCGCGGCTCGGGGTAGCAGGACTGACATGTTAGAGACCAAGCACGATAAGCTCAGCCTGATGTACTCAGACCTGAGAAAGGAGCATGAGACCCTTTCAGAGATGGTGATCGAGTTGCAGGCCCATTTAGAAGACCTGGACAACAGGATCAGATTTAACAATCTTAGGGTACGGGGGGTCCGCGAGAGGATGACGGACCTACTACCTGCTGTGCATCAAATATTTCAGTTGCTGCTCCCGGACTCCCCCCTATCCGCATTTGCCTGTGACAGGATACACAGGGCCCTGCGTCCCAAACCTCCGCCTGAGAAACCGCCAAGGGACATAGTCCTGTGACTAAAAGATTTCCTTCTCAAGGAGGAAATCCTCAGAGCTTCCCGTAACACACCCCATATCCAGCTGGACGGCACAGCTATCCAGATCTATTTCCCACCACCCTAGACAAGCGCCGTCGGATGAAGGAGGTTACCTTGGTCTTATAGGCTGCTCAGATTTGATACCGGTGGGGCTTCCCAGTCAAGCTACAGGTTCCCCACAATGGGACCACCTAAACTGTTACCATGCTCTCAGAAGGCAAGGAACTCCTGGTGAAGCTGGGCCTCATGGGGGCTCCAGAACTCCCCAGTCTGTTGACTTCTCCCTGTCCGTCCCCCATCTGGGCAACGCCACTGCAAAGAAGAGCAGGCCGCAGTCAGAATCACTGCTGAGGGCCAGAGCAGCTTTACCCATTACTTGCTCCCCCTTTGTTAGGAGCCTGCGACCTTAAAGTCAATGACTCCCATGCATTCTCCGTAACGGATTGCACTATATCGCTGGTTTTTCCCCTTTTTTTTTCTTCCCTATCATCTACAGGATGAATACCCCGGCATGGAACTACAGCACCAGACTCTCTCCTTGCGGTCTTGAGACCATGTTGCGCTCCTCTGATGTCTTCCCCACTCTACGCGAGTGTATACCTTCTGGCACTCCCGCCTACGGGTCACTCCGGATTACTGACATTCCTGCAGGTACTGGCCTTTACCCATCCTGTGAGATGACCCAATGATTGCCCTATACTGATAGAGTTATGGACCTTTTGGTCCGATTTTTCAATTTCCTTTTGGTTGGGATGTGGACTCTTCCCCCGACCCCACATGTTGGTTCAGAAGAGGATTTGTTTGCCTCTAAGCTGACTCTTTTGACCGCAGTTTTTGGTTTGGTTTTGGTTGTACTGTTATTAATTTTAACTTTTTCTGTGCACCACATCTATCGGCTTACTCTAAGTGTGTATATAAGGATGATCGCCAGATGGCACCCTTACCGTACTATCTACCTAACTGGTTTTGAGATGTATATTCTGGTGGCTGAAGCAGGGCTGGTTCCATCACACTCTCGACTTGGACCATCTGAGATCTTTATGCTTTTCACCCTAATGTTGTGATGACTACAAAGATTGTTATACACAATGTAAAAGGCTTTAATAACCCCCATAAGAGGAGGAAGGTGTAGATATTATAAAGCGCTCGGAGCAGATGTTCTATTACTACAAGTGACACATTTCTCCCTCCAGAATCACCCTTCTTTCTTGATAGGGACTTTAAACAGTCATATTTTATCACATTTGGGTCCAAGTTGAGAGGAGAGGCCATCCTAATCAAAAATTTGGTAATACGGCAGATGTATAAAGACCCGGAGAGTCATTTTATTATTGTGTTAGGCTCCATTCAGGGTAAACAGAATACTCTAGCCTCGGTTTATGCCCCAAATCACTGTCAAGCATCCTTTTTTTCACGATTTTTTAAAAAACTAGAGAACTACCACTCCCCTCACCTTGTGATAGGCAGGGACTTTAATTTGGTAGCCCATGCTCAACTAGACCGGTGTAGGTCAGGCTCCACACATAGTGCATTCCCTAGGTCTTTGCAACATTCTCTTAGATCCAATCAATTAACTGACCTCTGGAGGGCGCACAATATGGGTTCAGGGTAGAGTTGAGCGAACCCGAAATGTAAAGTTCGGGTCCGTACCGAACTTTGGGATGTCCGTGACCTGAACCCAAACCCGGATATTTGAAAAAAGTTCGGGTTCGGGTTCTGGGTTCAGGTATTTCATCACGCATGTTGAATAGCTGCAGGGCAGCCAATCAACAAGCGTTTCACTGGTTTACCCTTAGAAGCCATCACAGCCATGCCTACTAATGGCATGGCTGTGATTGGGCAGTGCATCGTGTGACCCAGCCTCTTTATAAGCTGGAGTCTCTTAGTGCTGCATGTCACATGCTCTCTGGGTAGTGTAGGGAGAGGATGCTGCCGGCACTGTGAGGGACAGATTGCAGATATAATAACATCTCATCCTGCATTACAAAACAATCTGATTGTGGACTAGGTAGAGATTACTACTACTACTGCTTTTAGGGACAGATTGCAGATCTAATAACATCTCATCCTGCATTACAGAACGATCTGACTGGACTAGGTAGAGTCTACTGCTTAGAGGGACAGATTATTGTTCTAAAATCATCTTCTAGTTCTATAGGGTCAGGTTCCTGCTGTTGCTATAAGGGACAGATTATTGTTCTAAAATCATTGCCTACTCCTATAGGGTCAGGTTCTTGCTGTTGCTGTAAGGGACAGATTATTGTTCTAAAATCATTTTACTTCCTTTTGCAGCCCTCTAGCACTTTCCAGGACTTTTTTACAGTCATTTTTTTGCTGAAAAGTTCGGGTCCCCATTGACTTCAATGGGGTTCGGGGTAAAGTTCGGGTCAAGTTCGGTACCGAACCCAGACTTTTTCCCAAAGTTTGGCCGAACCCACCGAACCCGAACATCCAGGTGTTCGCTCAGCTCTATTCACGGGAATACACTTTTTACTCCCACCCCACAACAGTTATTCTCGCTTGGACTATATTTTCTATACCCCAGTCCTGACAGCAAACTCCTCCTCTTCCGATATTCATATTTGTCCTTGGTCGGACCATCAGGTGGTGTCCTGTGACCTCACTGGAGTGGGTTTGCCCCATAATGTGAGATCCTGGAGACTCAATGATTCTATACTGAAGGACTCCTTACTGGTTAGCCAGATTTCTGACCACCTCACAGAATATTTTCGACTTAACGTCTCGAATGAGATCACACCTATGACATTATGGGCGGCCCATAAGGCAGAGCTGAGGGGCTTCCTCATAGGTATCTCCACCAGACAGGAGAGGCAAAAGAGCGAAAATATTTGCACTCTCACAGATGACTTGGACAAGCTATATCATGTCCATGCCCAGGACCCCTCACAAGCTCTTCTCACCCAAATATCTGCCAACAGGAAAGCCCTAGATGACCTGCTCTCTGAACACACGGAGAAATACCTCTGCTGGTCAAAGGCCCGGTTTTTGCTGTCCAGTAACACAGCCTCCACCATGTTTGCTAGGAAACTGAGACAAGCAACCCAACCCACACACTCCTACAGACTTAGGGACTCGCAGGACAACTTGGCCACTGACCCTAGGGATGTTTCAAATATCTTCACAACATATTATAGGTCCCTCCTAACTGCCCCCCCGCCGTCACCTAGCGAGGAAACCCCGCCTTGGCTGAGCAACATAACTGCCCACATTGACAGGCGAACAGAGGCAGCTATTGAATGCTCTGTGTAAGGAGGAGGAACTGGCCACAGTCATTGCCTCCCTGAAGCCATCTAAGGCCCCTGGGCCGGATAGCTTCACTGTCCCATATTATAAAAAAATTGTGGCATAACTGATCCCTAAGATGGTAAGGATATTCAACCGCATCCTGAGGGGAGAGCACTTCCCTCCGGATATGCTGTTAGCTTACATGTCTCTGATACCAAAACAGAGTAAAGACCTCACCCTGTCTCAAAACCTCAGACCTATTTCAGTCATAAACAATGATCTAAAGATCTTTGGTCGTGTCCTGGCAGATCGTCTGGTGAGTGTGGTCTCCTCTCTGGTCTCCCCAGACTAGACAGGTTTTATACCTAATAGATAAATCATGGATAGAGTTGAGCGAACCCGGAGTTTTCCCGAATCCGGGACCCGGACCCGAACCCGGACTTTTCAAAAAAAGTCCGGGTTCGGGTCCGGGGTTCTGGCATTTTATTCCACATGTTGAAAAGCTGCTAAGGGCAGCCAATCAACAAGTGTTTCACTTGTTTTCCCTAGAAGCCATCACAGCCATGCCTACTAATGGCATGGCTGTGATTGGCCAGTGCACCATGTGACCCAGCCTCTATATGGGGCTGGAGTCACTGTACTGCATGTAATATGCTCTCAGGATAGTTTAGGGAGAGGATGCTGCTGGCTCTGTGAGGGACAGATTGCAGAACATCTCATCCTGCATTACTGAACGATCTGATTGTGGAATAGGGAGAGACGATCTGATTGTGGAATAGGGAGAGATACTAGTACTGGTGCTTTGAGGGACAGATTGCAGACCTCATCCTGCTGCACAGAATGATCTGACTGGACTAGGTAGAGTCTGTTGATTTAAAGGAAAGATTATTCTTCTAAAATCATCATCAAGTTGTACAGGGAAAGGTTCCAGCTGTTGCTTTAAGGGAAAGATTATTCTTCTAAAATCATCATCAAGTTGTACAGGGAAAGGTTCCAGTTGTTGTTTTAAGAGAAAGATTATTCTTCTAAAATCATCATCAAGTTGTACAGGGAAAGGTTCCAGCTGTTGCTTTAAGGGAAAGAATATTCTTCTAAAATCATCATCAAGTTGTACAGGGAAAGGTTCCAGCTGTTGCTTTAAGGGAAAGATTAGTGTTCTAAAATCATCATCAAGTTGTACAGGGAAAGGTTCCAGCTGTTGCTTTAAGGGAAAGATTACTGTTCTAAAATCATCTTCAAAGTGTGTGGGAAAAGCCTATTGCAGCCGCATAGAGCCATATTACTGTTCTAAAATCATCTTCAAAGTGTGTGGGAAAAGCCTATTGCAGCTATCAAGCAACCCACCTCCAGGCCTCCTCACGCCCGGGTGTACCAATATGGCCACGGCCCTACACGATATATGGTCCTAAAGTGGCAGCAGCACCTGCTCAGATCAGATTGATAAAGACCGAAGCAGCTTGGAAAGCACCCCATCTATAGAGGAAGTCGCTGGCAGGGGCTCTCCCATCCTCCTAAATCCCCCTCCAGCAACTACAGCTACTCCCGGGTGCACCAAGGTGGCCGCTGGTGCAGCCTAACGAATGATGCAGACCTCAGACAGCCAGTAAGTCCCTCAGGGCTCATGCTAGAAGGGTGTGCCAGCACTCCACGCCCCCTAGGACTACTCCAAGGCCTCTACAACAAACCCCAGAGTCCTCTACCAGCTCTGCCAGCAACCGGTCCCAGCCCAGGGCTTAATAAGCGATATAAGGTAAGGCCTATCACCCCTCTGCTTTTTAACCTGAGAGCCCAGGGGTCCCCCCCTCCCCAGAGGGGAAAAAGAGCAAGGAAAGGGAGAACTAAGCCTTCACTGTAACCCCTCTGAATTGTCTGCAGACCACAAGACACAGGGTATCACACATCCAGTGAACCCCAACACCACCCAGAATGCAGGGCTTGACTGTGAGAAGGTCCCTCACACATCTCTTCCTAGAGACTGACCAGACCCATCCCCCGACATGGCCACAGTTGGGGCTCACCCTACTGCTAAAACTCCGGAGGCAACTTCTGAGCACAGGCCAGTCTTAACCCCAGCTACTCATACCCTCACTCCAGGACCCAATCCAGCCGCATACCGACTCCTTTCAGTGTCCCCGGCCTCCACGGAATCGTTATTACACCACACGATGGAAGACTTTCTAGTCAACCCAACAGGCCCCTTCCCAACCAACCTGCCAAAGGTCCACACCCCCAGCCCCCCTGCCCAGGACTCCCTCCTCAATACGGCGGACCCATTCCTCAAATTTTCCAATCTCCTGGAGAGAGGCCTGGCGAACATGGCTGCAAAAATTAAAGGGGACATAAAGGCGGACTTCAACATCATAGGCTCCAGGATGGAAGCCATTGAACAAAAACTGGATATTACGGTGGCCAGAACTAACCAAAACTCTGGCCATATTCAAATACTGCAAGATCAACTGGACACTGCCCTTGCCAGAATCGACAATCTCTAAAACAGATAAAGATGATACAACTTCAGAGTAAGGGGCCTACCGGAATCTATCACGGAAGTCACACCAGCGGTCCAGGACCTGATCCTTTATTTGATCCCCAATGTGCCTAAACATAGGTTGGAATTGGAAAGAGCCCACAGAGCCCTGGGTCCCCCGAGGAAAGATGGTTCCCCTAGGGACATAATTGTAAAACCACACTTCTATGCCATCAAAGAAGAAATATTGAAAGCATTCCGTGCCAGCCCCACTATCACCTGCATGGGGCATCAAGTCTAGATCTTTGTGGACCTGTCTCCTACCACTATTCAAAAAAGGAGAGCCCTTAAACCGCTCCTCCGAGTTCTCCAACAGAAAGAACTGAATTACTGGTGGGCCTTTCCTTTCACTTTTAAAGGAAAAACATTCTCATTCTCAACGCAGAAAAACTCCTTCTAAACCTTTAATTGATTTCCCAAGAAGCCCCGATGGACCTAACTGACCTCGCCGCCTCCCAAATGAAAAGACCTCTCCCATCAAGCCCAGTCTCGCCACTCTGGACCAAGTAAAAGAGCAAGAAAGCCATAGATAACAGACCCCCATAACTTTGAATCCAGACAAATTGTGAATACTCAAATTTTTTTTGGTGTGGTCTGTGCCCTTCCTTGAGAATGGGGAAATATCCCCCACGCTTTTTTTTTGGATGACCTAATACTTGGGGCGATCATGCCCCTCCTCAGTAATCCTTTGGACTCTGTTGTTTGTGGGTTGGTTATTATGCAAACGTATTGATCAGTAGAATAGTTAAATGCACATTTTAGTCCTCAAAAAGCCGTATTACTTACAGTTGTTATGGTTGCCCTCTAAGATAGAATTGGCCCTAGGGGTGCCAAGGCCTGGGTAGGTCCCCATGTGCCTCCACCTACCCCCAGGACTTCCTTGGAGCCCCTCGGGTTTAGTTTCCTGCTCCTGATGGGATAGATGGTATTGTATACCTTGTTGTTGGTTCTCATATTGTTCCCTCCTTGAAGGGCTGGGATTGTGGGTCAGAGGGGGTCTTTAACCCCTCAGACTCCTCTCCCACTAACCTACTATAGGAGTAATTGTTTCTACAAGATCTTATCTTTCTCTATCTTTCTTTCCCTCCTTTCTCTTTCTCCAATAATGCACCTAACATTTATTTCTGTTTTAGTCAATCCCGGATCAGCCGGCTGTGCATTGGGGTTCCCAGATGTCCTCAAATTCTCCTCTATCTCAATGGGAACTGCCAGACCAGTGGTGAGTGATGCTGTGGACACAAGCTTTGACCCCCACAGGTTCCATGGCTAAAATACGGCAAAGACACCTTAAAATAGCCACCCATAACCCCCAGAGCCTAAATTCTCCCATAAAAAGGAGAGAAGTTCTAGATCATTACAAATCCCTTAAACTAGATGTAGTCCTGATTCAGGAGACCCATTTCCCGCAACGGTACAGCCCCAACTTCCTCCACTCACACTTCCCCAATTTCTTTTTAGCTAAAGCAGATTTTCAAAACTAAAGGAGTAGCCATCCTAATCTCTAAAACATGTAGCTTTACCCTTTGCTTGGAAATCAAAGACCCTGAAGGGAGATTTGGCCTCATCAAGGGCACCATAGAAGGGAACCTATACACTCTTGTTTCTTATTACGCCGTGAACAAAGGCCAATCTTGCTTTTTTAAATTGCTATTTGATACTATCCAACCCCACTTAGAAGGCAGAATAATACTGGGGGGGAACTCCAACATCACCTTTGACCAAGGCCTTGACAAATCTAGACCCCTAGGTAACCAACTGATGCGCCCGTCCAAAGCGAGCCTCAGCTAAAGTACTTCACACACTCAATATGTCAGACGCTTGGAGGGAATTCAACCCAACCAAGAGAGACTTCACACACTATTCTGCCCCCCATAACTCTTACGCACAAATTGACCATCTTCTAGTACAGACAAACACAATACCCCTAGTAACGTCCTCACGAATAGTCGGCACAGCACTCTCAGACAATTCAATAGTAATTCTGCAAATCCATTCGGACCCACATTGCACGACACAGGCTACATGGAGGCTGAATGAGTCGTGGCTTGCCGACCCTGTTAGAGTTATTGAGATCAATAACTTCCTCAAGGAATATTTCCTTCCCAACAACACGGAAGGATTTTCCGCTGAAACCCTCTGGGCAGCCCACAAGGCCTTCATCAGAGGCAAACTCATTCAGATATCTTCCCAAATAAAAAAAGAGAGATCGGCTGACCTAGTCAGACTTGAAAAATCGTACATATCCCTCCAAGCTTTGCACAAGGCAAACCCTTCCAAATCCTTCGCCTCCCAACTGGACAAAGCTAGACTAGAACTGAATATAGCCCTAATGGCTAAAGCAGAAAAATCTATCCGTTGGAACAGACAAAAATTCTACACGCAGAACAACAAATTGGACTCAATGCTGGCATCAAAGCTTACTCCCCGACCTTGTCATTTCACTCTTCCCAAAAATTAGAATTCCCGGACAGGGCCTCACAACTAACCCAACGAAAATCCTAGACACTTTCCACAGATTCTACACGGATCTGTACTGCCCCACTCCATCGTTCCTGGATGCCATCCCCCTCCCCTCCCTGTCAACAGAACACAAACTTACTCTTGAGGCAGAGAATACAGAAGGAGAGATCTTAAGGGCCATTAAGGACCTGAGAAAGTGGTCTGTCCCAGGCCCTAATGGACTGTCGGTCCCCTCTTACAAGACCTTTGCTGAGACCCTCTCTCCCTTTCTGTCTAAATTCTTTAATTCTGTAGTAAAGGGTACCCCTATGGACCCACACCTTAACTTGGCCTTCATCAAGGGTGATACCGAAACCGGACAAGAATCCAGAGGAAGTCGGTAATTACAGACCAATTTCACTAATCAACAACAACATTAAAATTCTGACTAAAATTCTGGCCAACGGGCTAGCTTCTTTTATCAATGCCTACATACACAAAGACCAGGTGGGCTTCATTCCAGGGAGGCAGGGCCCGGACCGGATTCGCAGAGCTATCGATCTGATATCCATTTTACAATCCAAATGGGAGGGAGGCCCAAAACAACGAGGCTTGGTCTTGTCTTTGGATTTACAGAAGGCCTTTGATTCTGTATCTTGGACATACATATTTATTCTCCTAGAGAGATGGGGATTTGGCCAGCGTTTCATAGGCACTATTAAAGCTCTCTACTCCTCCCCCACTGCTCGAATAAGGCTCCAGGGATTTTATTCAAATCCAATAAACATAGCTAAAGGAACAAGACAGGGTTGCCCCCTGTCTCCACTCATCTTTGCTATTGCTATTGAAACATTAGCAATCACAATCCGCCGAAACCCAGACATCAAAGGAGTGACCTGCGGGGCCCAGAGTCATAAATGTGGTCTT
This sequence comes from Glandirana rugosa, assembly GCA_018402905.1. Classification (NCBI taxonomy): domain Eukaryota; kingdom Metazoa; phylum Chordata; class Amphibia; order Anura; family Ranidae; genus Glandirana; species Glandirana rugosa. The sequence continues at coordinate 82,629 of BLSH010148269.1, forward strand.
TTTGCAGACAATATTCTCTTGTTCATTATATCCTCCCACACCTCACTTCCCATTTTAAACAGCACATTAGATCTTTGTGCAAAAACTTCAGGGCTTAAAGCAGTGGTTTTCAACTCCTGTCCTCGGGACCCACTAACAGGCCACATTTTAAGTATTACCTTGGAGAGATGCAGACTAGAATACTGCAATCACTGAGCAGCAAATGATATCACCTGTGATGCATTTCAGTTATCTTGCAAACCTGGCCTGTTAGTGGGTCCCGAGGACAGGTGTTGAACACCACTGGCTTAAAGTAAATTACTCTAAATCTCATGCAATGAACATCTCACTTCCACCTGAAATAGTTACTTCTCTGCAACACTCATTCCCTTTCCAATGGAACTCATTTTCAATTAAATACTTAGGCATTAACTTAACAGCCAAAATAGAAGACCTATACACCAATAAGTATCCTACCACATACCGAAAGCTCGAAGATGACCTGAAAACTTGGTCAAATAATAGACTCTCTTGGCTGGGTAGAATAAACACAGTTAAAATGACACTCCTGCCGCGAATACTATATATGTTCCAAGCCTTACCTTTAACTATTAGAAAAGACCATCTGAAGGCGTTTCAGAGCAAAATCCTCAGATTCGTCTGGGGAAACTCGGGATACATGTTTCCCCAAAATATCTTATATTGCCACAGAAAAAGAGGGGGCTTGGGGCTTCCCACTCTTCTTAAATATTACCAAGCAGCCAGACTAGCACAGCTTTCCCTGGCTTATTCAAGGTACAAAAAAATGGACTGGATTCAGATTAAGAGTCAGGCTATCCCGAATTATACTATAGACTACCTTCTTTGGACTCCCTCAAAAAAAAGACCCCCTATTATATCGCACATCTTATCCCAAACCTTTACCCTTTGGGACTCCTTGCGGAACTGCCCTGAGCTTATCTCGCCCCTAAACCCTCCAGGTCTCCAGAGATTGCTCTTCTCTGCTCATATCCTGAACATGTCCAAACCCAATAGAACATTAGTGCATTTTATATTGCTCAGGGCCAAGCTTACCATAGCGAAGTCTTGGAAAAAACAAAGATTTCTTTTGCAGCCGCCATATGAAAAGTATCCTGGATCATGTCTCAAGAAAAGTTGTCCAGTGTACTTTCAGACACAACTAGGAGGTTTGAGGCCATCTTGGACCCCTGGGTTACTTACTTAGGAATCTCTTTCATCTCGGGACTGATCCGGTCATTGGATTTGACTACTCCGACATGACTCTAGGTGTTCTGGTACTTTTTCTTCCCTCTTCTTTTCTTCCTTTCTATCTTCTCTCGCTTTACTCGGTACCTCTGTCAAGTTTTCCTAAGACGTAGCAGGTTTATAGTTAGATTCATTCCAGTAGAAAAGCGACAGATCTGACTCAGGGCTCTTACTTCTTAGATCTCCTATCACCTGTATGCAGAGACAGGAGATGGATCGTTGTCCCTCGCGCCTGCTCTCTCTCACTCTCACTCAGTGGAGCGAAGCTTCCCCTTTCTGGCACAATTTGATCCCACTTCGGGGTGCCTGTTCTCTGGGAAGCCGAGCCTACCACTGGGTCCCATCCAGAAGGGCCACGACACAAATCCTCCTTAATATAAATACTGTCTCGCACCTTCGAAGAGAGCCTGAGAGTCCAGTAGCCATTGTCACTATTACTCCCGTATAAGTGGATATCTCCTGCTTTACTACAATTTGATGTACTGTACCCTTCTCTCTTGTTGTTTTCAAAATTCAAATAAAAAAAGTAAAAAATTGACTCACTGGCCCCTTCTAGGGCTGGGGTAGGCAGAACTGTGCCATCAAACCAACTGATGGCCTGATACTTCAAGGTTAATAATAGACACACATACTATGTGAATGCACAATTTCTTTATCTTTCCTTTTGTTGTTCTTTAAGTTCTTTTTTAATTTCCTCTCTTCCTTATTTTTACTCTCCATCTCAACAAAGATTATTTGATGGTTTGGCACTATAGTATACAATATGCCAGGCTCTATAAATTTGGGTATATACTACCATACTCTGTAATGCTAAATATGTAAGATGATTAAGTGATCATTTAAGAATGTAGGCACTATCGTTTAGATCAAACTGTGCTGTTTTTCTGATGTTTTTCTGGACTGTCATAATGTCTGTATATCTTCTGCTTTACTATGTCTTTTAACATTTTCCAATAAGCATTTGTAAACAACAATCTTGTAGAGCATGTGAGTATATGTACACTCTTTTTGAACCCCCTCCCCTCACCCCCCACTCAACTGCCTGAAGTCTGTATTTATATTTTAATTGTTTTATGTACAGCCCAAATTAAATGTGGGGCTAGGACATGCATTTTGCAAATATACCAACTTGTATGTTTGTAGGTATTAGGAGACGGTGAAAGAGGGGCTGAATCAGATAAAAGTAAAAGGGATGATTTACTGAAAGCAATTTAAATTAGACTACCAGTAAAACTGTTTAAAGTGAAAAGGTACCTTGCCCATAGCATGTAAAGTAACAGATTAAAGTGTTACTAAACTCAGCAGTATAAAAACAATTAATCCTCCCCCCCACACTGCACACAGCTTCTAAATCTTCTTTTTATATCAAAATACTGCTGCTATATACCTTTTTTGCATCTGTATATTGCAGTCAGGTGATAAGCTGCAAGGAGCCAGGGCTTCCACAATGTTTATATAGGAGGAGATTTCAGTCTCTGATGATGAAACATCCTTTGCATCAGTGACCCTTCACCCACAATCCGACCAGAGCTGATTGGTGCTTTTCAAATGAAATGCTCAGTTCACAAATAAACAATCACTGCCTCTAGAAATGCACTGCAGCCTGTGTCTATGTGAAACAGGAAGATCGAACAGAGCATGTGCAAACTTTCCACTCTGCCTACGTGTAGTATAGTATAGTCTAATATAGTAGACAGGGCAAGAAGGAAGTATCTGGCCATACAAGATCAAACAACCTTTTTACACAATACAGAGGATTAACCCCTTAAGTTACACAGTGAATATAGCAAGCATGCTATTCTGCATATATAGACAGAGTCTACTGTTGTGGGTTTAGTAACACTTTAACTTTAGTGGAGGCAGAACTTACCTTCCATGCATTTCCCTGCTGCTCTGACTTGTTGCCAGCCTTGCTGAGATTCTTGTGTAAGAATCAACTTGTAGAGCATGTGAGTGTATGTACACTCTTTTTGCGCCCCCTCAGCCTGGTGATTGGATACGCTAGCATGGGGAGCTGCAATTTTATCATGTCCAGTAGCATCAGGTATCTGGTGATAGACTGGGTAGAATGAGAGTTATTGGAAGGTAATTACTGGCTCTCAGTGGTATCTCAAGTAAACTGAACCTGTCATGTTGCTTAGTATGGGCAAGGAAAATGTTCTCTTTAATACGTGGATAACCATTTCAGCCCCAGAAGGATTTACCCCTTTCCTGACCAGAGCGCTTTTTGCAATTCGGCACTGCGTCGCTTTAACTGACAATTGCGTGGTTGTGCGACATTGTACCCAAAAAAAATTGTCATCCTTTTTTCCCATATATAGAGCTTTCTTTTGGTGGTATTTGACCACCGCAAAAGTTGCCGGGTTTACAAACCATGAGAATTAATTTATGGCGTTTTTACCATTTTTTTTATTTCAACTAGTAATGGCAGCGATCTTTGATTTTTATCGGGACTGCGATATTGTGGTGGACAGATCTGACATTTTTGACACATTTTTGGGACCAATGACATTTATACAGCAATTAGAGCTAAAAATAGCCACTGATTACTGTATGAATGTCATTGGCAGGGAAATGGTTAAACTGTAGGGGCAATCAAGGGGTTAACTGTGTTCTTTCACTGTGTTATAACTGTGTGGAGGCTGGGCTGGCAGGAACATGACAGATTACAGGGATCAGTAGATCACTGTCATGCCGCCTGTCAGAATGGGGAACCGCCGTGTTTACATTGGCGGTACCCCGTTCTTCCTCTCTAACAGACGATTGCGGGTCAGGCAGACTCGATGTCTGCCAGCACCCACCCACTATTTGTGTCTGCTATCATGCCACTTTGCCGCAGTAAAAAAAGACATTATGCGGTCCAGGAAGGGATTGAAGTACAGCATAATTTTTTTCAGCCAGTCTTGTGATTCACAGAAACTTTATAGGTGACCTCATAGACATCTAGCTTTATATGTCACTTGTTCATCTCTGTCCTGTATATTGCACTATGAATGGGCATTGCCTGTCCACTGGTGAGCTCTTATAAATACCCTTTCCACAGCCACAAGCCTCCTCCATCCTACTAAAATTTCAGGTCTAGGAGCTCCCAATATTACACTATACTATGAATCTAAAATCTTAAACCAAATATGCTCTTAGTGGAAACCTAGCTCTACAACATCCAAACCTCAAATTGAAAGAGTTGCTCTAAGAAGTGTCCCTCAACCTCAAAAACATTTCTTGGACACTATCAAAGTGGCAAGCAGAGTCTGGACACCTTTAATGGGTCAATCTCGTTTATCCTTCACAACCCTACAAAAAAATCCCTATAAGCTCCTTGGAATTCCTCATACCTAACCAATATATCCAATCCTGGGAATCTCTTGGTGTACTTACAGTTGGACAACTCTACCTCCAAAATCACTTATGCTCTTTTCAAGGACTTTGTTCATCCTTTCCTATTCCATGCTTCTTATTCTCTAAGTATCTACAAATCCGTCTTTCCCTACAACATATTCAACTTGGCAGCGCAGACCTCCCAGACTCCATCTTGGACATATTTGAATCTCATCCAAACCTACAAAAGGACTCTCCCCTCTATACCTTTTGCTGTCTATTCCACCTCAACTGGATAAACCCAAACTGATGTCAACCTGCGAACAATCCCTATCCTTCTCCTCTGCGCTTAAATAATGGCAACAAGCTCAAGCTCTCCCACTAAAATACTCCAGCTGTATTACCCATTGGGAATCTCTAGTAAAGATTATTCACCACTGGTACCTCTCACCACAAAAATTAGCTATGATGTATCCAAACCAATCTTCTATGTGCTGGAGACTAGAGTTGAGTGAACCCGAACTGTAAAGTTCGGGTTCGTACCGAACTTTGGGGTGTCCGTGACCTGGACCCGGACCCGAACCTGGACATTTGAAAAAAAGTTTGGGCTCGAGTTCTGGGTTCGGGTATTTGATCACGCATGTTGAATAGCTGCATTTCACTGGTTTGCCCTTAGAAGCCATCACAGCCATACCTACTAATGGCATGGCTGTGATTGGCCAGTGCATCATGTGACCCAGCCTCTTTTTATGCTGGAGTCACTTAGTGCTGCATGTCACGCTGCATGTCACATGCTCTCTGGGTAGTGTAGGGAGAGGATGCTGCCGGTGCTGTGACGGACAGATTGCAGATAGATATATAGATAGGTAGAGATTACTGCTACTACTACTTTTAGGGACAGATTGCAGATAGATAGATAGATAGGTAGAGATTACTACTACTACTGCTTTTAGGGACATATTGCAGATCTCATCCTGCATTACAGAAAGATCTGACTGGACTAGGTAGAGTCTACTGCTTAGAGGGACAGATTATTGTTCTAAAATCATCTTCTAGTTCTATAGGGTTAGGTTCCTGCTGTTGATGTAAGGGACAGATTATTGTTCTAAAATCATTTTTCAGCCCTCTAGCACTTTCCAGATCTCTTTTACAGTCATTTTTGTACCGAAAAGTTCAGGTCCCCATTGAATTCAATGGGGTTCGGGGTAAAGTTCAGGTCAAGTTCGGTACCGAACCCTGACTTTTTTCTGAAGTTCGGCCGAACCCACCAAACCCCAACATCCACGGGTTCACTCAGCTCTACTGGAGACATTGCGGATCTTCAGGATCGCTCCTACATATTTGGTGGCAATGTCCTGTCATTCAACCATTTTGGCCCCAACTATTTTGACTAATATCAGCAGTTACCAAAATGGACATCCCTACTGAACCCAAACTAGCCTTACTGGCCATAAGCATGGACTCCTGGCCCTATAATTTTCATGCATTGCTTACTCATTTCTTCATAGCAGAAAGACTCTCCATTGCAGTTAACTGGAAATCTCCAGCTTCTCCGGACATCAACAATGTAATTCATACCCTAAACGAAACACGCTCAACTTGAATACTCCTTTGCTAAGGCACATCTGCCCTAAAATAAGTTCTCACATCTTTGGCACTTATGGCTAACCCATCCACTTTGCAACCTACAACTTTAAAAACACAAACTATTTCATCATGTTAGCCTCTTTCTTTTCTCATCTAACTATGGTTCTGGCACAATCACCACCCGAGTTCAATTTTACCTTCTGAATTACCTTAAATGAAATGAAGTTACTCTATTTCCTATGATGTATACTACGTAGGCCTTATAACTCCCACAATATATGTGGGATGTAACTATAGTTATGATTACCTCATGCCTTCTGTACCTAGATATTATACATTATTGTATCAGCCCATTCCTCCCTTCAACCCCCCCCCCCTCCACTTCCCTCCACTTTCCTCCACTTTCCTCCACCTTCTCCCCACTTTGCTTGCTTTTCCTTTTAATATAATGGTTATTTAACTATACTTGAATGTATACAGTTTTAACACTGTTTAACATTGTGAAATACCACAATAAAGACTTATTGAAACTGAATTCCCTTTCCACTAACCAGCCTAAACTTACCTCCACCCAGATCACAGTGTCTGAAACATGTCAGAATAACAGATTTGTGCAAACATTACCACCTCTTTGGCTTAGAAAATTGACCATACTGGGCTTTTGCAGATCTAGGTCAAAGTTATGTATATTTGCAAACCCCCTTGTATATATCAGTGGATCCATTTTGAACCTAGTGATCTGGATGAGAAAATAATTCACACAAGTCAGTACTTGTTTGGTTCAGACTGAGCCAGGGTTTATTCAGAAGGACCACTTACCAGTAGAGTTGATCGAACCTCTGGAAGTCCGGGTTCGGCAGGTTCGGCCGAACTTCGGGACAAAGTCCGGGTTCGAGACCGGACTTGACCCGAACTTTGTCCCGGACCCCGAACCCCATTGAAATCAGTGGGGACCCGAACTTTTAGGCACAAAAATGGCTGTAACAAAGTCCTGGCAAGTCCTAAAGGTCTGCAAAAGGAAGGAAAATGGGGGTAAGGGTCGGACAAGTGCCCTACCAAGAAATGGGGATAGGGAAATAACTTAGAATAATGTTTAAGCTAAAATCACATTAAAAAAATCAAAAATGGAGGTGGATGTGGAGTTGGAGGTTGAGGAGGCGGTGAAAGTGGCGGTGGAGGAGGTAGCCAACACTGTTTTTTTTATTTTTCTGCAAGAAATGCACCGCTGGCCGCAAATGTAGTTTTTGGAATTTTTTTTTTTTTTTTAAACCAGCAATGTAGATGCACTTTTTAATTTTGTGCAAGAAACAATAATCTGTCCCCTTAAGCAACAGTAGGAACCTCTCCCTATAGAACTTGGAGATGATTTTAGATTCTAAAATCATCTCCAAGTTGTACAGGGAAAGGTTCCAGCTGTTGCTTTAAGGGAAAGATTATTGTTCTAAAATCATCTCCAAGTTGTATAAGCAAAGTTTCTTGCAGCCACATAGAAGCCATATTATTGTTCTTCCAGCCACATAGAAGCCATATTATTGTTCTTCCAGCCGCACAGAGCCATATTATTGTTCTAAAATCATCTCCAAGTTGTATAGGCAAAGTTTCTTGCAGCCGCATAGAAGCCATATTATTGTTCTTCCAGCCGCATAGAAGCCATATTATTGTTCTTCCAGCTTCATAGAGCCATATTATTGTTCTAAAATCACCTCCAAGTTGTATAGGCAAAGTTTCTTGCAGCCGCATAGAAGCCATATTATTGTTCTTCCAGCCGCATAGAGAGCCATATTATTGTTCTAAATTTTAGAATAATAATATGGCTCTATGCGTCTGCAAGAAACTTTGCCTATACAACTTGGAGATGATTTTAGAACAATAATATGGCTCTATGCGGCTGCAAGAAACTTTGCCTATACAACTTGGAGATGATTTTAGAACAATAATATGGCTCTATGCGGCTGCAAGAAACTTTCCCTATACAACTTGGAGATGGTTTTAGAACAATAATCTTTCCCTTAAAGCAACAGCTGGAACCTTTCCCTGTACAACTTGGAGATGATTTTAGAACAATAATCTTTTCCTTAAAGCAACAGCTGGAACCTTTCCCTATAGAACTTGGAGATGATTTTAGAACAATAATTTTTCCCTTAAAGCAACAGACTCTATCTAGTCCAATCAGATTGTTCAGTAATGCAGGATGAGATGTTCTATAATATCTCCAATCTGTCCCTCACAGAGCCAGCAGCATCCTCTCCCTAAACTATCCTGAGAGCATATGACATGCAGCACGGTGACTCCAGCCCCATATAGAGGCCAGAGCGATGAGCAGTAGACTTGAGAAGTCATCTCTGGAGCAATCTAGACACTTCTGCCTACTTCTGTCTGCAAAAAAATATGCAAACAGTTTATGAGCCTTCAGTTGAGCCTCTTGTGGTGGGTGTATTTTCTGGATATTGTTTAGTATAACTGTCCCTGTGCCTTGTGTTCTATGGGTCTCCATAGAAGATGTGGTCAATGAAGATGGAAGCTCCATCACTTGCCCTTTTTTTTTTTTTTGCCTATCTTGTGGTTTCTCATTTTGGTGGGATTGTTTATTGGATGTGAGAACGTTTTGTAGCTTTGTAAGACTTGCCCAACATCAGCTGTATAAGTGATCAGCGGGTATAGCTGATTAATGTAAAAAAAAATAATATGGTTAATGTAAAAAAAATATAAAAAATAAATAAATAAATAAAAAGGGGCAGACTCGATGGACTACTCAGTCTTTTTCTGCCATCACTTTTCTATGTTTCTATGTAGATGCACTGGCCAATCACAGCCATGCCATTAGTAGGCATGGCTGTGATGGCTTCTAAGGGCAAACCAGTGAAACACTTGTTGATTGGCTGCCCTTGGCAGCTATTCAACACGTGGAATAAAATACCAGAACCCCGGAGCCGAACCCAGACTTTTTTTGAAGGGTCCGGGTCCCGGACACCCCAAAGTTCGGTACAGTCCGGGTTCGCTCAACTCTACTTACCAGTTAACTTGCAAGTCCAAAATATGACTGATGTGGACTAATTTACCTTATCTATTTATGACGCAAAGGTACCTGAAATGTATAAGTCAATGTCATTATAAAAATGTGCTGTACTGCAAACACTGTGTTATTGTATCTGCAATATGAGCCTCTTCAACAATTCACCAGCGCATAGAACAAGGGTACAATCTGATTAACAGTATTCATTTTGACACTGCAGGGAAGCAATATGAAAGAGGGTTGGTTTTAGTACATCTTACCATGAAATGGAGTAACCTGCTGGTAGTAACTTCTGAATGAATGGTTTTTATTAATACAGCAAGAAATCATATAAACCATTTTCTTAGTATCAATAGGCATGCTGACATCTAACTGAGCAGTACAGAAATTAAATATAAGCATTGTTCATGTAACCATCCATATCAGATCAGGTTAGCAATAAAGTGAATACTGAAGAAATATTAGACTTCACCAACATGCATGCACACTGTTATTATCTTATTATCTATACAAAAGTAGGTTTTGACGTTATGCTCCTTAGTGATATTGGGTGACGCTGAGATAATGGAACTTTTGTCTTACCATGTTGTACTGCTACCTTACCTGACACAATAATGAAAGTATTTTCAATAATTTCTAAAAGTCAAAGTATAGTCATTTAATCCTGTTTTAATAGACTCTCATCAAAAACCCATTGATATTTGTGTTTCATAAAATTCTGTTTTATGGTGTAAAAATAATCCTTTGTTAATGAATCAAGCCAAGAACTGTCATATATTTTCTGCAGTTTGAATCCATATCTGTTAAAGGGTAATTCCACATTTGTAGGAAACAAATAGCAAATAAAAAAAATAATATAGCATGTACAGTTGCTGCACATGCCATATCCTAACTTCATGTTATAAAAAATTACCTTTCCTTTTATATCTGCAGTGTTAGAATGCTCTGCAAAATTCAATGCAATATGGCTACTAGGGATGGATGGGAGCATGAGTTTGGGCTGAACATTGACTGTTTACCCATTCGCCAAACCCCCAAATTATTGGAGCATTTGACCATTTGTTCAGCCCATCAAATGACCACAATGCACTGCACCGCCACACAGTGCATTGGAATCCCTGATTGGCTGAAGAATTGAAAGCTTTGCCCAATAAGGGCACATAGCATTGTGAGAGACATGATTGGATGCTGTCCCGATGACTCTGTCCATTCATGGCTCATTGCTCTTAGTCCTTCCCCACACTATGAAATTATGCTTTCAATAATATCGGCGTGGAGAGCGATAGAACAGGGATCTGTTCAGTGCTACTAAGCAGTTAGTGTGTAGAGTTGAGCAGACACCTGGATGTTTGGGTTCGGCCGAACTTCACGAAAAAGTTCGAGTTCGGCCCCCCGAACTTGACCCCGAACCCCATTGAAGTCAATGGTGACCCAAACTTTTGGGCACTAAAATGGCTCTAAAAAAAGTCCTGGAAAGGGCTAGAGGGCTGCAAAAGGAAGCAAAATGGGGGTAATGATAGGACAAGTGCCCTGCAAACAAATATGGATAGGGAAATAACTTAAAATCACATAAAACTTCTGGTTCTGGAGCCAGATGGAATAGTCGCACATCGTGTCGGCTCCTGCAGCTACCCGTCATACCGGCATATAAAACCTGACCCAACCGACCGGAGGCACCCTCACACCACAGTATCACCTACCGGAAAGGTGGATGGAGAGATTCCTAGATAGGAACGGCATTAAGGCCGGCTCCTCGCACTGTCCGGCAGACCCGGGAGACCAGGCCGCATAGCCTGTCATGGCGCACAGCACAGGGATGGAGGTAAGCATGGAGCACACACCCTCCCCAGCCCCGCAAGCCCACGCTGATACTGAACGCATAGCCCAGGCTGTGGCAGCCCTGTTAGAACCGACTATAACCTCATCTGTGGAAAGGGCAGTTCAATCAGGACTGGCTGCGCTGCACAGAGAGCTCATGGCGCAGGCCAACAGGCTTACAGAGGCAGAAGAAAGGATAGCTCATGTGGAAGAGGAACTCTCTTTCACACAAAAATCGGATCATGAGCAAGACCAACAGCTTAAAGCCATCACAGAAAAGCTCCAGGACTTAGAGAACAGGTCCCGCAGGAGTAATCTGCGCTTCATAGGGGTGCCAGAAACTCTCCTAGCCCAGGCCCTAAACAATTTCTGTGGAGTCAAAATTCCTGAGGCTCTGGGTCTTCCTGGGCCCTGTTTAGTGGAATGAGCGCATAGGCTGGGACGGCCAACGAACGATCGCCGGTCCCCACGCCCGATTATAGCTAAATACCTGAACTATGCCGAAAAGCAAATCATTTTCCAATAATTTCGCCAGCAAAGAGCCCTTACGATTGATGGGGTGAGGATTCTGATTTTTGCTGATTACTCAGCTGAAGTGGCTAAGCAACGGAAGTCGTTCCAGACGGTGTGCTCTGCATTGTTTCAAAAGCAGATAAAGTTCACCTTGGCCTTTCCAGCGTTATTAAGGATCAACTCACCGAATGGAGATCAACTCTCATTTCATAACCCCGGGAAAGCTGAACACTTCATGCGCACTCTAAAGCCCGGGTCCTATGCTGCTGCTCTAGCAAAAGACGCACAGCCATTTCGCTCCCTGTCACAGAGAAGCCCTAGGAAGGATTCTCCTAAACGCTTTAAACGTGCTGGGGATATAACCAATGCTGTCCCTCAGAGATGACCTAGCTTAAGCCCACCATGGGAATAGGTCTAATTTGATTAGTTATGGGACAAGGTCCCTCATGAAGGGGAGGCAGATCCTAATACAAGTATTGTCTCCTCTTTACATAGGCAGAAGCCTGGTCTCCTCAGACTTTTCAGGGAGTATCATGGTTATGTTTATTTTGCCTTTTTGCATTGTTCAATTTATCCTCAAGAACCCATGTTATTGTTTTGCCTAAGTTGTCAGCGCCTTTGGCCCCGTGTCTCTACTACTGCTTGTGCATATAACCTGTTACTGTGTTACCTCACTCCTGCCTTTCTATTCTCACGGCTCTTTTCCACAGGGGTGCCTCCACAGGTTACGATCAAGTCATATGAAATTTCCTCCATTCTCTAATGCTCCAACCTACCATTGTCCAATATGAGAATGGGGGGGCCTCTATTAATGCAGGCTCCACGTGGGCATTTCTTTGAACCCTCACCACAGGGGATATGCTCTTGGGGGTCGAACCTGAGGCGGATAGACCATGTGGAAAAAAGTGGAGTCACGAGTGAGTAATTGTTTATTTTTAATTTTATAAGTTATGTTTTACCTTGGTTTTCATTCCCTGGCTGCAACCCCCCTCCCTACTGGGCCATGATCACAAGACGACAACCCCTCTAAATCCCAAGGGACTAGTTTATCGCTGCACCTTTACATTTATACTGGGTTCTCATGCTAGTCATATAGATACCCATGCGGATACACATCACAAACGTTCGGGAATCACATGAGAATAATAAGTTGGAATGTTAAGTGGCTGGGTACCCCAAATAAACGCATGAAAGTATTACGCCATCTTCAGCGCCTTAAAGCTGACATTGCCCTATTGCAAGAAGCTCATTTAACCTCACAAAATTATTTCAGGATGAAAAAGATGTGGGATGTCCACAGATCTCAGGGTACCAGCCGCAAGGCCGGGGTTCTTATATAATCCATAAAAACTTCCTCGGGCAAATAATATCACTAGACTCAGACTCCCAGGGCCGTATGCTCACGGTTCATCTAAAATGGGGGGAGAGGGAAATAAAGATATCAAATATATATGCCCCAAACAACCCGGGTAGGCAGTTCTTCTCCGACCTGACGCTTCATATCTTGAAGCATCCTAACTCGCCACATATCATAGGAGGGGATTTTAACTCGATTATGAGCGGATTTCAGGACAAATCTAAACCCAAAATGGCACGTCCGGTACCTCCCATCTCTGAACAGCTCAACCTTCTATCTGAAACCATGACGGCCCTGGAATTCACGGATGTTTGGAGGTTGAGGCATTCTGTGGATAGGGAATATACTTTCTACTTCCCTCCGCATAAACTGTTCACGAGATTGGACTATTTTTTTACCTCACCGCACCTTCTCCCGAAAATCAGACACTCAGAGATTAAGGAGATAGCCATCTCCGACCATGCCCCGGTGATAGTGGAGTTAGCTGACTCTACTAGATGCAACGCTCCCCGTCTTTGGCATTTTTCAAGCTATCTCTCGAAAAATAATGACTTTCTAGAGACCCTCAAGAAAACATGGGAAGATTATACACACACCAACATAGCACACCAGGACAACCCCTGACTCTTTTGGGAAACGGAGAAAGCTGTCCTCAGAGGACAGATCATCTCCTACACCGCTGCATATAAAAAGCAGATTATGAAAAACTACATAGAGGCCAGTCGTAACTTAAAATCCACGCAGGAGGCACTGACAACATTAGACACAGAGTCAACGAGAGAGGCTTGGCAAGTAGCCAAACGTGCTTTCGAATTGTGAGCTGACTCCCTTGAACGCATGCACCATGCACATGTAGAAGCGAACCTATTTAAATTTGGGAACAAGGGAAACTACTCTCCAAGCTTTGTGCAGGCCCTTACAAACCCACTCGAATAACGGCCCTTTGGGATTCTCAGGGTAACACTATTACTCAAACAAAGAAGGTCACTAGGATCATGCTTGAGTTCTACTCCTCTCTCTATGCACAATTGCCCATAGACATGGATTCTGCCAAGCGATTCCTAGATTCGATTGACCTACCCGAAATATCCCCAGACCAACTGACCGCCCTGAACGCCCTTATCTCTTACGAGGAAGTATCTCAGGTTTTGAAACATCTCCCCAATGCCAAGGCCCTGGGCCCTGACGGCAACACCGGGGAATTCTTTAAACTTATGGCTGACTCTGTCTGCCCATCACTTCTGAACGTATACAATGATATTTGGTCAGGGGGCTCATACATGAAATCTGGGAACCAGGCTATTATAAAGCTCATAGAAAAAAAAGGGAAGGTCCCACTTAATCCAGGATCATACAGACCCATCTCCCTCTTAAATTTGGATTCAAAAATGTTATCAAAAATAGTGGCTAACAGGTTAGCTGCACTCCTCCCCTCCCTGATCCACCCCGCTCAGTCAGGGTTTGTTAAAGGACGAACAGCCACCCTCAACATGCGTAAGGTGATGATGGCCATGGACTATGCAACCCATAAAATGGCGGAGGACACAGCCATCATCAAATTAGATGCCGAAAAGGCTTTTGACAATGTCAACTTTGATTGGTTGTCCCTAGTCCTCCAAAAATTTAGTTTCTCAGGCCCAATAATACATCTCGTCCACCAAATGTATGCTTCCCCCTCGGCTCGGCTAGTAGTGGGTGACAACCTAAGCGACGAATTCCGTCTTTATAAAGGGACTAGACAAGGCTGCCCCCTATCTCCCCTTCTCTTTAATATTGCCCTGGAACCCCTATCTAGATACCTTCTGTTCAAGGCACCCCTCCATGGCATCCCTATAGGAGATCAAGAACTTTGGACCGCCTTGTTCGCGTACGATGTTCTCATCTTCACAACTAATCCCCAACTAGATGCTTTTGTTATCAGGGACACTTTTGACATCTATAGACGATGCTCCGGCCTACGGATAAATTACAGTAAAAGTGAGATCCTTCTTTTAGGCAATCGGACAGAGGTACCCCATTACACCAATTCCTTGCCCTTCACTCAAGCTACGTCACACATCACATATCTTGGGATACAGATTGGGAAAACCCCCTCCTCCATTTACCAATTAAACTTTCCTCCACTGGGGGGCGTGGTTTGCGCGCACTGCAGATGGACGCGGGTCTGTAGAGCTCCGGCTACTCGAGGGGAAAAAGAGCAACCTGGACCTCGATACCTCGCCCAAACTCCACAAGACCGACTGCCTTAACCTCCCCACAGGCGAAGGGGTGATGAGGAAAAGAAAGGAGAACCGGGGCCCGCAAAAACTCACTGAGTTTTTCGGCCCAGCTTCCCGGAGCACATTCCAAGATGGCGCCGGCGCGGCGGCCTCGGCCGAGAGAGAGAACCAAAGCAGCTACTACACAGACCTACCCGACGAACAGACGGAGGACGGATCCCCTGAGATGTCTCTCACCCACCGCTCTCCACTCCCTGGCAGCCCAACATGCAACAGCCCGGCCAAGTCACGCATGAGGTTGGAGGAGCCGCCATGCGACCCGGTGAGTCATGATCCCTCCTCAATCCCCCATACTGCTTCTAGCTCTTCCATCGCTGCATTCCCAACCAGCAATCAACCTGTAGTAGACACTCTGCTTAAGGACATGCTACTCTCACTGCAGCAATCACTCCATGCAGACATATCCTCTCTTACCCATAAGCTATCAAGAGAATTATCTTCCCTGGGGGAGAGGGTCCATAATACAGAAAACGCCATCAGTGACATTACTTACACTGTCAATGACTTAGTGGACGCCAATGACGAGGGGGTGGAGGAGAGAAGATGGCTGCGA
>BLSH010148269.1:103095-124751 GCA_018402905.1 Glandirana rugosa
AGAGACTCGTTAATATCACAGGGAGTTTTACTATGACACAAACTCTAGGCCCTAGTCTCTCAAGGTCAATGTCACGTCTTCCCGACCTTCCCTCGTCGCTCATGGGGAGATGCTACCTATACAAAATGTCAAGCTTCACTAAACTGCTATATCCACTTCAGACAATACCTTTGTTACTGAAGCACAAAGACATTAATTACCTGAACAAAATCAGCACAAATTTTCTTTGGCGGGGTAAGAAACCTTGCATATCTCTAAAAAAGATACAACTCCCCAGGAGCGCAGGGGGTGCAAATGTTCCTAACGCTAGATTGTATAACCTGGCTTGCTTGCTCCGGGTTGGTCTTGATTGGATTACCCAACATTCACGATACTCTAATTACAACCTGGAGTCTCAAATGGTCTTGCCCTTCTCCCTTCCAGCCCTTCTGCACTGTAACTGGAACTCTCTGATCCCGGATCTCAAACACAGTATCATTTTGAGGGACACTATAATTGCTCAGAGAGAAGGACGTAAACTTCTCAGGCTTCCCGTCTTCTTCTCCAAACACTTTCCAATAAGAGGTCACCCAGACTTCCCACCTGGCCTGCTGTATGACGCCTTTAAGATTTGGGCCCAGGAGGGCCTTACAACTTTCACATCCATATGTGACCCAATAACGGGTCAACCAAAATCATTTCAACACCTAGCAAGGATTTCCCACCTACCAGCCTCTCATGTCTTCTACTACTCACAGTGTCTCAGTTTTCTAAGGTCCTCCGGATACAAGGCACAACAAAGAGCAACACCTGAACCTTTTGACGCATTGATACATGGTCAACTCTACAAAATCTCGGGTATATATAAGACCCCTTACGGAAAGCCCCATCTCTCGCTTGAGACTCACAGTGTACCACAGCCTGGGCAAAACGGTTTGATTCTGATGACCTTTCTAACAAAATTCTTCAAGGCTACAACACGGTGGTCACCCCATGTGAAATCTGGAGAGAAACCCAGCTAAAAATTCTTCAACGAGCCTTCATACCCTATCTCAAAACCAAAGAGAAACCAGAAGCGGCTCTCTGTCCTCTATGCCCTGTTGAACTCCCTTCGCTAGCTCATAAATTTTGGGACTGCACCCACATTAACACTCTTTGGGACCAAGTCCTACATTTTATAGAGAAAGTCACTACAGGGCATCTACCCAAAGACCCTCTGCCTCTCCTGTTCGGATATTGGGAAGATCTTCGTCAAACACTCCCGAAAACCGATCCAATACGGGTAAATACTTCATGGATACAAACTACCCTACTAATAACATGACGAATCATCCTGAAAAACTGGGTGGGACCAGCCAGGCCCTCGATTGACCAAATACAAAAAGAACTACTGTTTCTGCTATATAGAGAGAAACTTACAGAGGACCTTTCTCATCCAAAAACTAAACAGCGTTTCTTCAACAAATGGGGCCTTTTCATGAATGCCACTTTGTCACCTGAAGAAGTGGAATACATTAAGAAACCAGCTTATTGCTAGTATAATGGTCCCCGACAAGTACACGACACCATGGACTAAAGGTTACAAGCCCTCTGGGGGGACCCCCTTATCTAAGAGATATTGCCGAAACAGAGGGTCTATGGCGAACTCCATGGGTACCCAGCACATCCTCCATGAACTGCTAATCACATTGTCATCACTAGTTCAGGGAAAGTTCTGTAGACTAGGTCCATCCAAAGGTCACCCCTGCCAACCACACTCTGTTCTGATACTGATATCTATCCGGTTGTTATTCTTGGTACGGATTCAACTCTCGTACAACAAAGATTCCCAGGTATGGGATTCCAGTTACCCCTAGATAACTTAGTGACATGGCCCTCACCACAGAACCACAGAAACACGACCCACAGAAAATGTATGCAGCCACCCCCCTCCCCCCTTGTTGGTTTGCCTCTTACCCCATCCCTTCCCTATTCTTTTTTTTACCAGTCGCTCAATACTGTGTCAAAGATGGTGCAACTTGGACCTTCCAATAGAATAACCGTGTATAATGCTGTTATGTATTGGATGTTATGCCTTATCAAGAGTAGCTCTGTTTTCTTGAAACTGTGTCTTTCGACTTATGTCTATGAAGTCTTTATAAAAAAAAAATCACATTAAAAAAAAAATAATGGAGGAGGAGGTGGATGTGGAGTAGGAGGTTGAGGAGGCGGTGACCGTGGCAGTGTAGGTGGAAGTGGCGGTGGAGAAGGAGGAGGTAGCCAACACTGTTTTTTGTTTGTATGTTCTTTTTTCTAATTGGGGTAGCCACCAAAATATTGAGACAAAAAAAAAAAGATTACTATCTGCAGACAAACTCAGAGATGTTCTAGCATAGGTTCACTTTTTCCATATAAAATGTACCATGGTTTATTTTTCATGTTTCTCCTGTTATAAGTTCCAATTAAGACTTATGTTCTATAAAAAAAAAAAAAAAAGAATACGTTCACTTAAGTATACCAATGGCTGTGTGAGGCCGGTATAAAAGTCTATTCTGCACTAGGTACAGACAAGTCTTGTGGGATCCATGCCTGGTTCATTTTAATAAACGTTAGCTTGTCCACGTTGGCTGTGGACAGACGGCTGTACTTGTCTGTGATAACGCCCCCTGCCGTGCTAAATACACGTTCAGACAATACACTGGCTGCAGGGCAGGCCAGCAACTCCAAGGCATAAAGGGCAAGCTCAGGCCATGTGCCCACTTTGGAGACCCAGAAGTTGAATGGGGCAGACCCATCAGTCAGTATGTGTAGGCGTGTGCGCACATACTGTTCCACCATGTTGCCGAAATGCTGCCTCCTGCTAAGACGTTGCCTATCAGCTGGTGGTGCTGTTTGTTGTAGCGTGCTGCTGATAAAGCTTTTCCACATTTCGGCCATGCTAACCCTGCCTTCTGAGGTGCTGGCGGTGCCACAGCTGCGTTGGCGACCTCTTCCTCCTCCTCTGAATTCGCCTTGTGCTACCACTGAGCCCCCGGTGTCATTTGGGAATGCCCTCAGCAGCGCTAGTAGTCGCGCATCTTCCGATCACACTCCAGTGAGGGAATTAAGGACGGTATGTTGTCCTTGTAACAGGGATCCAGCAGGGTGGCCACCCAGTAATCAGCACAAGTTGCAATGTGGCAACTTGGCTGTCGTTGCGCAGGCATTGCAGCATATAGTCGCTCATGTGTGCCAGGCTGCCCAGAAGCAAAGACAAGCTGTCCTCTGTGGGAGGTTTATCTTCTGGGTCCTCCGTCTCCCCCCCAGCCATGCTCCAGTGATGCCAACGAGCTGCATTGGGTGCCACCCTGCTGTGAACGCAGTTCCTCCTCCTCATCATCATCATCTCCTTGTCCTCGTCATCCTCCAGAACTGTGCCCTGTCTTGAAAATTTTTTACCTGGCCTATGCTGGTGCAGGAACCCACCCTCCGAGCCACTTGTGAATGACTGGCCTGATAACCGTGGAAATGACCCCTCTTCCTCCTCCTCTTCCTCCTGTGCCACATCCTCTTCCATCATCACCCTAAGTGTTTTTTCAAGGAGACATAGAAGTGGGATAGTAACGCTGATAACAGTGTCATCGGCACTGGCCATGTTGGTGGAGTACTCGAAACACCGCAATATGGTACACAGGTCTCGCATGGAGGCCCACTTGTTGGTGGTGAAGTGGTGCTGTTCCACAGAGAGACTGACCCGTGGGATAGTAACGCTGATAACAGCGTCATGTGCACTGGCCATGTTGGTGGAGTACTCGAAACACCGCAATATGGTACACAGGTCTCACATGGAGGCCCACTCGTTGGTGGTGAAGTGGTGCTGTTCCGCAGAGCGACTGACCTGTGCGTGCTGCAGCTGAAACTCCACTATTGCCTGCTGCTGTTCGCACAGTCTCTCCAGCATGTGCAAGGTGGAGTTCCACCTTGTGGGCACATTGCATAGGAGGTGGTGAGTGGGGAGGCCGAAGTTCTGCTGCAGCTCAGACAGGCGAGCAGCAGCAGGGTGAGAACACTGAAAGCGCGCACAGACGGCCCGCACTTTCTGCAGCAGCTCTGACATATCCGGGTAGTTTTTTCGAAATTTCTGCACCACCAAATTCAGCACATGCACCAGGCAAGGGATGTGCATCAAAGCTAGGCCCAGAGCTGCTACGAGATTTCGCCCATTATCGCACACCACCAAGCCGGGCTTGAGGCTCAGTGGCAACAACCACTCATCAGTCTGTTGTTCAATGCCCTTCCACAGCTCCTGCGCAGTGTGGGGTTTATCCCCTGAACATATCAGTTTTAAAACAGCCTGCTGTCGTTTTCCCCTGGAGGTGCTGAAGTTGGTGGTGAAGGTGTTACACTGAGCGGATGAGGAGGTGGTAGAGGAGGAGGAGGAAGCGGAGTGGGAGGACGAGGCAACAGGAGGCAAAGAGAAATGCCCTGCAATCCTCGGTGGTGGAAGGACATGCGCCAAACTGTTATCCGCCTCAGGCCCACCCGCCACTACATTTGCCCAGTGTGCAGTTAGTGAGATATAGCGTACCTGCCCGTGCTTACTGCTCCACGTATCAGTGGTTATGTGGACCTTGCCACTGATGGCGTTGCACAGTGCACACTTGATCTTGTCCCCGACTTGTTTGTGCAGGGAAGGGATGGCTCTCCTGGAAAAGTAGTGGCGGCTTGGAACCACGTACTGTTGGACAGCCACCGCCATCAGGTTTTAAAACTGTCCTTGTCCACCAGACGGAATAACAGCATTTCAAAGGCCAGGGATTTTGAAATGCTGGCATTCAGGGCCAGGGATCGTGAGTAGGTAGGGGGGTACTTCCTCTTTCTCTACAGTGTTTGGGAGATAGACAGCTGTAAGCTTCCATGGGACTGTGTGGAAATGCTTGGGGACGGTGGCGGATATGGTAGCGTTGCTGTAACATGGTCTGTTTGCTGGGTGGCAGGTGACACTGGCACTGTAGAGGTGGAGGAAGAGGCCGAGGCAGCAGCACAAGAGGAAGCAGGAGGAGCCTGAGACCTTTCTTAGATTTTGAGGTGCTTATTCCACTGCAGCTCGTGCTTTGCATGTAGATGCCTGGTCATGCAGGTTGTGCTCGGGTTTAGAACATTTATGCCTCACTTCAGGCTCTGATTGCACAGCGTGCAAACCACTCGTGTCTTGTCGTCAGCACATTGAAGAACTGCCACGCCAGGGAACTCCTTTGAGCTGCCTTTGGTGTGCTAGGTCCTTGGGTGCGGGGGTTAGTAGCAGGCGTACTGTCTAGGGGATGGTCGCTCTGCTTTTGCAACCTGCTTCCTCTTTTGCTGTGCTGGTACCTCTGTGTGACCACCACCTCTTCCTCCAAACTGCACACGTCACTCGCATGAACTTCATTCCATGTGGGGTCTAGGACCTCATCATCCTCCACATCATCTTCCACCCACTCTTCACCACTGCCCTCCTTGTCAGTCTGCACACTGTAGAAAACCATTGGCACCTGTGTTTTGTCATCATCAGAGACGTGCTGCGGTGGTGTTTCCATGTCCTCATCCTGAAACAGAAGTGATTGGGCATCGGTGCACTCAATGTCTTCCACTTGGGGCAGAGCTATGTGGATGGCCTACGGAAAGTACACCAGCAGAGTCATCAAAAAGCATAAGAGACTGCTGCATGACTAGGGGCTCAGACTGCTTGGCTGATTTACAAGGGGCTGAGGTGAAAGACAGATGGCCATGGGGTTCAAGTACCAACTCTGAGCTTTCAGCAAGGGACCGGATGGGAGACAATGTGAAGGAACTGGAGGCATTGTCAGCCACCTAATTTACTATCGCCTGTACTTGTTCTGGCCTCACCATTCATTGAGCGGCATTCGGGCCTACCATATAACGTTGAAGGTTTTGTCGGCTACTTGCACCTGAGGAAGGTGTTTCACTTGTGCGTGTAGCTGGCACAGATCGACCACGACCATGTAGTATTTAGAATTTTTTTTCTTAAACCAGCAATGTAGACGCACGTTTTATTTTTGTGCAAGAAATGCACCGTTGGCCGCAAATGTAGTATTTAGAATATATATTTTTTTAAAACCAGCGATGTAGACGCACTTTTTATTTTTGTGCAAGAAATGCACCGCTGACCGCAAATGTAGTATTTAGAATATATATATTTTTTAAACAAGCAATGCAGACGCACTTTTTATTTTTGTGCAAGAAATGCACCGCTGGCCGCAAATGTAGTATTTAGAATATTTTTTTTTAAACCAGCAATGTAGATGCACTTTTTAATTTTGTGCAAGAAATGCCCCGCTGGCTGCAAATGTAATATTTTGCACAAAAAGAAAAAAAAAAATAATTTGTCTAACTGCAATGTAAAAGTGGAATTTAAATATGCCAAAATGTTGCCAACTGAACTAACAGAACACGTTTAAAGTAGTGTCCCTGACACACAAGCAGTTTCAAGTGCACTGCACTTGCAAAAATGGCTGCAAACGCCCACCTAACAAACGGAAAAATTGCTTAGGTTTTATATTAGGCACTTTGCTTAGCAAACAAAATGTACTCTAGCAAACAAAAATCTCCTCTAGCACCCACCCACCAATAAATCGCTATTTTTAACAGATTTTCTAAAGCTAATGTGTGCCTCACAGCAGCAGCAGCATCCTCTCCCTACACTAGTATGAGATGATTTTCTAAAGCTAATCTGTCCCTCACAGCAGCAGCATCCCCTCCCTACACTAGTATGAGATGATGTGACATGCAGCACTATGTGACTCCAGCTTATATAGAGGCTGGGTCACATGATGCGCTGGTCAATCACAGCCATGCCATTATTAGGCATGGCTGTGATGGCTTCTAAGGGCAAACAAGTGAAACACTTGTTGATTGGCTGCCCTGCAGCTATTCAACAGGCTCGAAAAAATACCCGAAACCCGAACTCGAACCTGGACTTTTTCTCAAATGTCCGGGTTCCGGACACGAACACCCTAAAGTCCGGTACGAACCCAAACTTTACAGTTGGGGTTCGCTCAACTCTATTAGTGTGCTATAGCATGCTATTCTGATGCTATTGTCAGTATAGAATATTAGTTTAATCTGAATCTAGTGATAGTTCAGTCAGTGTGAGTGTAGTGACCATCATTCATCTTTGAATTAGTGTGAATCTAGTAATAGTTCAGTCAGTGTGAGTATAGTGAGTGAACATTTTTACTTTAGTGTCACTTTAGTGTGAATCTAGTGATAGTTCAGTCAGTGTGAGTGTAGTGACCATTCATTTTTACATTAGTGTCAGTTTATTTTGTCAGGGCAGGTTTACTTCACTATAGTTTAGCATTTTAATGCATGTTTAATGCAGTATATTTCAGTGTGTTACGTGACATTTAACAAAGTATATTTCTTTGCATTAGTGCAAGTTTAACGGAGTATACTTCAGTGCATTGCTGAAAGTTTATCTCCGTATATTTCAGTGTGTTGCCTTCTGTTTGACGCAGTACAATTCAGTGCGTTACTACAAGTTTAATGCCGTATGTTTCTGTGCATTAGTGCATGTATAACACAGTATATTACCGTGTCTTACCTTCCGTTTAACGCAGTATAGATCAGTGTGTTACTGCAAGCTTAACACTGTATATTTCAGAGTGTTAGTGCAAGTTTTACACTGTATATTTCACTGCATTATATGTCATTTAATGCAGTATATTTCTGTGCATTAGTGCAAGTTTAACGCCATACATTTCAGTGCGTTACATGTCATTTAATGCAGTAGATTTCGGTGTGTTATGTGCCATTTAACGCAGTAAATTTCAGTGAATTAGTGCACATTTGACGCAATATACTTCAGTGTGTTACTGCAAGTTTAATATCAAATATTTCAGTGCTTACATGCAATTTAATGCAGTACATTTCTGTGCATTAGTGCATGTTTAACTCAGTATATTTCAGTGCGTTACTGCAAGTTTAATGCCGTATATTTCAGTGCATTACCTTCCGTTTAACACAGTATAATTCAGTGTGTTACTGCAAATTTAACGCCATATATTTCAGTGCATTACATGCCATTTAGCATAGTATATTTCTGTGCATTAGTGCACATTTAACGCAGTATACTTCAGTGTGTTACTGCACGTTTACCACCATATATTTCAGTGTGTTATGTGCCATTTAACGCAGCATGTTTCAGTACCTTACTGCAAGCTTAAGGCCTTATATTTCGATGTGTTACATGCCGTTTAATGCAGTACATTTCTGTGTGTTAGTGTACTTTTAGCAATGTATATTTCAATGTGTTACAAGTTTAACGGCGTATATTTCATTCTGTTACTGCAAGTTTAACGCTATATATTCAGTGCATTAGTGCACGCTTAACGCATTATACAGTCAGGTCCATAAATATTGGGACATTGACACAATTCTAATCTTTTTGGCTCTATACACCACCACAATGGTTTTGAAATGAAATGAGCAAGATGTGATTTAACTGCGGACTTTCAGCTTTAATTTGACGGTATTTACATCCAAATCAGGTGAACGGTGTAGGAATTACAACAGTTTGTATATGTGCCTCCCATTTTTTAAGGGACCAAAAGTAATGGGACAATTGGCTGCTCAGCTGTTCCATGGCCAGGTGTGTGTTATTCCCTCATTATCCCATTTACAAGGAGCAGATAAAAGGTCCAGAGTTCATTTCAAGTGTGCTATTTGCATTTGGAATCTGTTGCTGTCAACTCTCAATATGAGATCCAAAGAGCTGTCACTATCAGTGAAGCAAGCCATCAGGCTGAAAAAAACAAAACAAACCCATCAGAGAGATAGCAAAAACATTAGCATTTCAAATCCATTGTGGTGGTGTATAGAGCCAAAAAGATTAGAATTGTGTCGATGTCCCAATATTTATGGACCTGACTGTATTTCTGTGCATTACTGCATGTTTGACGCAGTTGTGCGGTTGTGCGACGTTGTACCCAAACTAAATTGACGTCCTTTTTTCCCACAAATAGAGCTTTCTTTTGGTGGTATTTGAACACCCCTGCATCACTTCTGATCACCACTATAAACAAAAAAATAGCGACAATTTTGAAAAAAAAAAACAATATTTTTTACTTTTTGCTATAACACATGTCCAAAAAAAATATAAAAAAAAAAACAAATGTATTCATCAGTTTTGGCTGATATATATTCTTCTACATATTTTTTGCAAAAAAAAATCACAATAGGCTTATATTGATTGGTTTGCGCAAAAGTTGCCCCGTTTACAAACCATGAGAATTAATTTATGGCATTTTTACTGTTTTTTTTTTTATTTACTAGTAATGGTGCCGATCTGCGATTTTTATCAGAACTGCGATATTGCGGTTGACATGTCGGATATTTTTGACACTTTTTTGGGACCAATGACATTTATACAGCAATCATAGCTAAAAATAGCCAATGATTACTGTGTAAATGTTATTGGCAGGGAAGGGGTTAACCTGCAGGCGGTGATCTAGGGGTTAACTGTGTTCCCTGTGTGTGTTCTAACTGTATGGGTTTGGGCTGCCAGGGGCATAACAGATCTAACTGATCCCGAGTACAGGGATCAATAGATCAGTCATGTCCCCCCTCACAGAGCGGTAGCCAGCAGCATTTACATCGACGGTTCCCCGTTCTGGCTCTTTCACAGGCGATTGTGGGTCGCTGGTGGACATCGAGTCCACCCGACTCACGGCCCCGCTCACGGAGCTTGCGGCGGGCACGCGTGCTGCCAGCATTGCGCACACGCCCACTACTCGCACACGCCCGCTACTCACACATTTTCTGTGCGATTTCTGGGAATGTGCCACTTTGCCACCGTATATATACTATATATACTATACGTAATCGACAAGTGGTTAATGACCAGGCCATTTTTTGCGATACGGCACTGTGTCTCTTTAACTGAAAATTGCGCGGTCATGCAATGTTGTACCCAAACAAATTTTATGTCCTTTTTTCCCACAAATAGAGCTTTCTTTTGGTGGTATTTTATCACCTCTGCATTTTTTATTTTTTGTGCTATAAACAAAAAAAGACTGACAATTTTGAAAAAAAAAAAAACAATAGTTTTTACTTTTTGCTATAATAAATATCCAGAGAAAAAATGTAAAAAAAAACAAATTTCTTCATCAGTTAGGCCAATATGTATTCTTCTACATATTTTTGGTAAAAAAAATTGCAATAAGCGTATATTGATTGATTTGCACAAAAGTTATAGCGTCTACAAAATAGGGAATAGATTTATGACATTTTTATTATTATTTTTTTTTTTACTAGTAATGGGGGTGATAAGCAATTTTTAGTGGGATTGCGACATTGCGGCCGACAATTAAGACACTTTTGACACTTTTTTTTGGAACTAGTGACATTTATACAGTGATCAGTGCTATAAAAATGCACTGATTACTGTATAAATTACACTGGCAGGGAAGGGGTTAACATTAGGGGGTGATCATAGGGTTAAATGTGTTCCCTCGAGGTGTTTCTAACTGTGGGGGAAGTGGACTGTCTGGGAATACAGAGAGATCATTGATCATCTGTTCACTCGGAACAGACGATCACTCTGAACTCCCCTAACAGGATGGGGATCTGTTTGTTTACATTAACAGATCCCCATTCTGGCTTTCTGTGGAGTGATCACAAGGTGTTCCTCCTCCTTACTCACCTCAGTCTGCCCCTGTTATACCTCATGACCTCTCAGCAGCATCCACTGACAGGGATGATGGTATAGCGCAGGGTGTCCCAGGTCCTTGCAGCACATCTGCCAGTAGCACACCACCATCTGTAGGCTATAGCTGGCAAATTTCTTTGCCCAATCTGCTGCAGCAAAAAAAAAAATACAGCTACTGCCACCCACATGCCCAGCGTCTAAATGTAAGCTTGTCAAAGCTTCTGACTCTACAACTTCTGCCTTTCTATCTGGTGGATTTTGCCGCCTTCCATGAATTTGCAGAATGTGCTGTACCACAATGGCAGGTTCCCAGTCACTATTTCTTTTCATGTAGGTCCATTCCAGCTCTGTACCATCACATGGAAGGCAATGTTGTGGTGGCGTTGGGCAAGGCAGTCGGCCGCAAAGTTCAAATTACTGCTGACATGTGGTCCAGCAAGCATGGTCAGGGACAATGTTTTTCATTCACAGCACACTGGCTAACTCTGCTTGCAACTTGGAAGTATGCAGGAAAGGGCTCAGTACTGCAGCTTGTTGTGCCACCATATCCCCATACAGCTGTGGTGATGATGCAAGATTTGTCAGCTCTTCCTCCTCCTCCTCCTCCTCCTCCTCCTCCTCCTCCATGCCCTTCTCTGCTGAATTGTCCTATGGAACACAAGTACCCCCCTAAGTGTTAAAGTGGCTATTAAATGAGTCAGATTAAAAGGTGCCATGCAGTGCTTCAGCTGGTGTGTCTAGGGGAGAGGAACCACACCGGAGCAGAGATTCTTGCAGCTCTGCAGGGGCAGGCCCAGAGGTGGTTCAAGCCATGCCAGCTGGAGTCAGGAATGGTGGTGTGTGATAATGGCACAAATCCCCTGTCCACCCTTAGACAGGGAAAGTTGACACATGTGCCATGCTTGGCACATGTCCTCAAGTTGGTGGTGCAGCATTTCCTAAATAGGTACCCAGGGTTGGAAGATTTGCTAAAGCAGGCCAGAAGAGTCTGTAGCCATTTCAGGTGGTCATACGCAGCCAGTGCTCGGGTTGAAATTCAGCGGGAATTCCACCTGCCCATAAACTGCCTGATTTGTGCACACCAGGTGGAATTCGACATTGATAATGCTGCAATGGCTGCACATGCAACAGAGGGCCATCAACGAGTACCTGTGTGAGTATGGCACAACAACAGGCTCAGGCCGGCTCCCCACACCAATGGCTGCTTATAAAGGATGCATTCACTGTACTGTCACCATTTGAGGAGGCCACAAAGATGATGAGTTGTGACAATGCATGCATCAGTGACACTATCCCTGTTGTGTTCCTGCTGGAGCAGACTCTTCATGGCATTGTGGACAGGGCACTCGAGGCACAGCAGTGGGAGGAAGAGGAGGACATGCTGTGCATGGGTTCCCTTATGCTTCAAAGCCTGCGAAAGGACCCAAGAATATGTGGCGTAAAGGAGACGGATCACTATTGGTTGGCAACCCTCCTTGACCACCGTTACAAGGGGAAAATCTCAGAACTCATGCCGACCCAAAGAAAGTGCAAAAGATGAAATCTGTTGAGGACACCTTAAAGAGGAGTTCATCAAATGTTTTTCCTGTCTCTGATAGGTTACATTGTTGTGGAATACTTGGTTTTGAGGCTTCTGTTGGTCAAGAGAGGAGTGGTGGAGAAGGTGGGCATCTAAGTGATGTATTTCACAATCCTTGCCTCCCAGGGCTGTCATATGCTTCCAAATCCCATCGGCAGCATTTGCATCACATGGTGGGTGATTATCTAGGGGCAAAAACAAGGATGGAGAACTTTCCAGTCGACGATCCACTGGCTTACTGTGTCAAGAGAATAGACCACTGACCAGAACTTGCCCAGTATGCAATTGAACTGCTGGGCTGCCCTGCATCCAGTGTGCTTTCTGAACAGGCATTCAGTGCTGCTGGAGGTTTTGTTACTGATAATAGAAAGCATCTGTCCACAGACTCCGTGGACCGTATGACATTTATCAAAATGAATCAGTCCTGGATTACCAGCAGCTATGATGCCGATGTCACTGATTAAGTGTTTTTGGGATGTGGAATCTCTGCAGGACTTTTAGGCTGCCTAGCATGGGTGTTAATTTAATCTGGAAGAATTTTTTTGGTGTAGGTTTCATGGGCACAATTAGCACCCAAAGGCCAATTTTTTTCACATCTTTTTGACAGGTGCATATCATTTCAATTTTTTACAGCAAGGCCAATTCTTGCTTTCATCAAGAGTACTTCTATAGGGTTTCGGTGTGAAGGCGCCAATGACACCCAAAGACAAATTTTTCTGCACCCGTTTGGCAGGTGCATAGCATTACAATTTTTTACAGCAAGGCAAATTATTGCTTTCATCAAGAGTACCTCCAGAGGGTTATGGTGTGAAGGCACCCCTGACACCCAAAGACCAATTTTTCTGCACCTGTTTTACAGGTGCATAGCATTTCAGTTTTTGACAGCAAGGTTAATTCTTGCTTTCATCAAGAGTACCTCTATAGGTTTACAGCGTGAAGGCACCATGGACACACAAAGACCATTTTTTATGCGCCTGTTTGACAGGTGCATATCATTACAATTTTTTACAGCAAGGCCAATTCTTGCTTTCATCAAGAGTACCTCTATAGGGTTACACTGTGAAGGCACCACGGACACCCAAAGATCAATTTTTCCACACCTGTTTGACAGGTGCATATCATTGCAATTTTTTACAGCAAGGCCAATGCTTGCTTTCATCAAGAGTACCTCCTTAGGGTTACAGCGTGAAGACACCATTGGCACCCAAAGACCAATTTTTGCGCACCTGTTTGACAGGTGCATATCATTGCAATTTTTTACAGCAAGGCCAATGCTTACTTTCATCAAGAGCACCTCAATAGGGTTATGGTGTAAAGGTGCCACCGACATCCAAAGACCAATTTTTGCGCATCAGTTTGACAGGTGCATATCATCTCAATTTTTGACAACAAGGCCAATTCTTGCTTTCATCAAGAGTACCTCAAAAGGGTTATGGTGTGAAGGCACCAGAGACACCCAAAGACCATTTTTTTTCCACACCTGTTTGATAGGTGCATATCATTTCAATGTTTGACAGCAAGGCCAATTCTTACTTTCATCAAGAGTATCTCTATAGGGTTATGGTGTGAAGGTGCCACGGACACCCAAAGACCAATTTCTCTGCACCTGTTTGACAGGTGCATATCATTTCAATTTTTGACAGCAAGACCAATTTTTGCTTTCGTCAAAAGTACCTCTATAGGGTTACGGTGTGAAGGCACCACCGACACTCAAAGACCAATTTTTCTGCACCTGTTTGACAGGTGCATGTCATTTCGATTTTTGACATCAAGGTCAATTCTTGCTTTCATCAAGAGTACCTCAATAGGGTTAGGGTGTGAAGAAGCCATCGACACCCAAAGACCAATTTTTTTCCACACCTGTTTTACAGGTGCATATCAATTCAAATTTTGACAGCAAGGCCAATTCTTGCTTTCATCAAGTGTACCTCTATAGGGTTATGGTATAAAGGTGCCATGGACACCCAAAGGCCAATTTCTCGGCACCTGTTTGACAGGTGCATATCATTGCAATTTTTGACAGCAAAGCCAAATCTTGCCATCATCAAGATTACCTCAATAGGGTTACGGTGTGAAGGCACCACCGACACCCAAAGACCAATTTTTCTGCACCTGTTTTACAGGTGCATATCATTTCTATTTTTGACAGCAAAACCAATTCTTGCTTTCATCAAGAGTAGAGTTGAGCGAACCCGAACTGTACCGAACTTTTGGTTGCCCGGGACCCGGACCCGAACCCGGACTTTTCAAAAAAAGTCTGGGTTCGGGTCCGGGGTTCTGGTATTTTATTACATGTGTTGAAAAGCTGCCAAGGGCAGCCAATCAACAAGTGTTTCACTGGTTTTCCCTAGAAGCCATCACAGCCATGCCTACTAATGGCATGGCTGTGATTGGCCAGTGCACCATGTGACCCAGCCTCTATATGGGGCTGGAGTCACCGTGCTGCATGTCATATGCTCTCAGGGTAGTTTAGGGAGAGGATGCTGCTGGCTCTGTGAGGGACAGATTGCAGAACATCTCATCCTGCATTACTGAAGAATCTGATTGTGGACTAGGGAGAGATACTAGTACTGCTGCTTTGAGGGACAGATTGCACACCTTATCCTGCTGCACAGAATGATCTGACTGGACTAGGTAGAGTCTGCTGCTTTAACTGCTTGCCGACCACTGGTCGGCAATTGACGGCGACAGAATGGCTGTATTGCGCAAATCGCCGTCATATGACGGCGGCTGCGGGATCGAGCCTAGTGAGCGTGCGCGCGCCACCGGAGGCACGCCCGCGCTCACTGTGTTCGGGGAGGGCCAGGGAGAGGGTGTGGTGGAGTCGATCTCCACCGGCCACCCGCGATGCCCCCCCCCCGGAGTGAAAGAACGGAGGTCCGTGTAAGTAAACACGGACCTCCGTTCTGTGAGGGGGGAAGGGCTGTGATCACAGCCTTCCTCTACATGGAGGCTGTGACCACTTCCCTTCCCCAGCTAGGACTGTCCCCACACAGTAAGAACACGCCCAGGGAACCCAGTTAACCCTTAGAGCGCCCCCTGCAGGTTAACCCCTTCACTGCCAATGGCATTTACACAGTAATCAGTGCATTTTTATAGCACTGATCGTTGTATAAATGCCAATGGTCTCAAAAAAGTGTCAAAATGTTCCGACATGTCCGCTAAAATATCGCAGTACCCCTAAAAATCGCAGATCGCCGCCATTACTAGTAAAAAATAAAAAAAAAATAAAAACCCCAGAAATGAATTCTCATCATCCGTAAACGCGACCACTTTTGCGCAAACCAATCAATAAACGCCGATTGCGATTTTTTTTATCACAAATATGAGGAAGAATATAAATTGGCCAAAACCGATGAAAAAATTTTTTTTTTATATTTTTTTTTGGATTTGTATTTTAGCAAAAAGTAAGAAATTTGTTTTTTTTTTTTTGCAAAATTGTCGCTCTTCTTTTGTTTATAGCGGCAATCAGAAATGACGCAGCGGTGATCAAATACCACCAAAAGAAAGCTCTGTTTGTGGAAAAAAAAGGACGCAAATTTCGTTTGGGTACAACGTTGCACGACCGCGCAATTTTCAGTTAAAGCGACGCAGTGCCGAATTGCAAAAAGGGCTCCGGTCCTAAAGCTGGAAATCCTTCCAGGCTGAAGTGGTTAAGGGAGAGATTATCCTTCTAAAATCATCATCAAGTTGTACAGGGAAAGGTTCCAGCTGTTGCTTTAAGGGAAAGATTAGTGTTCTAAAATCATCATCAAGTTGTACAGGGAAAGGTTCCAGCTGTTGCTTTAATGGAAAGATTAATGTTCTAAAATCGTCATCAAGTTGTACAGGGAAAGATTCCAGCTCTTGCTTTAAGGGAAAGATTATTCTTCTAAAATCATTTTCAAAATGTGTGGGAAAAGCCTGTTTCAGCCGCATAGAGCCATATTAGTGTTCTAAAATCATCTTCAAAGTGTGTGGGAAAAACCTGTTTCAGCCGCAGAGAGCCATATTAGTGTTCTAAAATCATCTTCACGGTGTGTGGGAAAAGCCTGTTTCAGCCGCAGAGAGCCATATTAGTGTTCTAAAATCATCTTCACAGTGTGTGGAAAAAGCCTGTTTCAGCCACATAGAGACATATTAGTGTTCTAAAATCATCTGGGAAAAGCCTATTGCAGGGGCATAGAGCCATATTACTGTTCTTCCAGCCGCATAGAGAGCCATATTATTGTTCTAAATTTTAGAACACTAATATGGCTCTCTGCGGCTGAAACAGGCTTTTCCCACTCACTGTGAAGATGATTTTAGAACACTAATATGGCTCTCTGCGGCTGAAACAGGCTTTTCCCACACACTGTGAAGATGATTTTAGAACACTAATATGGCTCTCTGCGGCAGAAACAGGCTTTTCCCACACACTTTGAAGATAATTTTAGAACACTAATATGGCTCTATGCGGCTGAAACAGGCTTTTCCCACACACTTTGAAGATGATTTTAGAACACTAATATAGCTCTATGCGGCTGAAACAGGCTTTTCCCACACACTTTGAATATGATTTTAGAACAATAATCTTTCCCTTAAAGCAACAGCTGGAGGCTTTCCCTGTACAATAATATACAGTGGAATAGAGTGAAAGCACAACATAAGGTGTTAGGAAATAGGGTGTTGAAAAATGTGCGATTAATGGATATTTTGTGCAAGCAATAGCCAGTTTTTGTGACTATAGAATATATTTTCCATCTTGGACTCTAAGGTTTCCTTTCACTTCTCTATGTATTTTTGAGAAACAGGCCTGTCTCTTAACAGAAATATTTGTTCAAATATATGTGAGTGCATTGATATGATACTATGTCTACGATGTTGTTTGCATACAAAAAGTCTTTTTGTTTTCTGTTTTTTTCTTTTTTTCTTTTATTGCATTTAGATTTATACATGAATGCTTTTAATTATGTGTCTGATTATGTGGGTATATACAGCTGCTTGTGGGCGTTACCTCCTTTGTGGGTTCGGCCACAAATAGCTGGATTCTGACATTTGGCATTTGTAATGACTAAGCTCTGAGGCACCGAGTGAAACGCGTCTACCTGTATCCATCTGTACCTGTACATGCCGCATTGAAATAAACTGCAAGCAAAGAATATCCATGGAGTGCTGCCTGTTTGTCTTTTGGTGTATCTAAGTGAGCGGTGGCGAGCCGCGGCAGGCACCGTGGTCCATATCAGGCACAGGTCCGGACCTGGAGCAGTGTATCCCTTTTTTCATAGTGTTTTCGCTTTCACACAAGCTCGGTCTTTGGGATCAGTGCACCTGAGCTACAGGATGACTGAAGGCACACCTGTACAGGTAATCAGTCGGACTTTCAGACAGCCATCGGACAATCCTTTTCGGCTGGATACCCGCAATACTCTGACCAGAAATGCGGAAGGCAATCCCGGTTCCATCAGGCTCCTGTTTAGAAAGCTTGAAAAAGTTATAACTAAAGAAATTAGAGCCTATTGGGAATCATGTACACTATCGGAGTATATTGCTTTGAATCGTGTACCAAGAGGATTGCGAATTAGAAAGTTCCCTACCTTTGAGCTATTTGATGATGAACATAAGAAAAGATGGACGGATACTCTTTCTAAATGTTCGTTGGAGCTCATGAATGTCATTATATCATCGAAAGCCAAAGAGATTGAGGTTTTACAATCTGAGATTTCTAATATACAAGATGAAATAAAACCTCAGCAGGAAATGACTGATTTCAAGGAGTTGGATATGATGCTAAATGAAAGATTGAATACATTGGAAAAGGACATCATTGAAAGCAAAAAAGAGAAAATGCGGGGGGGGCGTGGCTAGCAGAGCTCGATGGCGGACGCTTTTTAGGTGAGATCTGAAACTCCAACACCCATCCGGAGGCATCCGTCCGTACAGTGACTAGGTGAACCTAAAAACTGCCCCCCAGTTCATCACCCACACTCTGAGGGACAGTTTGGGGCCAATATCGGGTGACACGGCCACCAGAAGAGACCGCTGCCTCGGGATCACCGCTAGGGGCTCCGCCGGACTACTAGGCCGGAAAGCCGGGGACTAAATTTAGCCGCTACCCGCGGACCTCGGACGCCGATCGCGGCCCTAAACACAATCGGTCCCCGCGCAGACCACAGCACAGGGACCCCGACGGACATCCACATCCACCAGGCTAGAAGGTCCTAAGGCCCCCAGAGCCTCCGGCACTACAGCTGCGGCCTGAGGTCTAGTGACGGCCGTCAGGTTGTGGACTCAAATTTACCTTACCAACATAACCAGCACACCTAGCAGTCCACAAGCCCATAATCACAACTAAAAGTTGCAAGGAAATTAAAAGCCTACCAGAAGGTGCTGTATCTACACCTAGGCCCCAAGGCCTGAACGGCGGCCATCTTGATACACCCAGTCCTTCCAGCAATACACCTAAGACTTCCAGGTGGCCATATTGGTACTCACGTCCTGCTATCTTCAGCACCAAAGCTTTACATATAGAACATCTGGACACATCCAACACAACATAGCACACAGCTGAGAGACATCTCCTGATGATGCTGGCTGCTTAAACCTCCGCTTTCTTCGATCCCCCTAATAAAAGTCAGAGAGGCATACGATCCTACAGTATGGGCAAACCGGACAGCAAAAAGTCCCCATCTCGCTCCCGCTCTCCCAGAAGAGAAAATGCCCAACAAAACGGGCACATTCCGCAAATGTTTCGCTCCCGCTCCAGAGACAAGGCTGCCGCCTCTCACCAGACCACAAATACTGAACGAGCGGCGAGCAGGAGTCCCACCAGACCCCACGGCGCACAGCAGAAAGCCTCCATCGCATCTCCTACACAGACTCTCAACCTAGACGATTTAAAGGCAGTGGCGACGGACATCAAAGACACTCTCTCCGCTGCCATTTCTGATCTCAGGAGAGACCTTCAGGGAGTTTCAGCACGTATGGACGTGCTGGAGGGGGTCACAGATAAACTTGACCATGACTTACATGAAACAAGAGTCATGCTAGACACGCATACAATACAACTCAGAGACCTTCACCGCAGTTTAGAAGATCTGGACAATCGTGGACGTCGACACAACATCAGAATCAAGGGGCTTCCCGAAACTGTGGACAATGACCACCTCTCAGAAGCTGTCCTCTCCATTTTTAACGATCTTCTAGGGAGACCACCAGACACCCCAATTGAATTGGAACGTCTGCACCGAGCCTTGCGACCTCGCGGTAAGGATAATGAGCCCCCCAGAGATGTGGTCGGCTGCCTTTTAAATTCCGACTCAAGGAAGAAATACTGCGACACGCTAGACTCAGAAGGCGCATCCTATATAGAGGAACAGAGGTAAAACTATTCCAAGATTTGTCTCCTATAACCTTACAGAAACGAAGGGCCCTCCGGCCACTCTTAGATGCACTACGGGAAGGAAACATACCATATCGATGGAAGTTTCCCTTCTCTCTCCAAGCAGGAGCAGCTGGCAGAACCGCCTATCTCAGACACCCAGAAGACGTCCGATCCTTCTGCGAGACTCTACATATACCCCCAGTGATTATCCCCAATTGGGACGACAGCGACTTCCACCGCCCCCAACCTCGTAGACAGGAAGAACCGATGGATGTACACCAACGAGATGCTCATACCCCCTCCAGAAGGCCCAGATCTTCTTCTTACACCTCTCCACCGCCGGCGAATCATCGCTCCTCAGGGGGAGGTAGTATCCCTGCTTCCCCCGCACACAGAAAGGCTAGGAAGGACTGAAGCCACGTATCACCCAGGCAAGCAGCACCCACTCGTGATTTTCCGCACTACAGGACGGGACCTCCTAACTCAACACAATGATGAACAAGGATGCTCTCACCCGAAGGCTCTCATCCGACCCGCATCTCCTCCCTGCAAGCTATTAACTCAGCACTAAATACCCCTAATTAAACTGAATCACCTCCCGGAAGGCTGACTCCCTAATGACGTGTTCTAGTGAACCACAACTAGGGTGAAGAATTTTAAGGTCAGGTAATATGCAAACCAGTTCCTGTAGCATAGGCACGGCTCTCATAAGGGAGTCTCCTAATAGCAATCTATCACACTCGTATCTGGTTCTAAAATTTTGGAACTACTGCTGGGCCTGCCCGCAGTCCACAGGATGAACCTGATATGGTTGAACCCGGTCTAGCGATTATAATCAGCCCATCAATCACGAACAAACTAGAAGACCCAGTGACGAGTCTCTTCGGCTCGCCCCCAGTACCCCCCCTTGTTGCAACTTGTTAGAGCCTCGCATCCTACCTAAAAGACTAATGAGAAGGCTCAATTCCATGACCCCCACCCTGGGTCGACAAAATTTTGAATGAGGCGCGCCAACCACCCTACCCACTGAATTAACCCTCTTAGACAGAAGTGCCTCAGTTTCAGCCTATAGGCTCTCAAGGGACCATAAGAAGGGACTACAAAAGCCTCGGGAGAAAAGCTACCGGCTCACACCTGCCTGGACATACTACTTGATACAAACTGCTTCACCCTA
This sequence comes from Glandirana rugosa, assembly GCA_018402905.1. NCBI lineage: Eukaryota > Metazoa > Chordata > Amphibia > Anura > Ranidae > Glandirana > Glandirana rugosa. The sequence goes on from BLSH010148269.1 coordinate 123,836, forward strand.
CCACGCATACAGCAGGGGTGATGAGCACTATGTTAATGTTCTAGCCTGAATTTGAGTATTTTGCCGGTTGTTTGCATTTTTCATATTGAGCATGGGGCTGATTCTGCGTGACCACCGGGCACCAATACGCACACAACTATAGAAAAATAGCCTGATCCCACACTGGTTGGATCTACCCAGGGAAAAGAGTATTTAAACTCTCCACAAAACATCTTACTCATATCAAGCCTTCTGGTCGCTCGGAGTCAGTCTCAGTGCTGGGGTCCTATCCTGTACACTAACATTCCTTGTCCCCCCCCCCAGGGTGCTGCTAATGTGTTGTTTAGTTTACGTTCTGTTAATAATTGTTTATCCTAGCACAGGTATGTTAGAGGTTACCTACTGCCAGGTACACGTTATAGCGCCTTTGCGCAGTATCCTTGGGACAGAAATTAACAAGCAGTATCTTCTCCACCACCAAGACACCTTACATGACACAAGACACACTGTACACCTCCAGACACAGCGCACAGACACTTGGACTATAATGTGGAGCCATATCGGCCCATATAACCTTCCTCTCTACCCCCCATCAATTGAATACTACATCGACCCATACAATATTAACCACCCCGCCCCTACCCTCTTACGAAACGTACCCCCCCACATATATAACACCTCCCCCGCCGAAGCATACTGAATCATCAGCTGCCCACACATACACATACACCCTCGAGCCCTCTCTGCCCCATTTGGCCTATCAGTTCCACACCTACCATAGGGGGATCGAACGAACATAGCGGACATAAACCTCTCAAAACTCCCAATACACCTTCAGATTTCACCTGGAACCGTCGCGACGCCGAACTAGCCCGACCACCTCCCACAACAGCACAGAGTGATCTGTGCACCACAATCCCGGCTCCCCCCACCCCCC
>BLSH010148269.1:132034-154920 GCA_018402905.1 Glandirana rugosa
AGAACAAACTAGAAAAGAAAGACCCGGTCAAAAAAACACGGCACCTACAATCACTTGGTCCACGAGAGAAGTTTTGTCAGGGTGAACCGACACGAACTCGGACTAGACTCAGACTATTCGGTCGACTAAGAGGGTCTTATGATATACCTCTACTCCATTTATGTTCTGATTCAGTTTTTATCTGTGGTGAAACGTGTCTGTACATCTCAATCAATCAATAAAATCTTTATGGAGAAAAAAAAAAAGAGAAAATGCTCAGAGACAAATTGGATTACGATACCGATTCGGTATATGTATGGAAACGTGAACGATTTAGATCTGTGTCCTCAGGCAGACACGTCAGCTTTTCAGAACCAGAGAGTGAACACCTGGGAGAATCAGCTGGCTTATCAGACTCAGATCAGGCTCAAGCACAGCCAAGTGGGACTGTTTTGAAGAGAGCACCTGGTTCACTAACATCCACGGCACAAAAAAACTGGCCCAGAAAGAAAAGATCAAACAAGAAAAAGAAAGTAGAGGGGGACAGAGGAGGACAAGGAGAGGGGGTAAGCGGAGGAGACGGAATAACATCGGGTCGATACACCCTACGGAATCCGAATCACAAGAGATAGAAGGTACCATCAATGTTTTGAACTTATCTAAAAGATCTTTAACAGAGGAAGAGACTAATTTGTTGTCAAGGGGCTTGAATTTTTGTCCTTCCAGACATTTCAACCTCTTTGACACAGTTTTGGACATTAACAGGTTTGTTAGAAATTTGTCTATCAGGAAACATTTTTACAAAACTGATGAGACAGAAACACTGAATGCAGCCTGTGATGTGTACTCTGATGACTCAGATTTGCCTTGCGACTTTAGAGATTTGTGTGCAATGGGAGATCTAGAAGACCTGTTATGTGAAAGTGGTACGGATATTGAAGATAAGATTAAATGTGATATTGCAGATATTAGGATTTCACAGGGCATGTCTGATTTTTACCCCACTGGCTCTCGCTGTGCAGAGATGGATAGGTTTCAAAAATCCATGGAAAAAGATTTGATAGATTTGGCTCAAAATAACCATAGAATAAATGCTAAACAGCAGAACCTCACACAAAGAGAAAAAATAGCCTTGAGGGAACTTGAAAATGACACCTCGATAGTCATTAGGAACTCTGATAAGGGGGGCCTAATAGTGGTCATGGACTCTGACAAATATAGAGAGGAAGCTGAACGCCAAGTAACTGATACTGACACTTATCAGAGACTCCCTGCAGATCCAACAAGGAAGTATAAGGCAAAATTATATTTACTGATAAAAGCTGGCATTGCGATAGGAGTCTTTGATAAAAAAATGGGGGAAGCTTTAATACCTGAATATCCCATAGTCCCCATTTTCCATCACCTTCCCAAGACACATAAAGGTTTAACACCCCTACATGGCAGACCGATCATAGCGGGGATAGGCTCCTTGAATGAGAAGCTGGGTCAGTGGCTGGATGGGGTTTTACAACCGATTGTCCGCCGTTTACCCAGCTATCTCAAGGATACTAACCACCTCTTACAAATCATGGACAAATTTCATTGGAAAGACACTTTTCTATGGGTGACATGCGATGTCAGTAGCCTATATTCTAGTATCCTGCATGACTTGGTGATTAAAGCGGTAATGTTTTATTTAGAAAGATATACAGATTGGGCTATGGAGGTACGTGTGTTCATGCTGGATGTTTTACATTACTTACTCACTCACAATTATTTTATGTTTAACAACGATTATTTTGTCCAAAAGAGGGGAGCAGCAATGGGGGCCAAGTTTTCCCCATCGCTGGCGAACCTCTATATGGGATGGTGGGAGCGTCAATATATATATGGTCCACAAAATCCATTCAGAAATAATACATACTTATTCCTTCGCTATATAGACGATCTGATTTTTGTGATGAGTGAGATGTCAGTATCTAAGGAGCCCCTTTTGGAATATTTCAATGATAATAATATGAATTTACATTTCACCGGTCACATCAATCAAACAGAGATTGACTTTCTAGATGTTCATTTGAAAGCTATAGGAACAAAAGTCAGTACAGATTTGTATAGAAAAGCACTATCAGGTAATACACTGTTAATGGCAAACTCAGGACATCCCCAGCATACCATTAAAGGGATTCCAGTAGGACAATTTTTGAGAATCCGACGAATCTGTAGTACACAGGAGTCTTATATTACACAGAGTCGAGCCCCATATAACAGGTTTCTAAGGAGGGGATATCCACGCTGGATACTAGATAGAGCCATTAATATTGCCAATTCTAAGAATAGATCTGCACTCTTAAAAAATAGCCATATAAACAGAGTAAAAGAGAGAAGGAAACAAAGTTCATGTAATAGAAATAAATTAACTTTCACTACAGCTTTCAGTTTGGAATTTAGAGAAATTAAACAGATTATATATAAATATTTACACCTCTTACATGGCGATCAAATCTGTGCAGACCTTTTGAGGGAGGGTAGGAATATAGTACCCAGACGTGCACCCTCTCTGGGTCAAGATTTGTCCCCTAGTCTCTATAGATCCACCATAAAACAATCCCCTACCTGGCTTCATTTTAAGGGCACCTTTCGCTGTGGAGGCAGAGACTGTCCTTGTTGTAGCCATATTATTGAAGGAGATATGGTGGTCTCACAGATATCACATAAACAACATAGAGTACAGTCTTTTTATAATTGTAATTCAAAATATGTGATATACATCATTACATGTAAGATCTGCCACATTCAATATGTTGGTCGTACGACTAGACGTCTAAGAGACAGATTCTATGAACACCTGTATAGTGTCGGTAAAGACAGAGAAAAAACTACAAATGTGGGCAGACACTTTAAGGATGTTCATGGAGGGGACCTCACGGCTATGGGAGTGCAGATAATAGAAAAGATAAGTGTTCCGAGTCGAGGAGGGGATATCTTGAAACATCTTTGCAAACGAGAGTTTTTTTGGATTTTCTTTTTTCAGACGCGCATACCAGCAGGTTTAAACTATGAATGGGATATTACCCATTTTTATGAATGAACGCGCCTTATTATGAAAAGAATTCCGGGGTTCTCCCTTACACAAATGTACGATTTTTTACAATATATACATTAAGATTTTGGTTGAGTACTCTCTCTCTTTTCCTCTGTTTCACTTTCCCCTTCTTTTTTTTTTCCATTATGGGTTGCCCCCTTTCCTTTTCCTTTTTTCTCTCTCTTTTTCTCTTCTTTTTATTCTCATTCTTTGGTCGCCCCCTTTCCTTTTCCTTTTTCACTCTTTTTCTCCCTTTTTTTTTCTCATTCTTTGGTCACCCCCTTTCCTTTTCCTTTTTCACTCTCTTTTTCTCTTCCCCCTTTTTTTTTTTTCTCATTCTTTAGTCACCCCCTTTCCTTTTCCTTTTTCACTCTTTTTTCACTCTTTTTTTTCTCATTCTTTGGTCGCCCCCTTTCCTTTTCCTTTTTCACTCTCTTTTTCTCTTCCCCCTTTTTTTTTTTTATTTATTTTTTTTTCTCATTCTTTGGTCGCCCCCTTTGCTTTTCCTTTTTCACTCTTTTTTCACTCTTTTTTTTTTCTCATTCTTTGGTCGCCCTTTTCTTTTCCTTTTTCACTCTTTTTCTCCCTTTTTTTTTTTTTCATGGTTTTTATCCACCCTTTTTCTTTCCACTCCGCTGCATTTAAGAAATAATATACAGTGGAATAGAGTGAAAGCACAACATAAGGTGTTAGGAAATAGGGTGTTGAAAAATGTGAGATTAATGGATATTTTGTGCAAGCAATAGCCAGTTTTTGTGACTACAGAATATATTTTCCAGCTTGGACTCTAAGGTTTCCTTTCACTTCTCTATGTATTTTTGAGAAACAGGCCTGTCTTTTAACAGAAATATTTGTTCAAATATATGTGAGTGCATTGATATGATAGTATGTCTACGATGTTGTTTGCATACAAAAAGTCTTTTTGTTTTCTGTTTTTTTCTTTTTTTCTTTTATTGCATTTAGATTTATACATGAATGCTTTTAATTATGTGTCTGATTATGTGGGTATATACAGCTGCTTGTGGGTGTTACCTCCTTTGTGGGTTCGGCCACAAATAGCTGGATTCTGACATTTGGCATTTGTAATGACTAAGCTCTGAGGCACCGAGTGAAACGCGTCTACCTGTATCCATCTGTACTTGTACATGCCGCATTGAAATAAACTGCAAGCAAAGAATATCCATGGAGTGCCGCCTGTTTGTCTTTTGGTGTATCTAAGTGAGCGGTGGCGAGCCGCGGCAGGCACCGTGGTCCATATCAGGCACAGGTCCGGACCTGGAGCAGTGTATCCCTTTTTTCATAGTGGCTTTCCCTGTACAACTTGGAGATGATTTTAGAATGTAAAATCATCTCCTAGTTCTATAGGGAGAGGTTCCTACTGTTGCTTAAAGGGACAGATTATTGTTTCTTGCACAAAATTAAAAAGTGCATCTACATTGCTGGTTTAAAAAAAAAAAAAAAATTCCAAAAATAAAAAAAAAGTGTTGGCTACCTCCTCCTCCTCCTCCACCGCCATTTTCACCGCCTCCTCAACCTCCAACTCCACATCCACCTCCATTTTTGATTTTTTTATGTGATTTTAGCTTAAAAATTATTTTAACCACCTCCCACCCGGCCACTGTACATATACGGCCGGGTGGGAGCTTCCCCGCTCTGACAGGACGTATATATACGATATATGATCACAGGATCCAGCTGAGTGGAGATCGGGATACGGGCGCAGTGACTGGCCCTCCCGATCATGTGACGGCTGTGTCCAATCACAGCCGTCACATTGTAAACAGAGACGAGCGTCTCTGTGACAGTTCTCCCCCCGCCGAGCTCAGTGAGAGCTCAGTGCAGGGGGGGATGGGGGGGAGCTGCAGCTCTGTGACAGCTTTCTGCATGGTGAGGATTTCATGCAGAAAGCTGTCACAGATCGCCCCCCACACAGTGCACCAAGCACACTGATACCCCTGTCCACATACATGTCAGTGTCCCCATAAAACAGCCCCCAAAACATCTGTATGTCCCCAATCACATCTGTCACCATACACAACATCTGTCACAGTCCCCAAACATCTGTCACAGTCCTCAAACATCTGTCACCATACACAAAACATCTGTATGTCACCGTCACATCTGTCACAGTCCCCGTCACATCTGTCTGTCCGCCAACACCAAATAAACTCCGATTTGGGTTATTTTTACCAAAGAAATGTAGCAGTATCATTTTTGGGCAAAATTTATCAAGAGAAATTACTTATTTGCAAAATTTTATAACAGAAACGCAGAAAAATGCATTGTTTTTGAAAATGTTTTGTCTTTTTTTAATTTATAGCGCAAAAAATAAAAACCCCAGGGGTGATTAAATACCACCAAAAGAAAGCTCTATTTGTGTAAAAAAAAATGATAAAAATTTCATATGGTTACAGTGTCGCATGACCGCGCAATTGTCATTCAAACTGCAACAGCGCTGAAAGCTGAAAATTGGTCCGGGAAGGAAGGGGGTTTAAGTGCCCAGTATTGAAGTGGTTAAGTTATTTCCCTATCCCCATTTCTTTGTAGGGCACATGTCCGACCCTTACCCCCATTTTTCTTCCTTTTGCAGACCTCTAGGACTTTCCAGGACTTTGTTACAGCCATTTTTGTGCCTAAAAGTTCGGGTCCCCATTGATTTCAATGGGGTTCGGGGTCCGGGTCAAAGTTCGGGTCAAGTCTGGACCCGAACCTGGACTTTGTCCCGAAGTTCGGCCGAACCTGCAGAACCCGAACTTCCAGAGGTTCGATCAACTCTAATCAAGAGTACCTCAATAAAGTTATTGTGTGAAGGCACCACTGACACCCAAAGACCAATTTTTTACACACATGTTAGACAGGTGCATAACATTTCAATTTTTGACGGCCAGGCCAATTCTTGCTTTCATCAAAAGTACCTCTCTAGGGTTATGGTGTAAAGGTACCACCGCCTTTCAAAGAACAATTTTTGTGCACCTGTTTGACAGGTGCATATCATTTTAATTTTTGACAGCAAGGCCAATTCTTGCTTTCATCAAGAGTACCTCTATAGGGTAATGGTATGAAGGCACCACCGACACCCAAAGACCAATTTTTTTCCACACCTGTTTTACAGGTGCATATCAATTCAAATTTTTGACAGCAAGGCCAATTCTTGCTTTCATCAAGTATACCTTCATAGGGTTATGGTGTAAAGGTGCCACCGACACCCAAAGACTAATTTTATACACACATGTTTGACAGGTGCATATCATTTCAATTTTTGACGGCCAGGTCAGTAATTGCTTTCATCAAGAGTACCTCTATAGGGTTATGGTTTAAAGATGATGGTTAGCCACCATGCACTTCTTTCAGGAAGAGATGCCAGGAGACTACGGACAGGCTTCAGATGCCCTCACCTAAAATGGAAAAGTCCAGCAGTGAAAGAAACAAAATTGTGAGTAAAAAATACATGTAATTGAAAGTAAGGAAACAAAAGGTTACATCTATTTAGTATTAAAAGAGTGGATGCTAGTGCACATGTGCGGGAGCTCCGACATGGCCGCGTAAGCTGAGAGCTCCGCAACAGAGCCTCCACAGATGCCCTGAGCCCCCAGACCAGCAAGCAGCCAGGTGACCCGAGCCCATTACATCCGCGGCAAAATCCTTGCCAATCGCCTTGCCTCATTCATTGGTTCCTACATACACAAGGACCAAGTCAGGTTTATCCCCGGCAGACAGGGCCCAGATCAAATTAGAATGGCTATTAATATTGTATCCATCCTCCAATCCAACTGGGTAGGCAGAGTCAGACAAAAAGGTATGTTACTTTCCCTTGACCTCCAAAAGGCTTTTGATTCAGTCTCTTGGCCCTATTTATTCTCCCTCCTGGAGCGATGGGGCTTCGGACAGCGCTTCCTGGGCCTAATGCGAGCCTTATATTCCCACCCGCAAGCCCTCATAAAATTACAAGGTTATTATTCCAAAACTTTCCCCATTGAGAAAGGCACCAGAAAGGGATGTCCCCTCTCTCCATTAATCTTTGCGATAGCTATAGAGAGACGTTAGCTTTATCTATAAGACTAAACCCTGACATAAAAGGTATAGCTTGCGGCAACCAAGAACACAAATGCGGGCTATTTGTGGATGATATCCTCCTCTTCATCACTTCCCCTATAACATCATTGCCAATTGTTTACTGTCTGTTGGATGGCTTCGCCAAAGTGTCAGGTTTACAAGTCAATTTCTCTAAATCCCAAGCGCTTAATATAACCCTCCAACCTGAAACATTACTCACCCTACGTAATAAATTTAGATTTGAATGGAGTGAATCTCACATTAGATACCTGGGCATTAATCTTACAGCCAAAATAGACTCCCTGTATATCAAAAACTACCCGCCTATGTCCTATTGGAGGCAGATCTCAAACAGTGGTCAAAGCTCGAAGTCTCCTGGCTAGGTAGAATAAATTTGGTCAAAATGACCCTACTGCCGAGGCACCTTTACCTCTTCCGTTCACTCCCCATCCCCATCAGAAGGGATCACCTTAATTCTTTTCAAGACCCTTTATTAAATCCCCTTCATAGGTGGGGGTTGGTGGGGGCCGCAGCTTCTGGCACAGTGTGCTCCCTATAGGCTGCTAGGCCCTCTCCCATGCCCTTACAGTTGACACTAACTCAGCGGATGGGTTCCTCCTGTTGAGAGGCGACCTGGGGTCGGGCTATCCGGACCTTTCCATATTTCTCGCTGCAATAAGTGATTTTGGGTTGGCCCGGTGGGAGGTCCAGGACCAGATTCTTTGCATAGGCTCTGATTGACACTTCTCTCATGCCCCAAGCCCGGATTCCCACTTCTCTCCCTCTCATCTGAGGATACTCTAACCTGCCTTTTAACCCCCTTACAGTAAAAGGGAGTTAACTCCTTTCATCATATGGTCATACCCATGGTCCAAGAAGTCTAAAAGGAGCATGACTCCCATGGGGTCCCGTTCTTAACCGTTCCCCTGGTGGGGGTAGAGGGAGTAGCGGGTTTCGGACTCTCCTTGGCTCATCTGTTGATGTAATCCTGGTAATGTTTTAAGACACTTGTTCTGTATATTGTCAATAAGCTTTCATAGTTGTCTCTCTCTCAGTGTTTTGACCTATCTTCCCCTAGACGCATTAGGGGGTTTTTGAATGTTATTTTTTTTTTTTTTATTTAATGTACAATCCAATGTATGTGTACACTCTTCATGCTGTTCTCCTAATCTTTCAAAAACTCTCAATAAAGAATTATTGAAATTAAAAGTGTGGATGCCAAAAAAAAAAAATACCTATAAGCTTTACATTTCTGCTATCTGATACCTTTATTTACAACAAACATGGAAGACAGTCATCAATAAAATCAGGGGTCATATTTCACTTTGCATCAAAACCACAGGTTTTCCTTTTTAACTTTTTGGCAGTAAAGTAAGAAATAGAACACATTTGTATATAACTTTAGCACTGCATGGTGGTAGGGGGGGATCTGCATATTATTGAAGCAGAGGCTCCCACCACAGTATAAGATTAGTATTTGGCACATATCATACCAGGTACTCAGCATAAGGGATTTGCTTAACCCCTCCCTGCCTATGCTATAGCCGAAAGACGGTTACAACACGGGCCTGAATTACCGGGAGGCCACCCAGGGACGTCCTCCCAAGCATGCATTTTCAGTGTGCCCCTGCGGGTCGTGCGTGGTGTGCTCTGTGATCACTGAGTCTATGAGACTCGGCTGATCACAGATCAGCGTAAGGGGCCGATCCCTGCCCTCGTATCATGTGATCAGCTGTCAGCCAATGACAGATGATCACGTGATGTAAACAGAAGATTTGATCGGTATTTTTTTCCCTCACGTGGAAAAAAAAGCCGATCACTGGCTTCTGTCAGAGGGACATCGGTCTCTCACACAGAGAGCCACGGCTGGTCATATGTGCACAGCAGTGCCATCTGCCAGTGCCACCTATCAGTACGCACCCGTGCCACCTACCAGTGCCCACAGAGCCACCTACCAGTGCCCAAAGTGCCACCTATCAGTGCCCACAGTGCCATCTATCAGTGCTCACAGTGCCACCTATCAATGTCCACCAGTGCTGCCAATCAATGCCCACCAGTGCCTCATCACCAGTGCCACTGATCAGTGCTGCCTATCAGTGTCACCTATCAGTGCCTACCAGTACCCATCAGTGCCACTCATCAGTGTCCATCTGTGGCACCTATCAGTGCCACTTATCAGTGCCAGCTATCAGTGTCCTTCAGAGCCACCTATCAGTGCCCTTCAGTGCCACCCATCAGTGCCAACCATCAGTGCCAACCATCAGTGCCACCCATCAGAGCAAACTCTCAGTGCCACCCATCAGTGCCCATCAGTGCTACCTCATCAGTGCTTATCAGTGCCACCTATCAGTGCACATTAGTGCCACCTTAGCAGTGCCTATCAGTGCAGCCTATTGGTGCCCATCAGTAGAGCCTATCAGTGCAGCCTATCAGTGTCCATCAGGGCAGCCTCATCAGCGCACATCAATGAAGGAGAAAAATTACCTGTTTTCAAAATTTTATAACATACTATGAAACAGTTTTTTTTAGCAAAAAATAAAAGCCCAGTGGTGATTAAATACCACCAAAAGAAAGCTCTATTTGTGGGAAAAAATGATAAAAATTTCATTTGGGTACAATGTAGCATGACCGCGCAATTCTCATTCAAATAGTGACAGCGCTGAAAGCTGAAAATTGGTCTGGGCAGGAAGGGGGTTTAAGTGCCCAGTAAGCAAGTGGTTAACGGTTAAATGTTAAGGGGACACTTAAGTTAAATGTTAGGGTAATATTCAAGGAACCTAGCAACCAGTAATGCAACCCGACCCCATTTATCTGGGATTCCCTGCCAGCAGATGAATGTAAACAAAGTGCCATGGCCATATTTGGTCAACAACATCAATGATAGGGGGCGTGGCTTAGCTATGATGCTGTGAGGACGCTTGCCGAGGAGCTCTGTGCGCTGTCCGGCAGCCTTTCAGAGACGTCGGACCTCACAGTATTTTCATGTCCATACTAGACAAAGCCCAGGGCACACCAGCAACTCGTTGACACCGACCCCGGCCCCGATGCCGAAGATGGCGTCTCCGCGCAACAACAACACTGGAGCCGGCACTCAGAAGAAGAATCAGGCTTCTGCCTCAGCCTCGGAGGTACTGTGACCCCCAGAGGCTCCGGACTCCCCGATACTATCCCCGCTACTACCGGTTGATGATACCCCCGTCTCTTCAGCCTCAGAACAGGAACAGTCGGTGGCGACGCCACTAGGGCCACCATCTGCAGCAGCATGGCAAGACCTGCTCTCCCTCCTCCCCACCAAACAGGACATGTCAGCGATGGCAGCGACAAATGTGAGTACCCTGTCCAGGGAGATCCAGGACATTAAGCACCAAGTTGACCAGGTGGACTCTCGGGTCACCAAGGTGGAGGCTTCCTCCTCAGCCATAATGAAAAGGGTAAAGGCACTAGAGGAGGCCCAGACCAACTATCAACAACAGTTAATTCTAATGCAACTGGCCATAGACGACAGTGAAAATCGTAATAGAAGGAACAATATTAGACTGCGGGAGTTGCCAGAGGCCACCTCGGGGGGCGACCTTAGGGCGACAGTCACCGCTATCTTTAATGACCTACTGGATAAGCCCCTCACAGAGGCCATGGAGCTTGACCAGGTGCATAGAGTGCAGGGCCCCAGGGGTGGTGACCCTACCCTCCCCAGAGACGTCTTGGCCAGAGTGCATTTTTATACCATCAAAGAGGACATAATGCACAGATCCTGGGCCAGAGGCCCGGTAGACTTTGATGGGGCCGCGGTGAAACTCTTCCTGGACCTTTCCAAGATGACACTCAGGGTGAGGGGTATCCTACGGCCTTTGCTGGAAAAAATCAGAGCCTCCGGTGCCACGTACCGATGTGGGCACCTGTTCCAGAAAGGCAACACCACTTTTGTTTTGAGATGGCCAGACCAACTATCAGACCCATTTGCCTTCCTGGAGGAGCCGGAGGTCGCGATCCCTAACTGGCTGGACTTTCCCACCTTCTCCGGGCCTGACGGCGTCAAGGCCTGCATCCCCTAGGCCACAAAGAGCTAGAAGACGCAGACAATGCTCCAGGTCTAGGCCGATGGCCAGGGAAACACCATCCACCTCTGAACAATGAGCAGCTGTACTCTTCCCCATCTGCCCCTTTGACAGGAACAGTTGACATAAGGTTTGAACTGGGCCCGCCTGGGACCCACCAAGCTTTTTCTTTCCACCCTGCTGGTCAGCAGTCAGTGAGGGCCTGTGCCCCCTAAGGGGCCCCTCCCTCAGGAATCTAATTTGGGGCCCCTGTTCTCAGAGACATATTGGCTACATGCAGGCGGGTCCCTCCCTGGATTATCCGGGTCACCGACTGGCAGGCTACATTGTACTGTGTGTGTTGATGCTAATCTGGCCTCCCGTTGTGTCCTAACTTTGCTTGTTGTGTTTTTGACCGGAAGGGTTCCTCTCCCCGTCGCCTGCACTTAAATTTTTGTTGCCTTCTATGTAGGTTGGGATACCTAATCCCTCTCCCCCTACGGCATGTCACCGATCTCCCTCGTTTTAGTTTTCCGGGGGGGTCTGGGGGCACACATGATTACACCTGCATGGCTCATCTTATATCTCCCATTTTGCCAGGCGGGCAGCTGGGGGGGGCTCCGCCCCCCCCCGGTGAAACAGGTCTGGAATATTGTGCTCTGGGGGCCGGGGGGCTGTGGCCCATTGTTTGGCCTCCATTCGGCAGTCCTGCTCGGGGCCCCCCCGGCCCTCGGGAGCCCCACTGCCCATACGGACAAGCCTTCTTTAAACTAGCGGGCCTCAAGCTGGTGGGTTACATAGCTCTTGTGTTAAGTTGGAGGCTATAGGTTATCATATTGTCTTAGTTATGTGTGGTCGGTTCTGAGCTCCGGGGGGGTTGGCACTTTTATTAGGGTCCACATTCTGGGATCCCTGCTGAGCCCCCTCCGAACCTCCTTATCTTAATAGTACATCGACCAGGGAGGCCCGGCCTCGCTTACCCAGTCTGGGTCTCTGGCTAGCATGATACAAGGGTTAACGATTGTGCACACGGATACATGTTCTCTTTAGGTTCTCATTTTGTGGGATATGTTCCTGATTGTGTGATTTGTTCCTGACTGGGGAGATGATGTTATGGTTCCTCCCCCACCACTGATGCTCAAATGACTGCTTCCCCTGGGCTGGAGCTGGGATGCCTGACCCCCCCACCCTACCTCATTCTTACGCTTCTCTCACACTTCCCCCCCCCTTTTTTTTTCCTACACAGGGGGATGCTTGGCAGGAAAGCAACAACAGCATCTGGTTGGCCCAAGTCGATTTTTCTTGTTGGATGGGTGGGCGGCTGGGGGGGTGGGACCTCTGGATGGGGTGAGTGTGGAGGGATGGGTCTTCCAGGGTGATATGTTAATTGTTATGTGTTAATTGTCATATTTTGTTTTATATTGGAGGTGATGGGGGCCGGGGGCCTGGGTGCGGACGAAGGGGGGGCAGTTGTGCGCCCCCCCTCGGCTGCTCAGGCGGTTCCTTATTATTGCACAGGCACACAAGCTCTTCGTGCTTCCTCTCTTCGGGAGTGTTGGGGACTCTGTTCCCGATGGGAGATTAAGCATACCGAGGTCTTTAGCTTACAATGTGTTACAGGCTCTCCCTATCCGCACGTCTCCTAATGCTTTGCAGAGTCAGCCTTCCACGTCCCATTTGTAGGCTGCGCTCTAGGCGCGAGGCTTTAGTGAGCCGATTTTAGGGAATTTTTTCCTCTTCTTTCCTCTCCTCTCTCGCTCCCTGGTCTTTCTCCCCCCCCCCCCCCCGGGGTACGGGGCTTGTTCTTTGCTACTTTGCCCTACCCCCCGTCTATATTCCCAATCTTTTCTGTATGTACTCTCCCCTGATCTCCCTTCTCTCCCTTACCTTCCCCTTTTTTTTTTCATTCCTCTGTCCCTGGGCAGGGGCTCATGTTAAAATATCTCCAAGCGTTGCACAATCTCGTCCCCATGGGATGGAGTATAAGTTCACATCCCTAAATGTGAGGGGTCTGGCTACCCCAGAGAAAAGATCCAGACTTCTGTCAGATCTCAAAAGACTGCGCTCGCAGGTAGTGTTCCTCCAAGAAACACATTTCAAGCAGCAGGCTGTCCCCAGGCTTTCCAACAGGGACTTTCCTACCGGGTATCATGCCCCATCGCCTTTGGCCGGACCAAAGGGTGTTAGTATTCTGTTGGCCAAGACGGTACCATGGACCTTTCTGCAGGAGCGGGCTGACCCCATGGGGCGTTACCTATTGGTGAAGGTAAAAATTGGAGACACCATGGTGTCCCTAGTGAATGTATACCTCCCTCGGCTTTTTGAGGGCTCTGGTCCCAGTCCTATTGGAGTTCTGGGAGGGCATCTTCCTGTTAGGTGGAGACTTCAATTTCTCCCCAGAACCCTTGTTGGATGTCTCCAGGGGTGCTTCATACCTTGCGTACTCCTATCTTAAAAAGCTGAAGATTGAACTCTTTAACCTTAACTTGGTCAACCCTTGGAGACTCATGCACCCCGGAGACAGGGATTATACCCATTATTCTGCAGTGCACGGCACGTACTCCAGGATTGATTTCTTCCTGCTGCAACTTAAGGACCTTCCACTAGTCACCTCCTCCCAGATCGATATTATATCCCTATCGGATCACGCACCAATCCATATCACGTTGCGTTGTGGGGAGGCATCTGTGAGTCCACCTACTTGGAGGCTCAATGAGTCCCTGTTACAGGTCCCTGAGATCCACCAGGAAGTAGCCCAGGTGCTTTCTGAATATTTTGTCAACAATATTGAACCATCTAACGACGCCCACGTAGATTTTGGAAGCGCACAAGTGAGTGGTGCGGGGGGTGCTGATCAGGCGGGGGGCTCAGAGGAAGAGGCACAGGACAAGGCAAATTAACCAGCTCACCTCTCAGGTGTGCTCTCTCGAGCTGCAACAAAAAAGGTCCATCTCCTTGCATTGACAAAGGCCAGGGAGGTTTTGACGAGGCACGCTAGACGTGTGAAATGTGTTACCTTTTGCCTGTACTCATGCTCGGTACATGTATCATGGATTTATAATCTTCTGAAATAAATGTTGATTGCATCCATATCGGGAGTGCCGCCATCCTCATTTTCAGAGTTACTCGTGTGTGACTGCAGCAGCAGCAGGGCGTTCCCCCCCGAAGGTTGTGGACAGACCATCTGTGATGCTTCTTGCCTTGAGCAGCTTAATGGTACAAAGGCCAGGGAGGATTTGAATGCCTTGCTTTACCAACAAACGGTGCACCCCCTTGAGTGGGCACGGCGCTCAATCTTTGAATTTTCGAATAAACTCGGCTCAATGTTGGCCAGAGCTCTGCGTGGACCGAAGAGGCGCACATTCATCCCCCATATTGTTGGCAGTCGGGGGAATAAAATACACACCTTCAAGGGGATTGCACAGGAGTTCTGTGACTTCTATAGAAGGTTATATAACCTACACCCTGATCTCTCCAAGGCTGTAGATGGAAGGCCGCGAGTCATCTGCCAGGGAATACATTGAAGCGTCTGGGATGCCAACTCTGACTCGGGAGATTGCTGAGGCTCTGGAAGCCTAGATTTTGGCAGAAGAGTTCGGTGCAGCCCTGGCTCAGTCGAAACCACATAAGGCCCCCGGGCCGGACGACTTCACTCTGACTTACTATCGGACTTTCGCCTCTATTCTGACTCCACATTTTCTGACTTCATATAATGCGTTAAAGGGTGAGGGGACCCTGCCAGTGGACTCCCTAAGAGCATATATCACGCTGATACAGAAGGAAGGAAAGGTCCCTACCCATTGTGGGAGTTATCGCCCTATTGCCTTCCTTAATGTGGACCTGAAGCTCTTCTCAAAAATTATATCGAACAGGCTTCTCCCACACATACCGTCACTAGTGCACTTCAATCAAGCAGGCTTTGTGCCCCTGAGAGAGGCACGCGATAACACCACCCAGGTGCTCAATCTCATACATTATGCTCGCAGGTCTGGGGAATCATTACTGCTTCTCTTGACCGATGCGGAGAAAGCTTTTGACAGGGTGGCCTGGCACTTTATGCGGGCCACCCTGTCTCATATAGGACTGGGCCCTAACATGCTCCGCTGGATTCTTTCCCTTTACTCTTGCTCCTCAGCGTCAGTGAGGGTCAACAACTGGCGGTCCAACTACTTTTTTTTGGGGAATGGGATGAGACAGGGCTGTTCCCTGTCCCCGATCATCCTTATCTTGTCTCTGGAACCCTTCCTCTGTTCAGTCAGTCCCAACATCAGGGGGCTACAGAAACCTTCAGGGCACCATAAGGTCGCAGCCTACACTGATGACTTGATCTTCTTTGTTTCCTCCCTGGGAGTCTCCCTGCCGAACATCATGGAGGCATTATGGGTCTATGGGGGACTCTCAAACTATAAGATTAATGTGGCCAAGTTGGCTGCCCTGAATATAACGTCTCCTTCGTCTGTAGTCCACAGACTCCGCTCGTTCTTTGCCTTTAATTGGACGAGTACCCCCATTAAGTACCTGGGGATTCATATTACCCCCGACCCGGCAGACTTGTACACGCCCAATTACATCACCCTTCTTCACAAACTGAAAGCAGAACTCCAACTCTGGCATACACTGATCCTGACGTGGTTCGGGCGCTGCACATCAGTCAAGATGACCATCCTCCCGAGGATCTTATTCGTAATGCAATCTATCCCGATTCAGATTCCGTCAGGGTTCTTCAAACAACTAAGGGTGTTGTTCCGGAATTTTATCTGGTTCCGCGGGTCAGCCAGAATCAAGCTGCAGACCCTGTCGCTCCCAAAGGTGAAAGGGGGCCTGGGGTTCCCCAACTTGCTTAATTATTTCAGAGCCGCACACCTCTCACAGGTGGTGGACTGGCACTGTAATGCTGACTCTAAACAATGGGTGGCATTGGAAATTGAAGAGGCCTCCCTGCCCCTCTTATCCTCACCTTGGCTCCAGTCATGGCCCCCGGAGGACATGAGAGAGCATCCATTGATCGGGCCGACATTGGAGGTGGTGGGAGCGATTTTCCGCTCTTCGGACCTCGCCCCACTCCCATCACCTATGACTCCGGTCATCGGTAATCCAGACTTCATTCCAGGCCTGATGAGTAGAGAGGTGCAGAGGTTAGCGCAACAAGGGAAATCACGGGTGGGTGATGTGTGGCCATGGGGCGGACTGCCCTCCTTGGTAAACATAGCTGAGCTGCTGGACCCCCTATCGATAACCTAAGCTCTTACCAAATTAAACACTTCTTGCAGTCCCTACCGAGGGCCCACTATGAACCCCATGACCTTACCCCCTTTGAGACGCTCTATAAGGCAGGGAAATCCGTTAGACATACCTTGGCTCTTTTACACGGGCTTCTGTCGGCTTCCGCTGGGGAGCCATTCCCGACCTTCGGTGCTGGGAGAGGGACCTAGACAGGCAATTCACTCCCTCACAGGTCGACAAAATACTCCTTCTGGCGCACAAATCATCCTTGGCGAGGCAGTTCCAGGAGGTGGCGTATAAGATCCTCACCTGATGGTACAGGGTGCCTCGGGTGCTCCATAAGATGAATAGATCCACTACAGACGAGTGCTGGTGGTGTGGTTCAGAGGAGGGCACGATCCTTCACATATTCTGGTCCTGCCCCATCTTATGACCCTTCTGGGAGGAGGTGACAGCCACCATTAAAAGCCTAAAGGCAGTCGAGCTAGAAGACGACCCGGCCGCGTGTCTTCTTCACCTGACGGAGATGCTTCCCCAGAAATTTAAGAAAACCCTCACGATGCAGCTTCTCAACAAGGCGAGGGCATGCGTGCCAGCATTATGGAAACAGACTCAGCCCCCCCCCGACTAGGGCCTTGTGGTTCTCCAGGGTTAACCACATTCACTGAATGGAGGAGCTGACTGCCTCCTTGTCTAACATGAAGGAACAGTTCAGGGAAAAATGGAGGCCCTGGAGATACTTTACTGGAATGGAGGCCTACCTGCAAGATGTAGCTTGACTCACTTTTATAATTACAGTCTATTCTACATACCCCATCGGGTTTTTTGATCTCTGAGTGTGCATGACCTTTTTGCTCCCTTTGACGTGAGGACCCCTGTCCCCCCCTCCTCTTTTTTTTTTTTCCTCTTCCCTTCCTCCTCCTACCCCCTTCACCCCCTTTCCTTTTTCTTAATTTTCCTTTTATTTCTGTATTCTGGGTTTTGATTTTTTTGCTGTTTTGTTTCTATGTGATAGGTAACAACTGTAGGTTACCACGGGAAAATTTTTGTGTTCCAGATGGGGGGGTGCGCAACCGGGAGTCCCTCTTGGCGGCGCTGGACGCAGGCGAGTTGCCGGGTGTGCTGGGGGGGACTCCCGGGCGCGCACTATCCTCCAAGCTGTTCTGTTCAGTATACAATTTGCAGATCTACTATCTCAGGACCGGGGACAGATGAGCCCTCGGTTGGCTCCGGGAAGTATCGATCAACATTGTATATTTCAATGGTTTTTATTGAAAAGGTAAAATATACAAATATACCAAAGCATCAACAATAATACAAGGTTCGAAAATCCTTAAGAGGTATTAACAACATGTCTGCTAGAGAATAAAAAGGAAAAACTAGAAACAATCCAGTCGTTGCCCCAGTGAGAAGACCCATGGGGACCGAGGGAGGGAGCCCCCAAATGAAAGGGGTTTGACAAGACCCCGGGCACCCCTAATGGGAAAATGCTGTGTCCCCGGTCAGCCAAACCTCCTCCCCCCAGACCCCACAGCCCTCCCCCGGTCAGGCACAATGTTGACAAGTACAAAATGCCAAGAGAAGATCCAGGCCAAACCTGTGGAGAGCAGTTCATATTAGCCAAGAGACTGGGCTAGCTCTTATTAGGAGATAAAGGGTTACTGATCAGGCGACTACCCGGCCATCAAAGTGGTCAGAGGCACCCTTTGTTCAGTATTGGTAAAGCAAACTAAATAAATTGGAGGGGGATCATAAGGTCCAACCTCTCGGGTGCATGTTCTTGCCCGAGATCGGTGGGGATAGTACCCCCCTAGGGGGGCTAAGCTCTTCTCACAAACAGGTCTGGACCAGCTCCTAGCAGCCATACAATAGATAGAATACAGAAACAAAACCTTCAATATTTCTTGGGACCAATATCAAATAACAACATCAACAAATTACTATCTAAAGAAGAAGGAATAGAGCGAGAAGGGTGAAAAGAGAAAGGAGAGAGCAGAGAAGAGGAATTTGGAAGAGTGCAGTTGCAACGGTTGGGTCCCGACGTGAAGGCTAAGTAGTCCCAGACTACCAAGGAACCAGAAGCCCAACACCTCACCGAGTGAGGTGTAAGGCTACCCGTTGTCCAATAATGAAACCCCCATGTATCGATCCCAGATATTGTCAAATTGCAGACTTGTATCCAAAATCTTATGAGAAATCTTTTCTTGGGACATGATCCAGGATATTTTACGTTTAGCCTGATGGAAGGAGAGGACTTCCAAGCCCTAAGATTGTTATTTTAGCCCCTATGAGAATAAAAAGAATAAGGGTTTGAGAGGCTTTAGGGCAATCTGACACCATAAGGTTCAGGAGTGCTATCACAGGGTCTTGTGGAACAGGGATGCCTGTAACTTTGCGAATCATATAGAAAATTTTATTCCAATAGGTCCGGATTTTGGGGCAGGTCCAAAAAACATGAAAAATGGTGCCCAAGTTCTCACACTCCCTGAAGCAAAGGGGGGATGCTTGAGGAAAATACTTTGGGAGACGGATGGGAACTAAGTACCATTGTGTAATTACCTTTAAGCTTGCCTCCATAAGTATTGTGTTGTGAACCCCCTTACTTGAGCGTTCGAGGTTGGAATGCCAGGTGTCCAAATCCCATTCGGAGTCGAGGTCTCGCTCCCAGCTAAGCATGTAAGGAGCTTTTTCAGTCAGCTCAGAAAGTAAGGAGTAAATAAGGGAAATGCCTCCTTTCACGACCTTGGCTGAAGAACACCAAGGTTCATAGGGTGTAATGGTCAAAGGATTTGGTGAGGTCGCCCCAATAGAGTTTAGAAAGTAAAGAATCTGGTGCTAGCGGAACCGCTCTGAGGGGGGCATCCCAAGTTCCTTTAGGCAATGATGGAGAGAAAGGGGACCGCTGGCATTAAAGAAGTGCCCAATACGATACAGTCCCTTCTGTACCCACCACTTAAAGGCTGCTATGTTTAAACCTGGGGGGAAGAGTGGATTGTGGAAGAGATGGGAGAGGGGAAGCCAGGGTGATGTCAATTTGCTTGTTTTACGCAGAGAGTCACATAGGGCCATAGAGTGAGAAAGCGTAGGAGACAGAATGGCTGGTCTGGACATGGGAGGGCTCCAGATCAAAAAGTCTATAATGTTATTAGGGGTGGATTGTCTCTCCATAGCTTTGGCCCCAGAGGTGTAAATAGTGGAAATCTGGGTCAGCTGAGCCGCTTGGTAATAATACCATAGGTTGGGGAGCGCAAGGCCACCCTTGGATTTAGGTCGACAAAGAGTATGTTTCGAGAAGCGATGACCAGATTTCCCCCAGATAAACCGGATGACCACGGCTTGTAACTTGTTCAGTTGACTTTTCAATACGGGGATAGGGAGTGAATGAAACAGGTATAAAATACGGAGTAGGAGTGTCATCTTTATAGCATTGATTTTGCCTAGCCAGGACATTTTATATTGGGCCCATTGGGACAGATCTAGCGTGAGTTTCGTGAAGAGAGGAGGATAATTATATTTATATAGCAGGTCAACTGCTATATATGGGATATATGGGATGGAGGTGGTCTTCCAACTAAAGGAGAAGTGTTTTTTCAAAAGGTCTACCTCCCTCGGCGGAATTGATACGGTTAAAGCTAGTGTTTTGGCCATGTTGATATGAAGGCCTGAAGTGTTGCCAAACTCTGTAAGGAGGCGGAATATGTTGGGGGTAGAAACGAGAGGGGAGGTTATAAAGAGAAGGACGTTGTCCGCAAAGAGCGCACATTTATGAGAAATTTGGCCGCAAGAAACTCCGTGTATATCAGGGTTGTTTCGTATCCCTATTGCCAGTGTCTCTATCACTAATGCAAATAGTAGGGGAGATAACGGGCACCCCTGTCTTGTTCCTCTTTCTATGGGGAAGGGGTCTGAGTATTGTCCACATAATTTGATTTTGGCCGCCGGTTGAGACTAGAGTGATTTCTAGTTTCTAGAAAATGTTGAGGAAGTTGGGCCCAAAGCCCCACTTCTCAATGACCGCAAAGAGAAAAGGCCAAGAAACGGTATCGAAAGCCTTCTGCAAATCTAGAGAAATCAGAAAGCCCTCTTGGGGAGTCCCTCCATCCCAACCCGATCTCATAAGAGAGATGATGTCGACCTCCCTCCTCACCTGATCCGGTCCCTGCCTTCCCGGAATGAAGCCCACCTGGTCTTTATGCACATAAGACCCTATGCAGCTGGCTAGTCTATTCGACAATATTTTAGTCATAATTTTCAGATCCACATTGATCAGAGATATAGGCCTGTAATTGCTGACTTCGCTAGAATCTTTCCCGGGTTTTGGAATAACTGAAATAAAGGCCAGGTTAGCATTGGTGTCAATGGGGTTCTCATTCTTTAACCACTTCAGTTAGGGGGCTGTTTTTTGGGTTCGTTGTTTACAAGTTAAAATAAGTTTTTTTTTGCTATAAAATTACTTAGAACCCACAAACCTTATATATATATTTTTTTCTAACACCCTAGAGAATAAAATGGCGGTCATTGCAAAACTTTATGTCACACTGTATTTGCGCAGCGGTCTTTCAAGCGTGCTTTTTTTTTAATAAATTCAGTTTTTTTAGTTAAAAAATAAGAAAACAGTAAAGTTAGGCCAATTTTTTTCCATACTGTGAAAGATAATGTTACGCCGAGTAAAATGATACCCAACATGTCATGCTTCAAAATTGCGTCCGCTCGCGGAATGGTGACAAACTTTGCAGCTTAAAATTCTCCATTGGCGATGTTTAAAACATTCTACAGGTTAGCAGTTTATTTTGCTTTTTACTTTTTATTTTTATACTGTTCTTTTTAAAAAAATAAAAATGATCATAAACATTCCTTGTAATAGAAAAAAGCATGACAGGTCCTCTTAAATATGAGATCTGGGGCCAAAAAGTCCTCAGATCTCATATTTACACTAAAATGCAAAAAAAAAAAAAAAAAAAAAAATTACAGGACAAAAAAAAGCGGGCCCTTTAAGACAGTTGGGCGGACGTCACTTCTGACCTCATTTCCGCCTTGCCGTACTATGGAGCCGAGTGAGCGGACACTGGGGGGAGAGGATCGGATCATCTCCGCCGCTCCCAGTATGTCCGGTAAGCGGCGGAGATGACCCGAAAGCGGTGGGGGGGCACCTCTCCCGCCTCTGATAAAAGTGATCTTGCGGCGAGTCCGCCGCTAAGATCACTTTTGCGTTGTTCAGAATCGCCGGCTGAAAAAAACAATATCTGAATGGTGCCTGCAGCTGCAGGCACCATTCAGATATCCCAAAAAACAATATCTGAAAGGTGCCTGCAGCTGCAGGCACCATTCAGATATCCCTTCTCAAAGGTAGCAACGTCATATGACGTCCACCTAACGAGAAGTGGTTAAGGAGTTATAGAACCGGACCAGTTAAGGAGAGAAGACATCTTGGAAATTTTTATAGTATACAGAGGAAAATCCGTCTGGTCCCAGAGCGGAGCTGTTGCTCAAATCTTTGATCACTTCCTTGACCTCGGTCTCCGAAAAGGGAGTCTGTAAGGCAGACCGATGGGAGGCGGAAAGGGTGGGGAGGGGAATCTTGTGAAGGAATTCTTCAAGACCTTGAGGAGAATCAAGATCTCTCTTGCAATACAACTGTTTATAAATCTGAAGGAAGGTGTCTAGGATCTTTTTGGGGTTCTGGGACAAGTGTTCTGAAGAAGTCTTAATTTTGGAGTGCGCATGCGCGGACCTCGGGATAGGACGTGATCCCTCGGAGCTCCGCACCGCCCGGACTAAGAAGGGATTCCCGAGCCGTTCACAGCCAAAGTGAACCCCCGAACAGTTAACCACCCGAAAGGGGATCAGGGCTGGATCTCTTTTATGAATGCGGAGAGTCAGTCCAGACTGAAACAAACGGTAAATAGACAACTCGTCTTCCTCGATCAGAGGCCTAACAGTCCTAAGATGGCGGCCGCAACACAGGCTGAAGGGAAGAAAGAGGAGGCCTCGAGTCGTTCTAATGGAGCGGTGAGCCCATGTATCAACCTTAGAAATACAGACTCCCCAGGGACAATGCTGAGCAGGCTGATAGATGTCCCCCCCTCCCCTGCTTCCACAGAATCCCTGCTGGACAGAGTAATGGGAGACATTTCTTCTCCCTCTACGTCACTAAGCCCTCTAGGCACATTACATCCAGAGCACAATGAAACATGTCTACCCGGTCAGGCTCCGGATATGGGCCACTTGCTCAATCGTTTCTCAGAAATGTTAGTAGCTGGGTTAGCACAGAATGCAACTCAGATTACCACTGCCATTAAAGCAGAATTAGCTAACATTGGAGCCAGGATAGATGCAATTGAACAATCATGCGATGAAACGATTGCAAGAGTCAATCAAAATACACACTGCCTTCAATCATTGCAAGATCAATTAGATGGAGCCCTATCCAAAATTGATGAGCTGGAAAACCGCAGCAGACGGTACAACTTTCGTATCAGGGGCTTACCGGAAAGTATTGTGGACATACATAGTGTGGTGAAATCCCTGTC
>BLSH010148269.1:190272-202117 GCA_018402905.1 Glandirana rugosa
AAATACGTCGTCGAGACTGTATAGGCCCTTCAAAAAATACAAGGTTATTAAAAATAACATGTAAAGACACGTAATGTGACTTATTGTACTTCTAGTCCAGCTACCATGCTTGTCAACGTTATATTGTTAATTTTGTCGTATATTTTTCCTTTACGATTGACCGCTCGGCCCGCTGGGACGCCCGCCGTACGCATAATCTATGTTTGAAGATGCAAGACACCCGAAGAGGTCCATCATATAGACCCTAGGTCCTATCCTCATAACCAGAACAGATTATTAACCTCCCTTGTCACCTATAACAGTTCACACGGAAATAAATCGTTCAGGTGTCAACATTCCCCTGATATCAGTGGCCCATCAAAAAATCTTTTAAGACCAGCAGGCTGTTTTAAAACTGATATGTTTAGCGGCTCTGGGCCGAGCCGGTTTGACGCACATCCCTTGCCTGGCGCATGTGCTGAATTTGGTGGTACAGAATTTTCTAAAAAACTACCCGGTGACTATAGTCCCCTTACAACTGTGGACTTGCTAAATAAAGGCACACTTGACAATATCCACTGTTCCCTCCAATTATTAGACAAGACCAATACTCCTATCCTGGATCCCAGATATACTACCTGGAGAAGCCCACAGAACGTAGAAGTTTGTATCTAATACGCATGCCGCCCGCAGGGTCGCCCGGCTCGCCAGTTAGCATTTCCTTTTTATATGCTGTTTTAATTGTTATATTGCAACTGTTCGTACCATCGACCTGATCTTCATGTTATTCAGTGTAATGCACAGAAATGTACAATAAAAATTATTGGAACATAAAAAACTTCCCGGATATGTCAGAGCTGCTGCATAAATGTGGGCCGTCTGTACACACTTTCGGCGTTCTCTCCCTGCTGCTGCTCGCCTGTCTGCGCTGCAGCGGAACTTCGGCCTTCCCGCTCACCGACTCATATGCGACGTGACCACAAGGTGGAACTCCACCTTGCACATGCTGGAGAGACTGTGCGAGCAGCAGCAGGCAATAGTGGAGTTTCAGCTGCAGCACGCACGGATCAGTCGCTCTGCGGAAAAGCAACACTTCACCACCAACGAGTGGGCCTCCATGCGAGACCTGTGTACCGTATTGCGGTGTTTTGAGTACTCCACCAACATGGCCAGTGCCGATGACGCTGTTCTCAGCGTTACTATACCACTTCTATGTCTCCTTGAAAAAACACTTCAGGCCATGATGGAAGAGGATGTGGCACAGGAGGATGAGGAGGAGGAAGAGGGGTCATTTCCTTGGTTATCAGGCCAGTCATTCGCAAGTGGCTCAGAGGGTGGGTTCCTGCACCAGCATAGGCCAGGTCAAAAATATTCAAGCCAGGGCACAGATCTGGAGGACGAGGAGGACAAGGAAGATGAGGAGGAGGAGGAATTGCAGCAGGTTGGCACCCAACGCAGCTCGTGGGCATCACTGGAGCATGGCTGGGGGGATACAGAGGACACAGATGATATACCTCCCACAGAGGACAGCTTGTCTTTGCCTTTGGGCAGCCTGGCACACATGGCCGACTACATGCTGCAGTGCCTGCGCAACGACAGCCAAGTTGCCCACATTGTAACTTTTTCTGATTACTGGGTGGCCACCCTGCTGGATCCCCCTTATAAAGGCAACGTGCCGTCCTTGATTCCCTCACTGGAGCGTGAGAGGAAGATGCGCGGCTACAAGCGCACACTGGTAGAGGCGCTGCTGAGGGCATTCCCAAATGACACCGGGGGCTCAGCGGAAGCACAAGGCGAAGGCAGAGGAGGAGGATGAGGAAGAGGCCACCAAAGCAGCTGTGCCACCGCCAGCACCTCAGAAGGCAGGGTTAGCATGGCCGAAATGTGGCAAAGCTTTGTCAGCAGCCCGCCACAACAAACAGCACCACCAGCCGATAGACAATGTCTTAGCAGGAGGCAGCATTTCAGCAACATGGTGCAAGAGTATGTGTGCACACACCTACACGTACTGACTGATGGGTCTGCCCCATTCAACTTCTGGGTCTCCAAATTGGCCACATGGCCTGAGCTTGCCGTTTATGCCTTGGAGGTGCTGGCCTGCCCTGCAGCCAGTGTATTGTCTGAACGTGGACAAGCTAACCTTTATTAAAATGAACCAGGCATGGATCCCACAAGACTTGTCTGTACCTTGTGCAGAATAAACATTTAGACCGGACTCACACAGCCATTCGTATACTTGTTTTTTTGAATAGGCCTCAATATTTTGGGGGCTACCCCAATTATAAACAAACAAAAATAATAATACAGTGTTGGCTACCTCCTCCTCCTCCTCAACCACCGCCACTTCCACCTACGCTGCCATGGTCACGGCCTAGTCAACCTCTAGACTCCTCCTCCACATCCATCCCCCCTTCCCATTTTTTTTATTTGATTTTAATTTATTTTCTCTATCCCCATTTTTTTGTAGGGCACTTGCCCTACTCTTACCCCCATTTTACTTCCTTTTGCAGCCCTCTAGCACTTGCCAGGACATTGTCACAGCCATTTTTGTGCCTAAAAGTTCGGATCCCCATTGACTTCAATGGGGTTCGGGGTCCGCGATAACATTCGGGCAACGTTTGGTGCCGAACCCAGACTTTTTTCCAAAGTTCGTTCAGACCCTCCGAACCCGAACGTCCAGGTGTTCGCTCAACTCTACTCAAGACACTAAATTACAAACAGTCCTGGAGAAAGCGTGGGAAGAATTCCTCGAAATGAACAGGGAACATTCCAACAGCCCAAACTTGCTTTGGGACACTGGAAAAGC
The DNA here is from genome assembly GCA_018402905.1 of Glandirana rugosa. NCBI lineage: Eukaryota > Metazoa > Chordata > Amphibia > Anura > Ranidae > Glandirana > Glandirana rugosa. The sequence continues at coordinate 193,058 of BLSH010148269.1, forward strand.
TTTCCTACGCGGTAAAATAATCTCATACGCGGTCTTTCGCAAAAAAGAGGCTCTCAAAAAGTACAGCTCAGCCAGCCAGCGACTTAGAGAAGCTTAAGAGAGACTAATCCAAGCTAGCTCACCGGTCAATGAAGCAGAATGGAAAACTGCAAAACTTGAATTTGACACCTGGGCGGAACGCCAGGAACGCATAAAATTCACACATTATGACCTCCAATTGCATAAGCACGGTAATAAGGCGGGCAAACTCCTTGCGAGACTCAGCAGAGGCCAATTCCAGCCCATACATATTACAGCCCTCAAAAATAAACAAGGCAACACAGTCTCTAGGCCCCAAGACATCAACAAAGTGCTACACTCCTTTTATAAATCTCTTTATACCCAGGAAGACACAGACCCGTCCCTGGCGGACATCTTCCTCAGCCACACTCAGCTACCTAAAGTGAGTCAGTCTCGACTGGACTCGCTGAATGCCCCCATCTCACAGATTGAAATTGAAGATGCCATCAAGTCCTTAGCCATTAACAAATCCCCCGGCCCAGATGGGCTGACAGGTGAATTTTTTAAGTTAACCAAAAACTTTATCTCTCCGACCCTATCCAATGTATTCAACCAAATATGGACAGGAGGCCCATATCTCCCCTCAGGCCAGCAAGCTTACATTAAGCTAATAGCGAAGAATGGAAAAGACCCTTTGGAACCCGGGTCATACCGGCCTCTTTCTCTGCTTAATGTAGACTCCAAGTTACTGTCAAAAATAATTGCCTCCTGACTTGCGACCATCTTGCCAGATTTAATCCACCCGGCCCAGGCTGGATTTGTCAAAGGCAGATCGGCGGCAGCTAACATTAGAAAGGTCCTGGCAGTCTTAGACTGGGCTAAGATCAACCCCTACAAGGACACAGCTATACTTACGCTTGACGCAGAGAAGATCTTTGACAACGTCAGCTTTGAATGGCTAATTAAAACTTTCGAGGCCTTCGGATTCAAAGGCGAAATAACTCACTTTGTCATAAACCTATACTCCAGCCCCTCAGCCAGAGTAGTAGCGGCGGGCCTAGTCTCTGACCCCATCCCTCTACACAAGGGGACAAGGCAGGGATGCCCCTTGTCCCCACTCCTATTTAATATTGCACTGGAACCCCTCTCTCGCCTTTTAAACATGAATGCCCCCTTACACGGAGTCAAAATAGGCAAGGAATTGCTAAAGACAGCGCTCTTCGCGGATGACATATTAATTTTCACGGCCAACCCTCCAAAGGACATACCCCAAATACAGCAAATTTTTCAAACATTTCAAAAATGTGCTGGCCTGGAAATAAACTTTAGCAAGAGCGAAATCCTACCCCTTAACAAACAGGGGAAGGACTCATGGACCCATTCTACACCTTTTAAAATTGCACAACAACACATAACATACCTGGGAGTGAACATCGTAATAGACCCTGCCTCTATCTACTCACTAAACTACCCCCCCTTAATTAAGAAAATTATTGGTGAATTGGAGGTTTGGAGTGGCCTTCCCCTTTTGCTCTTTGGGAGATGCCATCTGTATAAAATGGTGAGCTTTGTACCCCATGCAGACAATTTCGATCTTAATCAAACATGTTGATCTCCAAAGGCTAAACAAAGCCTTAACCTCCTTCCTCTGGAGGGGCAAAAGACCCCAAATTACTCTACCTAAACTTTATCTCCCGAAGGGCGAGGGGGGAGCTGGACTTCCACATATTAGAGTGTATAACTTATCCTGTCTGGTAAGATCGGGTCTGGATTGGTTTACTCAGAAATCGAAGTATACTAATTTCCAGCTAGAATCTGAAATGACAGCTCCCTACGCCCTCTCAGCTATCCTTCACAGCAACCTAAGAGCTCTGCCCTCCCAACTACGCTCCAATGTACTGATAAGAGACACGGTTATTGCATGGGAAGCTAGGAAATGACTAAAGGTGTCCCCGCACCTATCCCAACACCTCCCAATTCGAGGTAATGCGATGCTACTCGCCTCTATTCAACATGCGGCCTTCACCTCTTGGGACCTAAGGGGCCACTCCAGACTTACCTCATTGTATGACACAGAAACCGGTCTGATACGACCCTACCGGTCCATACTGGAGGAATTCTGCCTCGCTCCCCATCATGACTTCTACATTTATCAAATTGCTTCCTATGTAAAAGCCACCTGCCCCAAACCAGAACTTAGGTTTAAGCGCACCTTTCTTGACAACCTGATTGACTCAGGCAACTTCTCGACAGCTGCAATCTACAAACCTCTGTTGCTCACCTTCACCAAACCTCTGGACGCAACCACTGGTAAAGCCTGGTCTAAAGACTTACCTGCCACAGGTTTCTCTACCACCCTAACAGAGGGGTACAGGAAAACACTCAAACTCTGCACCAAAGAACTGTGGAGGGAAACCCAATTTAAGATTGTCCACAGGGCATACAACCCTCTATACAACACAGGAGCACCACGAGAGGGGAAAATTTGCCCCTGGTGCAAAACCCAGAGACCATCTCTGCTTCATCGCCTCTGGAACTGCCCATTAATTGTCTCCTTCTGGCAGCGAATCATAGGATATATAAGAGAAGTAACTTCAGTAAACATCCCCTTGGACCCTCGGATCATACTTTTTGGCTCAGAACCTAGCCCCTTAATGGAGCCTGCTGGATCACCTCCCCTTACCCAAACCGCCCGCCTTCACCAATGGATACATATTTGCCTTTTAGCCTCCAGAAAAGCTATCCTAAAACACTGGATCAAACCTACTCTCCCAACTTTGGATGAAATACAAAACCAACTAATCCTTTTGCTTCGAAGGGACCTTCTAAATAGCTGGACCACCTCGCCTTACAAGCATGCACTGCCTCCAGAGATGGCAAGCCATAAATAGAACCTTTAACAAAAACTCGCTGAAAGACCTCAAATTTCTTCTAACCCTGGATCAAGATGAAGATTTTTTGGACTCCCCCACCATAGGAGTGGGCCTGGACTCACCCCCCCCCCCATCACTAATGCCTACAATACATCGATCCTCGGTTCATAACCCCCCTACCAGAGACCTTTTCTAATAACCTCTCCTACCCTTTTGTGCTAGATACCTCCTTGCAAATGTACCCTCCACCTTCCCCCCATTCATCCGCCCTGTCAACCGCAAGTTAATCCTACTTGGTAACCAAATCGATAGTTGTTGTTCATTTTGAAACCTGATATAAACCCTTCCCCAGTTTTGGATGAGGACGGGCCCCCCCCTCTCCCCCCCTTGGGAGCCATTACCTTTCATTGGCTGAGTACATTTTGTGGTGTAAGATTTCACAAACACTTAGAGGTCTGTTTGAGAAAAAAAAAATTAGTTGAACGAATGTGACGAATGTGACTGGCATTCACCCCGCTGTGATGAATATTGGATGCATATTATTTAGGGATGGGCCCACGGTTTGAGTCGAACGTAATTTAGACTCGAACATCAGGCATTTGCCCGTTCGTCAACTCTAGAACATTATGGGGCATTCACAGCGACTTCTTTGCCACAGAGCGCCCCATAATGCATTGTGTGCAGATGGCGCACACAGCTCCTCCCCGTTGGGAGGGCTCCCGCCACCTGCGTGTTTTCTGCTCTGGCGGTTTGTTTGTGTGGCGGGGTGGGGCCACCCGGCGATGTGGGTGGGCGGCCCCACCCCTTCTGGCGTCATGTGATGTCAGAGGGGGTGGGTCGCGTGCTCCTCGCCGGGTGGCCCCGTCCTGCCGTATGGGTGAACTGTCACCGCGGACCAAGCTCAGTCGGCGGGAGCTCTCCCATGGAGGAGGAGGTGTTGCAGCTTTTTTTTTTGGGGGGTCCGTCGCTCGCCGTGATTGACAATGGATTACAACGGGGGACGCTTATTTTTATTTTTAATAAAGAATGTGTCCCTAATTGTCTCCTGCGTTTTTTTATTTTATTTTCACACTGGTGAATTAGTAGGGGTACGATGTACCCGATAATGTTTCACATAGGGGTCGGGATCTGGGGGCTCCCTTATTAAAGGGGGCTTCCAGATTCCAATAAGCCCCCGCTTGCAGACCCCCACAACCATAGCCCAGGGTTGTGGGGAAAAGGCTCTTGTCCCCATCAGCATGGGGACAAAGTGCTTTGGGGTGGGTGGCGCAGAGCCCCCCTCCCCCAAAGCACCCATACTCCCCATGTTGAGGGCATGTAGCCTGGTACAGGTGGGGGGCACTTGCTTGTCCACCTCCCTATCCTGGCCAGCCAGGCTGCATGCTCGGATAAGGGTCTGGTTTGGATTTTAGGGGGGACCCCTAAAGAAGTTTAGTGCACGTGCTCAGCCTCCTATCCAGAGGCTGTCTTTAGGAAATAGACATGTGAGTGCTGCCAGCATTGCTGTAGAGGTTGAAGGGGTGGGGGGGGTCAGTGCTCAGACATCAAATTGGTCTGCATGGCTGTTGTCTCAGAAGGAAGCCTGTTCTAAAGACGATGCACAAGAAAGCCCACAAACAGTTTGCTGAAGACAAGCAGACTAAGGACATGGATTACTGGAACCATGTCCTGTGGTCTGATGACACCAAGTTAACCACTTCACTCCCTGAAGGGTTTCCCACTGTAGGACCAGAGCACTTTTTGCAATTCGGCACTGCGTTACTTTAACTGACAATTGCGCGGTCATGCGACATTGTACCCAAACAAAATTTGCTTAATTTTTTCCCACAAATAGAGCTTTCTTTTGGTGGTATTGGGTCACCTCTGCGTCATTTCTGATCACCGTTATAAACAAAAAACGACAATTTTGCAAAAAAATACAATATTTCTTACTTTTTGCTAAAATACATATCCAATAAAAATATATAAAAAAACGAATTTATTCATTGGTTTTGGCCGATTTGTATTCTTCCTCATATTTTTGTTAAAAGAAATCGCAATTGGCATTTATTGATTGGTTTGCGCAAAAGTTGCTGCATTTACAAACCATGAGAATTAATTTCTGACGTTTTTACATTTTTTTTTTACTAGTAATGGCAGAGATTTATTATCGGGACTTTGATATTGGGGCGGACATGTCAGACATTTTTGACATTTTTTGGGACCAATGACATTTACACCCTGTTCCAAATTATTATGCCAATTAGATTTTTCTTTTTTACGTAAATAATTGATGTAAGCAACAGTCAGCATGATTCTCATGTTGTCAACTATTAAGAGTGCAATTCAAATTTTATTCGAGCAAGCCTCCTAATGATAACAGTATTTTTTTTCAAAATAAGAAACTTACAATGCACTGTTCCAAACTATTACGCACAGTAAGTTTCAAAACACTTTATAGGTTGTAAAGAACTGAAAATTGTCATTTGTTGTGTTTGCAGCATATTTACTGAAATCAAAGGCTATTTCAATCAAACTTTGAACAACATTTTAACTTTTTAAACATTTTAACAGGTCACATTACATTTTAACATAGGACCCCTTATTTGATAGCAGCTTCACAATCTTGCATCCATTGAACTTGTGAATTTTTGGACAGTCTCTGCTTGAATTTGTTTGCAAGATGTCAGAATAGCCTCCCAGAGCTGCTGTTTTGATGTAAACTGCCTCCCACCATCATAGATTTTTTGCTTGAGGATGCTCCAAAGGTTCTCAATAGGATTGAGGTCAGGGAAGGATGGAGGCCACACCATGACTTTCTCTCCTTTTATCCCCATAGCAGCCATTGATGCAGAGGTATTCTTTGTAGCATGAGATGGTACATTGTCATGCATGAAGATGATTTTATTACGGAAAGCATAGTTCTTCCTTCTGTTCTAGGGAAAGAAGTGGTCAGTCAGGAACTCCACATACTTTGCAGAGGTCATCTTTACACCTTCGGGACCCTAAAGGGGCTGACCAGCTCTCTTCCCATGATTCCCACCAAAACATGACTCCACCACCACCTTGCTGATGTTGCAGCCTTGTTGGAACAGGGTGGCCGTCCACCTACCATCCACTACTCCATCTATCTGGACCATCCAGGGTTGCACAGCACTCATCAGTGAACAGGACTGTTTGAAAATTAGTCTTCATGTATTTTTCTGCCCAATACAGCCATTTCTGCTTGTGAGCATTGGTTAGTGGTGGCCGAATGGAAGGTTTATGGACAGTTGAAAGACTCTGGAGGACTCTACACCTTGATGTCCATGGGACTCCAGAGGCACCAGCAGCTTCAAATATCTGTTTGCTGCTATGTAATGGTGTTTTAGCAGCTGCTCTCAATGTGCCTTTATCTGCACTAACCCATCTGTGCTCTGCATCAGCCACAAATCTCTTAATAGTGAGATGATCACATTTACATTTTCGTGAAATATCTAATGTTTTCATAACTTGTCCAAGGCATTGAAGTATTTCACTCTTTTCGGCAGCAGAGAGATCCTTTTTCTTCCCCATATTGCTTGAAGATGGTGCTCTGCTTAATAATGTGGAACACCCTCCTTTAGTAGTTTTTCTTTTTATTGGGCTCACCTTGCAATCTAATTATCACAGGTGCCCGAGATTGTTTTCAGTGATCAAAAGAGCCCTGAGACACAACGCCATCCATTAGTTAAACTGAAGAACAAAATATTTAATCTTTGTGACACTGAAATAGAAGTTGCATAATAATTTGGAACAGGGTGTATACAGCGATCAGAAATTTAAATATCCACTGATTTCTGTATAAATGTCATTGGCAGTGAAGGGGTTAACCTGCAGGGGGCGATCTAGGGGTTAACTGTGTTCCCTAGGTGTGTGCTAACTGTGAGGGGACTGGGCTTTCAGGGGCATAAGAGATCTAACTGATCCCAGTGACAGGGATCAGTAGATCTCTTACATGCAGCCTGACAGAACGGAGAACTGCCGTGTTTACAACGGCGGTTCCCCATTCTTTCCCTCTGGCAGGTCATCGCGGCTCACTGGCAGACATCGGGTGTGCCTAAGGCCACGGGTACACCTCTCCAGAGTACGGGCACGAGAGGGTGCCGCCGGCGGTGTGCTCTCGCCCTCTAGCTGTGCACGGGCGAATCGCCACTTATATACAGCGATTTGCGGAATACAACCACACTGCTGCAGTAAATATACAGTAGCCGGTTGGGAACCAGATAAAATTATTTGATTCAGATGGTGTCAAGCGTGTGTTTGGTGGCAACCAGGTGAGAAGTACAAAGGCAAGTGTGTCTTGCCTTCAGTCAAACATGGTGGTGGGAGTGTCATGGTCTGGGATTGCATGAGTGCTGCCGGCACTGGGGAGCTACAGTTCATTGAGGGAACTATGAATGCCAACATCTACTGTGACATACTGAAGCAGAGCATGATCCCCTCCCTTCGGAGACTGGGCTGCAGGGCAGTATTCCAACATAACGATCCCAAACACACCCCCAAGAGGAATACTGCCTTGCTAAACAAGCTGAGGGTAAAGGTGATGTACTAACCAAGCATATCTCCAGACCTAAACCCTATTGAGCATCTGTGGAGCATCCTCAAATGGCAGGTGGAGGAGCCAAAGGTCTTTAACATCCACCAGCTCTGTGATGTCGTCATGGAGGAGCAGAAGGGGACTTCAGTGGCAACCTGTGAAGCTCTGGTGAACTCCATGTATGGGGTGTACTCACTTTTGTCAGATACTGTATACCATAGTTTGTGGACTCTATAACTTTCCTACAGACTATAACCCACTCGGTAAGCAGCGCCTACCCTGTAATAATGCCGAATAAAATGAATTGTGTTAAGACAATGTGAATAAACAAAGTGAATAACCAATATACAAAAACGTGTAGCAAGGAGGGCAGCTCCACTCAGGTAAATAACTGCTATAAAGAATGGCAAAAATAATGATATGCAGCGCCTCCCCTAATAAAATTATTACAATTAGTGGCAATATTTCAAATAATGAAACATAAATCTATATACAAATATCAAAAACGTAATCAGTGTCCATGTATATAAATCACACACGATATGAATGCAAAAAAGTCTTAAAGTGTATTTCAGTGCTTCAAAGTGACAATGTGCTTCAAAAGTGCTCCAACAGCAATCCAAGTGCAGAGTGACGGATGCCAGAACCCCTTTGTGTCCCCACTCACCAGAGAAATTGGACCTACTGCTTTTCAGTCAGAGGTCATAAGTAGAGTTGAGCGAACTTCTGGAAGTTCGGGTTCTGCTGGTTCGGCCAAACTTCGGGACAAAGTCCAGGTTCGGGTCCGGACAGAACCCGAACTTTGTCCCGGACCCCGAACCCCATTGAAATCAATGGGGACCCAAACTTTTAGGCACAAAAATGGCTGTAGGAAAGTCCTAGAGGTCTGCAAAAAGAAGGAAAATGGGGGTAAGGATGGGACAAGTGCCCTAAAAAGAAATGGGGACAGGGAAATAACTAAAAGCATTTTTAAAAAAAAATAAAAAATGGAGGTGGATGTGGACCATCTTCAAACTGTGTCTGAAAAGTATTAATTAACGGTGTGTTAAACTTAACTTAAACCGGGAGAACCCATACTACTGTTCTACAAGCATCTGGAAACTGTGTGTTAAACTTTAACTAAAACCGGGAGAACCCATACTACTGTTCTACAAGCATCTGGAAACTGTGTGTTAAACTTTAATTAAAACCGGGAGAACCCATACTACTGTTCTACAAGCATCTGGAAACTGTGTGTTAAACTTTAACTAAAACCGGGCGAACCCATATCACTGTTCTAAAATCATCTAAAAACTGTCTGTGAAACTATAGCAGAGCGAACCCATATCACTGTTCTAAAATCATCTAAAAACTGTGTGTGAAATTATAGCAGAGCGAACCCATATCACTGTTCTAAAATCATCTAAAAACTGTGTGTGAAACTATAGCAGAGCGAACCCATATCCCTGTTCTTCTCTCTGCTATAGTTTCACACACAGTTTTTAGATGATTTTAGAACAGGGATATGGCTTCTCCCGGTTTTAGTTTAAGTTTAACACACAGTTTCCAGATGATTGTAGAACAGTAGTATGGGTTCTCCCGGTTTTAGTTAAAGTTTAACACACAGTTTCCAGATGCTTGTAGAACAGTAGTATGGGTTCTCCCGGTTTT
>BLSH010148269.1:211940-222065 GCA_018402905.1 Glandirana rugosa
TATTCACTTGCATACGAATACGACCCGATTTTGTATCTCGTAAATAGACTATATACCTTCAGAAAGAGAGAGAACGTATTCCACGCCGCCCGACATATCGCCAGATAAATGCTCTATGTTTTAGCCCAGCATAAGCATACGTTCACTTATGAGAAGTCAGATTCACCACGCCAGGGTCTCTGCCGCTCTTCCGCGTGCCACTACACTAGATCAAATGTGACGCATAGATGTCCTGGCTCCGTATTACGCGTTTCGTCATCAGACGTCATTGGGGGTCGCCTGTGTAGTGGAACACGGAAGAGCGGCAGAGACCCTGGTGCGGTGAATCTGACTTCTCATAAGTGAACGTATGCTTATGCTGGGCTAAAACACCACTTTAGATTGATTAAAGTGCATCTATGTACAGATTTCCACTTCTTTACATTTGCTAATAAGCACCGCCCCCCCCCAATAATGTCTGGGAAGACAACAAGGAGAGGCAGACATTCCCTTGGCACTGTAAGGGGGCCAGCAACAAATGTGTCCACAGGCAAAGGTCGACGTGGTGGTCAGTCCGCAGGGCATCATTTCCTCTCTTTAGTGAGTTTCTCCATGCTATCCAGCCACAGCATGCAGAGGAAGTGGTGGACTGGCTTACTAAGCCTTCCTCATCCTCCTCATCCTCTGTCACACAAGCAGAGACAAGTGTGCAGTCCCCTACACTTGCCAGAGTGGATAAACCTGCCTTCTTGACCATATCTATTCCTGCCATAGCCCCAACATCAGCCATGGAGGAGTCAGCTGAGTTATTTGACCACAGCATCAGCCACTTGCTCCTTGATGATGCCCAGCCATTACTGGATTCAGATGTTGGTTCTGAGGTTGAGGACGACAGAAACATGAGCCTAGAGAGAGGGGAGAACACTGGTAGACAAATTGGCATTCATGTAACCCCAGCCGCAGTGTACTGCCAAGTTGTCGCCAGTGGTAATGATGATGATGAAGATGGAGGAGATGGAGATGATGTGACTTGGGTGCCAGATGGAGCAGAGGAGGAAACTGAAGGGCAGGCAGCACAAGCCCAAGGAAGCCGACCTCAAGAAAGTGCAGAGAGCAGCCACCCTATTCCATCACATTCTGCAGCTGTTATCTCCCGGCCCACTTCCCAAAGCTCAGCTGTCTGAGCCTTTTTCAGCACATCTGCAGCAGATGGCACTGTTGCTATCTGCAAACTGTGTCTCAGGCACATCAAACGTGGTAAAAACACCAGCCATTTGGGTATGCTTAACAAGGCATTTAACGTCCAACCACTCCGCCCATTGTCAAAAGCATGTAAAAGCCACACAAAAGGGGCACAAATCTGTCCCTCCTCCTCCTCCTTACCCATTTCAGTCTGCTCCTGCTATACTGAGTCATTACCTCTCAGCAGCCTCCACTGACAGGGATGATGGTATAGCACAGGGTGTCCCAGGTCCTAGCTGCACATTTGCCAGCAGCACACCACCAGCTGTAGGCTGTAGCCGGCAAATTTCTCTGCCCCATCTGCTGCAGCGGAAAAAAAAAAGCCACCCACATGCCCAAACGTCTAAATGCAAGCTTGTCAAAACTGTTGGCTCTCCAACTTCTGCCTTTCAGCCTGGTGGATGCTGCTCCCTTCCGTGAATTTGTCCAATGTGCTGTACCACAATGGCTGGTTCCCAGCTGCTACTACTTTTCACGTAAGGCCATTCCATCTCTCTACCATCATGTGGAAGGAAATGTTCTGGCATCGTCGGGCAAGGCAGTCAACTGTAAAACCCACCTTACTGCTGACACGTGGTCCAGCAAGCATGGGCAGGGACGATATAATTTGTTCACATCACACTGGGTAATGCTGCCTGCAACTTGAAAGGATGCAGGACAGGGCTCGGCGCTGCAGCTTGTTGTGCCCCATTGTCTCCATACAGCTGGTGGTAATGATGCCAGACCTGTGAGCTCTACCCCCTCCTCCTCCTCCACCAGAATTGTCCTGTGAACATCAGGTACCCCCTAAGCATTCAAATGTCTATTCCATGAGTCAGGCTAAAAGGTGCCATGCAGTGCTTCAGCTGGTGTGTCCAGGGGACAAGAACCATACCGGAGCAGAGATTCTTCCAGCTCTACAGGGACAGGCCCAGAGGTGGTACACACCATGCCAGCTGGAGCCAGGAATGGTGGTGTGCGATAATGGCTCAAACCTCCTGTCCTCCCTTAGACAGGGAAAGTTGACACATGTGCCATACCTCACTCGAGTTTGTCTAAGTCACTTTTCCTTTCCTTCTTAAGAGTTGCATAATCTTACCCCTTATTACAGCCTTGTGGGCAGCCCATAGGGTCATACTTGAGACTTCAGCACTCAAATTCAGCTTAAAGTATTCTTTAAGGTCCTCCCCAATCATTGTGCAGTGGACTGGGTTTTTTAAAAGTGATTCCTTCAGCCACCATTGGGGACTCCCCCCCACCTCCGACTGGGATCGGAAGTATACAACTACCATCGAGTGATTGGATAAGGGGGAATCCCTTATAAGGATTTGGTGACTAGAGGAATTGAGGAGGTCCCCATAAAAATGTGGTCGATCCTGGCATCGGATTTATGAGGGGCTGAATAATGGGTGAAGTCTCTCATTTTCGGATTGTGTTCCCTCCAAACATCCACTAGCCCTAGAGAGTGAAGAAGTTTAGCTATCCTCAAGCTTCATTTCGGGGGCTGAAGGAGAGTGGGTTTCCTGGAGCAGGAGAACCTCGATATGCTGAAAATGGGTGGACTGAAAGTACTTTCTGCATTTTAAGGGGGAATTTAGACCTTGGACATTATGTGACACAAATTTCAATATTATCTGAGAGTCATGAGAGGGTGTCATGTTGACCTAGGGGGCTATACGCATCACTGTGGATTGACTCACCAGACCTTGTGAAAGGTAGGGGTGGAACTTCACCTCCCATTGAGCGGGTGCCTGGAGACTTCTGATGTCCATCGAGATGCCGCATCCCTGGTGACTGAGAAGAAAGGGAAGAAAAGAAAAGGAAAACATGGAAGAAAAGAGGAGAGAAGAAAAAAGAGAAGAAAAAAAAACTTTGAAAGAGTGAGAGAGGGGGAAGCCGGACAATCTCCGACAATCCCCTCTATGTCTGGGGAATGGGAGCCACAACACTGGCTCCCTTACCTCGAGATTAACCCAAACACATCTGCCTCATCGGCACAAAAACTTCTGCTCTCGGGGAAACCAGTCATTGGTGCCCGGGGGCAGAGGGAGGAGCATGCCTACCACCCCACCCATGAGACAGCCCAATACATTACAGATATATTGGATCCAGCCCCTCAAGACAAACATTCTGTTACCTTACTAGGGCAGTATCATCCCTTTGGCACCGCCCCCCCAAACAGGGGGGAGGGCCTGGAGGTGCGGGAGCCCCAAAAATGGGCTATCCCCCTCCACCCCTGCCCCCCAGCCCCAGGGAACCGCCCATCAAATGAGGAAGAGAAGCCAAATAGCCCCTCATCGGCTTCAAGAGCAATACTACAACACCTGAAAACATACTTCATTAACAATATTGAAAACCAACAGCTGGAAGTGGGAGCCCGGGTCCTGTAAAAGTTGAGATCCTGGTGGATCTGCAGCTAGGCCCGAAGGAAACCTTGTGTCCGGCGCCCCCCCAAGGCCCCCCAAAATGGGTAATGGGGCCAGGCGGAGCAGCGCCGGGCCTAAGGACCTCGATCAACCCAAGAGTCTCCCCCAAGCCCAGCGGGAACATCACACTGAGCACGGGTGGGAGCCCCCACAAAAAAGAACATAGCAGAGCCAAACTATAAAATAATTGTAACTACTGGAGAAACTTAAGAAAAAAAGTCAAAAATGCAGTTCCATTTCAGGGGAAAGGGGACCTATTGACCAGGGTCAGGTCAATCGATCAATGAGCAGAACCCCCATATTATTACTATTTATCAAGGGGGGTGCGAGTTTTTTGCCCATTTGGATTGAGGGTTCCTCCACACCGGTGGAATGGGGCTCTGGGGAGAGGGCCATTTGGAGGTGCCCAGACTTTTAGATTGGAGGGTGGAGGATGGGTCCAGAGAGATAAGGTTCAGCTTGATTAGAAGATGTTCTCCCTCCTGGAAGGTACTGAAACCATACTTTTTGCCTTTGTGTGAGAATGAGAGACGAAACGGAAAAGACCACCAGTACTTGATAGAATTCTTGGTCAGGACTTCGAGCAGGGTTCTCAGGGCCCTCCACTTTTGGATGGTAGAGGGAGAGATATCAGCAAACACTTGGATTGAGTGACCCTGGAAAGATAGTTGGAGAGAGCAAAAAAGTGAGGCTTGACCACGACGTCTCTAGGCAACCCATCTGAATGGGAGGCCTGGAGGGCCCTGTGGGCTCTATCCAATCCCAACCTGTGTTCTGGGATGTTGGGAACAAGTTCCTTGATGAAGGATCGGACTGTACCTGGCACATCTGTTATGGATTGCGGGAGTCCCTGGATACGAAAGTTTTATCTACGAGACTGATTCTCGAGGTCCTCAATTTTAGAGAGAGCTGAATCCAACTGATCTTGAAGGTCTTGGATGCACAATGTATTTTGATTTGCTCTGGCAATTGTTTGATCAGTCTTCTGTTCGATGGCATCAATCCTGAAGCCCAAATTTTGCAGGTCTGTTTGGATAGTAGAGGTGATTTGAGAAGCCGTCTGTGCCAGACCTTTGGAAAAGGTTTCCATCATGAACCTCAGAATGCAGTGGGTTGTCTCCTGGGGTGTCTGGGTTTGGGTGCCTGGTCCCCTGACGGTGAGGCGAACATCTCATCTAGAGTCCTCTCCAGGAGAGATACCGTAGAGGCTGGGGAAAGGATCTGGATGTTTATGGGACCCGGAACGGTGATTCCTGGGCTGGGCAGAATTTGTGAGCCCCCTTCCGCACCAGCCTCGATGTCCTCCGGGTCGTCTTTTAGACTGGGCTGGGTTTCAGGGGGCAAAGGGGAGTTTGCAGGGATTTTGGTCATGAAACCTGGATGTTTGGTTAAGTCTCTCCGCACAGCTGCAGCATACATGTGGAAATGTTCCCAAGACCGGCCTCCCTCGTGAGAAAGTTATGGGGCAAAGAGACCGCTTAGGGCCTCTGTGAATGGAATAGGTAAAAAAGAAGGGGAGGTGAGGTTCAGGAGTAAAAAGGGTAGCAGAGAGGGGGACCGAATCAAGGAGACTGTGCCCCCTTCTGCATGAAGGTTCGCAAGGTACCGGTTTGGAGAGCTGATGCCCCCTTGCGTCAGTGAAGGACCTCCAGCCCAGATCTCCCCTGCTTTTTGCGGCCTGTGAATCAGTTCCCCTGAGTCCCGCCCTGAAGGGCTTCTGCTGGAGGAAGATGGGGGACCCCCTAAGGTTCTGGGATGCTGATAGGGGGGTTCCTAGTGATCTGTTTCCTGGGAATTCGAGATGTGTCCTAGGGAAGCATAGGTCTGAGCCCCAGCCTCTCCCACTGGCTTCAAAGATAGCTTTCCGTGGCTCCCACTGGGCCCTAGTTGGCTCCCATATTCACCTTGAGGGGGCCCTGAAGCTGACCCCCCAATGGACCTGACTCTGGGGGTAGCCCAGTCCCCTGTGCGGCCTCTTCAGTCCGGCGATGCTCCATGCGGTGGTAGGCCGCAGCCATGGCCTCGCCTAATGGCTGCACCTGCCGGGGTGCTCGCTGCTGTTCGTGCCGGGCCGTGGAGCCCTGGAGGATTCTCCTGTGGGTGATCACCGTGGGGGGCTCCTTGGGTGTGGGGTAGGCGACCCTGCTAAAAGCTGCTGGTGGGCTGCTTGGACGGAGCGCACTCCGATATGCAATTTTTTATTGCAGTTTCTGATCATGAGCCTGCCCCTGAAGAGCGGCTAAAGCCGTGAAACACGTCGTACTTACAGTAGCCGTGGTTCACCTCTCCAATTCAATTTTTATATGCAACATGTTAACATTATTTATATGTCTAGCAGTGTGGTCTGTAGTATTGCATACAGTCATGACTATATTCTTTACGTAGACAGGGATCACAAGTCTTTGGCCAACAGACAATTATTTATACCTATGCATGCATGTATGTACATATTATGAATTTTACAACTATGTACAAATATGAATGTCAATACTTTGTGTAATCATACTCTTGAAGTCAGATATCAGACATGACTACATGCATGAATAAACATATTTCTTATTTTACATATTTTGCAAGCTTCATTTAACCACTTCAATACAGGACGTTTATACCCCCTTCCTGCCCAGACCAATTTTCAGCTTTCAGCGCTCTCACACTTTGAATCTCAATTACTCTCTCATGCTACATTGTACCCAAACAAAATTTGAATAATTTTTTCTCACAAATTGAGATTTCTTTTGGTGGTATTTAATCGTAGCTGTTTTTTAAATTTTTTGCAATATAAGCGAAAAAAGAGCGAACATTTTGAAAAAAACACTTTTTTTTTAATTACTATTGTACAATTTTGCAAAAAAGTAATTTTTCTTTATAAATTTGGGCCAAAATTTATACAGCTACATATATTTGGTAAAAATAACCCAAATTAGTATATATTATTTAGTCTCTGTGAAAGTTATAGCGTCTACAAGCTAAGGTGCAAATCATTGAAAATTGATCACACCTAACGTACTGACGGCTTATCTAATTTTGTGAGACAGTAACAAGCCAGTAAAGTACAAATACCCCCCAAATTACCCCTTTTTTGAAAGTAGACACCCCAAGGTATTTAGTAAGAGGCATGGTGAATTTCTTGAAGTTGTAATTTTTTCCCCACAATTCTTTGCAAAATAAAGTTTTTTTTTTTTTACACAAAATAGTCATAGCAACAAGTTATTTCTCACACACAACATATGCATACTTGCAATGACACCCCAAAATACATTCTGCTACTCCTCCTGTGTGTGGCAGTATCACATGTGTGAGACTTTTACACAGCTTGGCCACTTACAGAGGCTTAACATTGAAGTAGCGCCTTTAGGCGTTCTACGAGCATAAATTACACATCTCATTTCTCAACCACATTTACAATTTTGAAGGCCCTGAAACACCAGGACAATGGAATTGCCCACAAAATGACCCCATTTTGGAAAACAAACACTCCAACGTATAATCTATGAGGCATGATGAGTCTTTTGAACATGTCATTTTTTTCAGAAGTTTTTGGAAAATGTGGAAAAAAATGAAAACACTTTTTTTTACACAAAGTTGTCCATTTATATGATATTTCCAACACATAGCATGTACATAGCAAAAATGACACCCCAAAATACATTCTGCTACTCCTCCTGAGTATGGCAATACCACATTTGTGAAACTTTTACAAAGCCTGGCCACATACAGAGGCTTAACATTGAAGTAGCGCCTTTAGGCGTTCTACGAGCATAAATTACACATCTCATTTCTCAACCACCTATTACATTTTTGCAGGCCCTGGAGCACCAGGACAATGGAATTGCCCACAAATTGACCCCATTTTGGAAATCTAACACCACAACGTATAATCTATGAGGCATAATGAGTCTTTTGAATGGTTCATTTTTTCCAGACGTTTTTGGAAAATGTGGGAAAAAAATTAAAACGCATTTTGTTTACACAAAGTTGTCCATTTATAAGATATTTCCAACACATAACATGTACATAGCAAAAATGACACACCAAAATACATTCTGCTACTCCTCCTGAGTATGGCAGTACCACATGTGTGAGACTTTTACACAGCCTGGCCACATACAGAGGCTTAACATTGAAGTAGCGCCTTTAGGCGTTCTACGAGCATTTTTTTTTAAAAATAATACATTTTTATTAATTTTCAAGAGAAAAAGAAAGTTTCACATACAAAGTTGCATATAACCATATAAGGCAAAGGCAATGAGACAGGAATACATAAACAAATATAAATGTAAAAGTGACTGACCTAATTTGGGACATTGGTCCGCCATGGGTACCCATAACCGGCCAAAATCTGCTGTCTGTTTCCCGATTATTTGAGAGCAGGAGGGTCTCCCCCCCCCCGCTGGCACCCCAACCGGGAACAAACTGTGCCGAGCGGATGGGGAACCACCCCCCCCACACAATGTCGTCTGTATAGAGACATCTCATCGGACAGCAAAGAATATTAATTGCGACTATATAGCGGCAGATCACCCATAGTCGGTCTGTAGCCTGTTATAACTTTAAGTCCTTGATAAACCACCTTTGCATATTGCAAAAAAAAGAAGAGGTCAAAATAGTTGAGAGACAAAGAAGAGAATTAAAGAAGTAAAGAAGAGAGGATAGAATAGTAATAAGGAGAAGAGATATAGATAGAGGAATTAGAGAATAGATCAAGAAGTTCCCAGCCGGCATGTGGTGAAAGTCTTTGAGATAGCTATCCAAAACAATGTTCACAATGTGACACACTGCTAATACTAAAGCTAATGCTGAAGGGCTAGTGAATAGGAAGAGTGGTCGGCAAAGATGCGGGGGAGCCCCCCTTCAACACCAGGTCAGGGGATGAGAGAGTATCTTTGTAGGTGCTTGCGGTCTTAAATTCAAACCATGAGGCCCATATTTTGGTATGTTTGCCAGATTCCCCTCTCGACAGGTATGTAAGTTCTTCCATGTAGCACAAGTCATTCACCTTTTGCAACCATAATTTACTAGAGGGTGTTTGTGGTTTCTTCCACATAAAAGGAATTCAATCTGGAATAGAAAAAGAATATGAGGGAGGATATTCATCTTAATCACTGCTATTTTCCCCAGTAGGGAATGGGAGAGGTATGACCAGGATCTAAGATATTTTTTAATGGTATTTAGTAGGGGAATATAGTTACATCTTAACAGGGAATGAAGATGAGGGGTCAAATGGATGCCCAGGTATTTTAGGGTTGTCGACTGCCAGCGGAACGGTAGGATTGATTTTGGCGAAGAGACCATTGAACTGGGAACGTTAATGTTTAGAATTTTGGATTTAGTCATATTAATTTGAAAATTAGACAAAGCTTGAAATTCTTGTAGAGCTGACATGAGGTTGGGTAAAGAAATGCGGAGTTGTTGAATATAAAAGAGGATATCATCCGCATACGCCGCATATTTATGTGATTCTTGGCCTACAATTATCCCGTGAATGTTGGGGTTGCTTCTGATAGAGGCTAGGAATGGTTCCAGGGATATGGCAAACAACAGGGGTGACAATGGGCACCCCTGTCTCGTGCCGTTCCCTAATGTAAAGGGCTCACTCAGTACCCCGTTCACCCTGACCCGCGCCGTCGGGCAGGAGTACATTGCGAATATCCTATCCAACATCCGGGGGCCAAGGCCAGAGTACTGTAGGGTCAAGCGAAGATAGGTCCAGTCCACCCTATCAACCGCCTTTTCGGCATCAGTAGACAAGAGAAGGGTGGGCTGGGCATTTCTATGAGCAAAGTGAATCAAGGAGAGGGTATGTAACGCATTGTCCCTGGTTTCTCTTCCTGGTATGAATCCTGATTGATCCGCCGAGACCCATTTAGGTAAAAGGGGAAGCAGTCTATCCACCAATAGCTTGCATAGAAGCTTCATATCCACATTTAATAATGAAATAGGGCGATAGCTCCCGCAGTTCGTGGGATCTTTATTAGGTTTGGGCAGAACTGTGATGTGTGCTGTGAGTGATTCCAGGCGGAGGGCTGAAGATGTAGTTATGGAGTTAGCGTATTTAGTTAATCTAGCAACAAAACCTCACTGAATTTTTTATAATAGGAAGCGGTAAACTCATCTGGACTGGGGGCTTTCCCCGATGGCATTGATTTTAAGGCTAGCTGGAATTCTTCTAGTTTAAAATCTGATTCCAGAGCCTTAAGGGCC
The DNA here is from genome assembly GCA_018402905.1 of Glandirana rugosa. Taxonomy (NCBI): domain Eukaryota; kingdom Metazoa; phylum Chordata; class Amphibia; order Anura; family Ranidae; genus Glandirana; species Glandirana rugosa. Next base: position 221,771 of record BLSH010148269.1, read on the forward strand.
TCAGAAGGTAGTGTTGCCGTTTGTGAGTTGCCAAGGAAGTAAAGAATTTTTTTGTGCCTATTTCCGGGGGGGGGGGGGGATGGTCCAAGTCACCTTTCAAGTTATACTGATCTGAATAAAAGTCTCTAAAAGCTTCAGCGATTTGTCGTGAATTGTGGGCCATCCCCCCGCCGGTAGGTTTAATTTTAGATATGAAATTGGCCGTTTTCTTGAATGAAGAAAGCGTGCGAGTTGTTTACTGGGCTTATTACTCCACTCATGCATTTTTTGGGCCACCAAGTAGTATTTCCTGTTC
>BLSH010148269.1:230102-259165 GCA_018402905.1 Glandirana rugosa
CACAGGTGATGAACTAATTTCAAGGGTGTCTATTACTCCCCCACAACAGATTTCCCACGGTTAAAAGGATACTAACAGACCATCTTAACAAGAACCACCCACAATCCCCTTATTTATAATTGGTCAATGTTGCACTTGACTTTACCTAATAGTGCGAGTTACGGTGCCGTGGGGGTCCTGATTTACCCCACGAGTTAAAGTTCGGTATGGAGGGTCCCAAAAGGAGTCCCCCGAAACTGGGGTGTAATCACCTCACGATTATACGACCAGGAATACGGAATATAAAGCCCCCTGAGGAAAACCCTGGGAGGTATGGCTTGAAATTGAGCACCCCATTTAGTCCTGGGGGTGCCGTGGCATTGAGCGTGATAATCCATTTCAGTTCACGTTGTAACTGGTTAATATTTATTCCCCTAACACCCACCAAGAACAATTCTACCAGACAATCATAGGAAAATTGGCACCCTTTAGACAACACCCCCTCATTATCTGTGGGAACTTTAATCAAGTAGTGGACACAACCTTAGACTCCTCTAATCCCTTGCGGAAACAAACCGCTGCCCTTTCCAAGTTCCTCTCCTCTGAAGACTTGTACGATACATGGCATTGTTTACATGGTACGGAAAAGGACTTCACCTTCTATTCACATACGCATAAAGCTTATTCCAGGATAGACCTGTTTCTGGTAGATAAACTCACACTTCAAGCAGTACAAGAAACCATGATTGGCAATATCACATGGTCCAACCATTCCCCAATTTCACTCAAAGTGTTTCCCCCAGATTACGTGCCTACAGGCAAAAGATGGAGACTCAACACCTCCCTTTTGTCTAACCCACACTACCAGAAGCATGTTCAATCCGCGATAAAAGAATACTTCCACCATAATGCCAATTCTGTTACAAACCCATTTACACGTTGGAATGCCCACAAGGCCATGATAAGAGGTCTCCTTATTAAGTTTGGGGCCCAGGAAAGAAGGAAACGTAATGCCATCACGGCTAAGCTCTTAGAACAAATTAGCACCCTTGAAAAAGCTCATAAGGCAACACCATCGCCCTCCTTGGAACAGGATTTAAATTATGTTAGGAAGTCCCTGAGTGATCACCTACATTCAGATTTTGACCTAGCCCTGAAAAGACTGAAACAAAATTATTATGCCCACCATAACAAACCAGGGGCCCTCCTCGCAAAGCAACTTAAAAGACACTTAGTCCAGGAAAAGATCCCATACCTGCTCTCTACAGATCAGAAGCGCCTTTCTAACCCTAAAATCATAGCTGACCGGTTCAGTCAATTTTATGCCAATCTGTACAATTTAGCCTCCTCTGGAGCAGCGGAAGTGCTAACCACAGGTGATATAGCACGTTTCCTAGATCACCTGCGGTTACCAGCCCTTACCCATGAGCAATTTACTAATATCTCAGAGCCCTTTACCGAGCTAGAGATCAAAAATGCTATAGTCTCCTTACCTCTCCATAAGGCTCCTGGTCCAGATGGCTTCTGTAACGAATATTATAAACAATTTGCACACACAGTGAACCCATTCCTCTGCCAAGCATTTAACCACACATTACTGACAGGCTCAATTCCGGAAGAGGCTCTGGAAGCTACCATAACTACCATCCCTAAACCAGGCAAACCAACAGATGACCCAGCCAGTTACAGACCAATATCGTTGCTAAATACAGATACAAAGCTATTTGCCAAACTCCTTGCATCCCGTATAGCCACGGTAATCCCCCAACTAGTTCATCCAGATCAAGTTGGATTTATGAACGGAAGGCAAGCATCAGATGGCACAAGGAGGTATATTGATCTGCTGCAGTGGGTGGAGTACAGTCGAGCGCCTTCTCTGTTCATCTCCTTAGATGCGGAGAAGGCATTCGACAGAGTCGACTGGAACTTCCTACAGGCAGTTCTATTAAAGTTTGGCTTCTCTGGTCCTCTGCTTCAGGCCATAATGGCTCTATACTCTGCTCCTACTGCCAGGGTGATTAATTCGGGTATCTTCTCAGAACCTTTTAAAATCTCAAACGGCACAAGGCAGGGTTGCCTCCTTTCACCATTAATTTTCTCACTTGTCATGGAGCCTTTAGCTCATGCTATACGTTTCAATGACTTAATTAAAGGCATCTCTATAGACACCTATGATCACAAGATCGGTTTATACGTGGATGATGTGATTATATCCATCACAAAACCTCAGTTATCGCTCCCCCATCTTCACCAAACGCTGGATCTTTTCAGTAGGGCTTCTCTTTACAAAATCAACTACACAAAGTCTGCTATGATTAGTGTTAATCTAGACACTAAAATTAAACAAAACCTCACTAAATTGATGTTCTTTTCCTGTGCCCCAAACTCCACACTTCCCTACCTGGGTATCTCCTTGACCTCACCTTCATCTCATTTGCTACAACTGAACTATGCTCAACTACTGAGCAAACTACAAAAGTCTATACAAGACCTAAAACATGTTCAGGCCTCTTGGGCAGGGCGCATAGCACTTTCCAAAATGTACTTGTTGCCACATATCCTTTATTGCTTTTGAACACTTCCTATACCTTTCCTCCGCTCTCAACTAGATAAATTACAAGCGACAATATCCTCCTTCATATGGAATGGTAAGCATCCTAGGCTTAAGAGAGCGACCATATGTTCCTCAACTGCTTCCAGAGGCATGGGTGCACCCAACATCACTGCATACTATAAAGCAACCATCCTGGAACAAGCTAAAAGTTGGTGGACTCCAGAGACTCAATTCCCGTGGCTACAAATCGAGCAATCAGTCCTAGCAACCGATCTTAAACTAACTCTCTCAGCAATTCTGTTACAGAAATACAAGCCACATACCTTTCTTTCCACTATCAATGCCACAATCAGATCGTGGCATTCTATCCTACAAGTGGCAGGAGGAATTTCACCTAATGTATTGAAAGTACTGCCTCTGCTTATGTTGCAATCTATCCTGCCTGACATTTCATTAACCAACTGGTCCCAATCTGGAATCACCTCACTGGGCAATTTATATGACAACGCCACACTCCTTTCCTTCCAACAACTGAAGGATAAATTTCAGATACCAGCCAAAGACCTATTCAAATACTTTAGAGTTCGCTTTGTTCTTTCCAAATCTACCTGGTCAACGGACCCCCTGTTGTGGCACGCACTATGTTTTTATTGCACTACTAACTCTACAGTTACTTATTTCAGATGATTGCAAAATGAGCAAACAGTGTAACCAGGCAGTGGGAAAAGCAAATAGAATTCTAGGATGTATCAGTAGAGGGATCACCAGCAGGAGGAAGGAGGTTCTGATTCCTCTATATAGATCTTTAGTGAGACCTCACTTAGAATACTGTGTCCAGTTCTGGAGACCTCACTTACAAAAAGATATTGATAAAATAGAACGAGTTCAGAGACGGGTAACAAAGATGGTGAAAGGTCTGGGGGATAAAACATATCAAGAGTGACTTCAGGAACTTAATATGTACAGTCTGGAGGAAAGAAGGGAGAGGGGAGACATGATTGAAACCTTTAAATACATCAAGGGGGTGAATAAGGTTCAGGAGGGCAGTCTTTTCAATATGAAACCAAAATCAAGAACACGGGGGCATGACCTCAAACTAACTGGGGGGAAGTTCAAAACTAATCTTAGAAAGTATTATTTTACTGAAAGGGTGGTTGATGATTGGAATAAACTACCAACAGAGGCTGTGAGACAGACAACAGTAAATGGCTTTAAACATGCTTGGGATAAACATAAATCCATAGTCAAACAACAAGGTTAATGTAAAAAAAATAAAAAAAATAAATAAAAAGGGGCAGACTCGATGGACTACTCAGTCTTTTTCTGCCGTCACTTTTCTATGTTTCTATGTTTCTACAGTGAAGGGCATATCTTACTATTATAAACTGCTAACCAGCAACCTATCCACCAATAAAGAAAAAGAAAAAATATTGAGTCTGACAGAGTAACACCAGCACCACATCCCTATAGAATCAGTAAATAATGAAGAAGAAGAATTGGGACTTTATTGGTGTTGGTTTAACCCCTTCCCTGAAGAACTACACAATAGTAGATTAAAACAAACACTTTATTTCGTTACATAAATTTGTGCATGGTGCGGGCTCAACTGATAGATCAGTGGCCCATCCATGTGTACAGACAAAAGGTATCATTAAAACAGTGACACTGTATACAGTCCATAGTGCAAATGTAAGTAAAATACCAAATACTCCTAGCTATATAGCATAAAGCAGATGGAATATAACACCAGGGCGGTATACAGATCCCAAAAATAGCACAGTGATCCAAGATGTTCCGACGCGTTTTGCCCGACTATTTGGGCTTCTTCAGGGACTTGGATCGCAATACAGTCACTGTTACCTAGGGTACTCAGATGTCAGAGTAGTACATCAATAACAAGACGGATGGTATCATAGAGGAGGTTATGGGAGATTAATTTGTATAAATCGGTCACAGATGTTGCCACTAACAATCATCGATAAAGTGCCACCGATACTCAGGTATCATCCAACTGAGTCAATGGGCATATATAGAGAGCTGAGGCTTACGGTCCTGACTTATATGGGCAGGATCCATAGCATCTCTCGCATACCAAACAGGGGATCTTCCTATATGAATGGTCCCTGTGGCGACATCCAGAGTAATAAAACTTTTTCTAGAAGTCCATCTCGGCCGAGGCGGACGTGGGAGATGGACTTCTAGAAAGAGTTTTATTACTCTGGATGTCGCCACAGGGACCATTCATATAGGAAGATCCTCTGTTTGGTATGCGAGAGATGCTATGGATCCTGCCCATATAAGTCGGGATCGTAAGCCTCAGCTCTCTATATATGCCCATTGACTCAGTTGGATGATACCTGAGTATCGGTGGCACTTTATCAATGATTGTTAGTGGCAACATCTGTGACCGATTTATACAAATTAATCTCCCATAACCTCCTCTATGATACCATCCGTCTTGTTATTGATGTACTACTCTGACATCTGAGTACCCTGGGTAACAGTGACTGTATTGCGATCCAAGTCCCTGAAGAAGCCCAAATAGTTGGGCGAAACGCGTCGGTCCATTTGGGATCACTGTGCTATTTTTGGGATCTGTATACCGCCCTGGCATTATATTCCATCTGCTTTATGCTATATAGCCAGGAGTATTTGGTATTTTACTTACATCTGCACTATGGACTGTATACAGTGTCACTGTTTTAATACCTTTTGTCTGTACACAAGGGTGGGCCACTGATCTATCAGTTGAGCCCGCATCATGCACAAATTTATGTAACGAAAATAAAGTGTTTGTTTTAATCTACTATCCACCAATAAACCCTACGCTATGTTAAAGTGGGAACTCCAACTCCATAACACTTACACACAGCAGCAGTGGCTCATGGCTTCACAACATCCCCTGAGATTTTCCAAATGTCTCACCCATTGGGAATTAGTGCAAAAAATATTCCACAATTGGTATCTTACCCCCACCAAACTCGCTAGGATATACTCGTCAGCCTCAGACGATTGCAGGAGGGCTTGTGGACAAAAGGGTACAAGCATGCATATTTGGTGGTCATGTCCTAAATTGTCCTCCCTCTGGCAGGATATCAGCAAATTACTAACTGATTTGATCCATAAACCAATACCTCTTTCCCCGCAACTAATCTTGTTTGGGTTAGACTTTGATTGTTGGCCTGCACCTACTCACTCCCTACTGACTCATCGCCATTAGACTCTCCATAGCCAGAAAATGGAAAGCACCAGAACCTCCTTCTATATTCGATGTCCTCTCCTCCCTGAACGAACAAGGGCTCATGGAATACATGTTTGCAAAGGCGCACTTACAAATCCCCTTGTTTCACAAAAGATGGTCTCTCTGGATAGAACACCCCAAGTGCACAATATCTGTCTGAGCAACTATCGCTTTGGAGCTACTAAGGCACGCTGAACTCATCTGCTATTACTTTGACAATTGTATTAGGTATTGACTGTCCGTCATATGCACCTGCTGTCTTGTGGGATGTGGGGGAACCATCCCCCTCGGGAGGTGGCGCCCCCATGCCTCCCACTCTTTTATATGCTGTGTTTTATACCTATACCCCGTTGATTCATGGCCACCAACGAGTTTGGGTAAAGCTATTCATCAACGGACTATTACCAAATGGCTATTAGGCTGTATTTTGATGAATGATCTTATCTGTACCTAACTGTGATCCGAATGACTTTGTTATGTATACTGAAAATCTCAATAAAAATTATTGCGACAAAAAAAAAGTCCCTGTGGCACAGCAGACAGTCCTCTTAAGCCCTCTGAGGGCACTGATCCAGTTCTGATGAATGATAGGACACTAAAGGGCAGATGGGGCCCTTTGGAGGCTGTAGATGGCATGGCCTGCGCTTCCGCGGGTAGGCCGCAAAAGCCGGGGCCTCAATTTATTACCGCCGCGGACCGGAGCTACCGATCCGTGGAATATACGCCTCAAATTGTAGCTGCAGGGGCGGGGAGGCTGATGTGGTGGATGAGGCCTCTTACCCGGGCCCCCCCCATGTCGGATGCCTCCGGATACTGTTGATATGTCGGGAGCTCCTCCAAGGCACATCCAGTCTCCTCTGCGTCCAGGCCACACCCTACGAGCATAAATTTCACATATCATTTCTCAACCACCTATTACACTTTTGTAGGCCCTGGAGCACCAGGACAATGGAATTGCCCACCAAATTACCCCATTTTGGAAAGCTAGCACCCAACGTATAATCTATGAGGCATAATGAATCTTTTGAATGGTTCATTTTTTTCCAGGCCTTTTTGGAAAATGTGGGAAAAAAATGAAAACACATTTTGTTTACACAAAGTTGTCCATTTATAAGATATTTCCAACGCATAACATGTACATACCAAAAATGACACCTCAAAATACATTCTGCTACTCCTCCTGAGTATGGCAGTACCACATGTGTGAGACTTTTACACAGCCTGGCCCCATACAGAGGCTTAACATTGATGTAGCGCCTTTAGGCGTTCTACAAGCATAAATTACACATCTCATTTCTCAACCACCTTTACAATTGTGAAGGCCCTGGAACAACAGGACAATGGAATTGCCCACAAAATGACCCCATTTTGGAAAGCTAACACCCCAACGTATAATCTATGTGGCATGATGAGTCTTTTGAACATGTCATTTTTTTAAGAAGTTTTTGGAAAATGTGGGAAAAAAATGAAAACACATTTTTTTTACACAAAGTTGTCCATTTATATGATATTTCCAACACATAGCAAAAATGACACCCCAAAATACATTCTGCTACTCCTCCTGAGTATGGCAATACCACATGTGTGAGACTTTTACACAGCCTGGCCAAATACAGAGGCTTAAGATTGAAGTAGAACCTTTAGGCGTTCTACGAGCATACAATCAGGTACATAAATATTGGGACATCGACACAATTCTAATCTTTTTGGCTCTATACACCACCACAATGGATTTGAAATGAAACAAACAAGAGGTGCTTTAACTGCAGACTTTTAGCTTTAATTTGAGGGTATTTACATCCAAATCAGGTGAACGGTGTAGTGATTAAAACAGTTTGTATATGTGCCTCCCACTTTTTAAGGGACCAAAAGTAATGGGACAGATTAACAATCATAAATCAAACTTTCACTTTTTAATACTTGGTTGCAAATCCTTTTCAGTCAATTACAGCCTGAAGTCTGGAACACATAGACATCAACAGACACTGGGTTTCATTCCTGGTGATGCTCTGCCGGACCTCTACTGCAACTGTCTTCAGTTCCTGCTTGTTCTTGGGGCATTTTCCCTTCAGTTTTGTCTTCAGCAAGTGAAATGCGTGCTCAATCTGATTCAGGTCAGGTGATTGACTTGGCTATTGCATAAAATTCCACTTCTTTCCCTTAAAAAACTCTTTGGTTGCTTTTGCAGTATGCTTCGGGTCATTGTCCATCTGCACTGTGAAGCGCCGTCCAATGAGTTCTGAAGCATTTGGCTGAATATGAGCAGATAATATTGCCCAAAACACTTCAGAATTCACCCTGCTGCTTTTGTCAGCAGTCACATCATCAATAAATACAAGAGAACCAGTTCAATTTGGCAACCACACATGCCCACGCCATGACACTACCACCACCATGCTTCACTGATGAGGTGGTATGCTTTGGATCATGAGCAGTTGCTTTCCTTCTCCATACTCTTCCCATCACTCTGGTACAAGTTGATCTTGGTCTCATCTGTCCATAAGATGTTGTTCCAGAGCTGTGAAGGCTTTTTTAGATGTTGTTTGGCAAACTCTAATCTGGCCTTCCTGTTTTTGAGGCTCACCAATGGTTTACATCTAGAGTTGAGCGGACGCCTGGATGTTCGAGTTAGTCAGGTTCGGCCAAGCCTCGTGAAACCGTTCGGGTTCGGCACCAAACTTGATCCGAACTCGACCCCAGACACCAAACCCCATTGAAGTCAATGGTGACCCGAACTTTTGGGCACAAAAAAGGCTGTAAAAAAGTCATGGAAAGGGCTAGAAGGCTGCAAAAGGAAGCAAAATTGGAGTAAGAGTAGGACAAGTGCCCTGCAGACAAATGTGGATAGGGAAATAACTTAAAATCACATAAAAAAATAAAAATGGGAGGTGGAGGTGGATGTGGAGTAGGAGCCTAGAGGTTCACTAGGCCGTGACCGTGGCAGTGTAGGTGGAAATGGCGGTGGTGGAGGAGTAGGAAGAGGAAGAAGAGGTAGATAACACTGTTTTTGTTTGTTTTTGTTTTTTTAGAATTGGGGTAGCCCCCAAAATATTGAGACATATTCAAAAAAAAAAAAAAGGATACCAACAACAAGGATACTACACAAGGTACAGACAAGTCTTGTGGGTTCCATACCTGGTTCATTTTAATAAAGTTTGGCTTGTCCACGTTGGCTGTGGACAGGCAGCTGCGCTTGTCTGTGATAACGCCCCCTGCTGTGCTAAACACATGTTCAGACAATACACTGGCTGCAGGGCAGGCCAGCACCTCCAAGGCATAAAGGGCAAGCTCAGGCCATGTGACCAATTTGGAGACCCAGAAGTTGAATGGGGCAGACCCGTCAGTCAGTACGTGTAGGCGTGTGCACACATAGTGTTCCACCCTGTTGCTGAAATGCTGCCTCCTGCTAAGACGTTGCCTATCAGCTGGAGGTGCTGTTTGTGGTGGTGTGCTGCTGACAAAGCTTTTCCACATTTCTGCCATGCTAACCCCTCCTTCTGAGGTGCTGGCTGCTCCATAGCTGCGTTGGTGACCTCTTCCTCCTCCTCCTCCTCCTCTGCCTTCGCCTTGTGATTCCACTGAGTCCCCGATGTCATTTGGGAATGCCCTCAGCAGCGCGTCTACCAGAGTGCGCTTGTAGTCACGCATCTTCCGGTCACGCTCCAGTGAGGGAATTAAGGACGACACGTTGTCCTTGTAACGGGGATCCAGCAGGGTGGCCACCCAGTAATCAGCACAAGTTAAAATGTGGGCAACTCGGCTGTTATTGAGCAGGCACTGCAGCATGTAGTCGCTCATCTGTGCCAGGCTGCAAAGAGGTAAAGACAAGCTGTCCTCTGTGGGAGGTGTATCATCTGTGTCCACCGTATCTCCCCAGCCACGCTCCAGTGATGCCCACGAGCTGCATTGGGTGCCACCCTGCTGTGAACACGGTTCCTCCTCCTCATCATCATCCTCACCCTCTTCATCCTCCAGAACTGTCCCCTGGCTTGAATGTTTTTTACCTGGCCTATGCTGTTGCAGAAACCCACCCTCCGAGCCACTTGTGAATGACTGGCCTGATAACCGTGGAAATAACCCCTCTTCCTCCTCCTCCTGTGCCACATCCTCTTCCATCATTGCCGGAAGTGTTTTTTCAAGGAGACATAGAAGTGGGATAGTAATGCTGAGAACAGCGTCATCAGCACTGGCCATGTTTGTGGAGTACTCGAAACACCGCAATATGGTACACAGGTCTCGCATGGAGGCCCACTCATTGGTGGTGAAGTGGTGCTGTTCCGCAGAGCAACTGACCCGTGAATGCTGCAGCTGAAACTCCACTATTGCCTGCTGCTGCTCGCACTGTCTCTCCAGCATGTGCAAGGTGGAGTTCCACCTTGTGGGCACGTCGCATAGGAGGTGGTGAGCGGGAAGACCGAAGTTCTGCTGCAGCGCAGACAGGAGAGCAGCAGCAGGGTGAGAATGCCGAAAGCGTGCACAGAAGGCCCGCACTTTCTGCAGAAGCTCTGACATATCCGGGTAGTTTTTTAGAAATTTCTGCACCACAAAATTCAGCACATGCGCCAGGCAAGGGATGTGCGTCAAACTGGCTAGGCCCAGAGCTGCTACAAGATTTCGCCCATTATCGCACACCACCAGGCCGGGTGGCGGACATGGTGGCGTTGCTGTCACATCGTCTGTTTGCTGGGTGGCAAGCGACACTAGCACTGTAGAGGTGGAGGAAGAGGCCGAGGCAGCAGCAGAAGAGGAAGCAGGAGGAGGCCGAGACCTTTCTTGGATTTTGAGGTACTTATTCCACTGCAGCAAGTGCTTTGCATTTAGATGCCTGGTCATGGAGGTTGTGCTCAGGTTAAGAACATTTGTGCCTCACTTCAGCCTCTCATTGCACAGTGTGCAAACCACTTGTGTTTCCTAGTCAGCGCATTGTCTGAAGAACTGCCACGCCGGGGAACGCCTTTGAGCTGCCTTTGGTGCATTAGGTCCCTGGGTGCGGTGGGTAGTAGCAAGCATACTGTCTAGGGGATGCTCGCTTTTGCAACCTGCTTCCTCTTTTGCTGTACTGGTGCCTCTGTGAAACCACAACCTCTTCCTCCAAACTGCACACGTCACTCGCATGACCTTCATTCCATGTGAGGTATAGGACCTCATCATCCTCCACATCATCTTCCACCCACCCTTCACCACTGCCCTCCTTGTCAGTTCGCACATTGAGGAAAAGCGCAGCAGTTGGCACCTGTGTTTCGTCATCATCATCAGAGACATGATGTTTCCATGTCCTCATCCTGAACCAGAAGTGGTTGGGCATCAGTGCACTCAATGTCTTCCACTTCTGGGTCAGGGCTATGTGGATGGCCCACGGAAAGCACAGCAGCAGAGTAATCAAAAAGCATAAGAGACTGCTGCATGACTTGGGGCTCAGACTGCATGGCTGATTTTCAAGGGGCTGAGGTGAAAGACAGATGGCCATGGGGTTCATGTGCCAACTCTGAGCTTTCATCAAGGGACCGGGTGGGAGACAATGTGAAGGAACTGGAGGCATTGTCAGCCACCCAATCTACTATCACCTGTAGTTGTTCTGGCCTCACCATTTGTTCAGCGGCATTCGGGCCTACCATATAACGTTGAAGGTTCTGTCGGCTACCTGAGGAAGGTGTTTCACTTGTGCGTATAGCTGGCACAGATCAACCACGTCCTCTCCTTGCAATAGGAGCTTCAGCAACACCACCAACACCAGCAGCTCCAGCAGAAACATGACCACCACCACATCCCTTATTTGACGCTCTCCTCATTCTGGACACGAATGTACTATGTAGCACTATTTATTAATACAAAAAAAAAGAATAATAAATTATTATTATTATTTTTTAAAAAAAAAAAGAAAATTGTAGATGCACTTTTTATTTTTGTGCAAGAAATGCACCGCTCACACCAGCAGCAGGAACCTCTCCCTACACCAGTATGAGATGATTTTAGAACAATAATCTCCCCCTCACAGCACCAACAGGAATCTCTTCCTAATGCAGTAGGAAATTGCTTTATAACGATAAACTCTCCCTCAGAGCACCAACAGGAACCTCTCCCTAATGCAGTAGGAGATGGCTTTATAACTAGAGTTGATCAAACCCCCGGATGTTCGGGTTCGGTGGGTTCGGCCGAAGTTCGGGAAAAATTCCGGGTTCGGTACCAAACTTGACCCGAAGTCAATGGGGACCCGAACTTTTCGGCACAAAAATGGCTGTAACAAAGTCCTGGCAAGTGCTAGAGGGCTGCAAAAGGAAGTAAAATGGGGGTAAGAGTAGGGCAAGTGCCCTACAAAAAAATGGGGATAGTGAAAATAAATTAAAATCAAATTTAAAAAAATGGGGGGATGGATGTGGAGTAGGAGCCTAGAGGTTGACTAGGCCGTGACCGTGGCAGTGTAGGTGGAAGTGGTGGAGGTGGAGGAGTAGGAGGAGGTAGCCAAAATTGTTTTTTTTTTGTTTATAATTGGGGTAGCCCCAAAATATTGAGGCATATTAAAAAAAACAAGTATACGAATGGCTGTGTGAGTCCGGTCTAAATGTCTATTCTGCACAAGGTACAGACAAATCTTGTGGGATCCATGCCTGGTTCATTTTAATAAATGTTAGCTTGTCCACATTGGCTGTGGACAGGCGGCTGCGCTTGTCTGTGATAACGCCCCCTGTGCTATACACACGTTCAGACAATGCACTGGCTGCAGGGCAGGCCAGCACCTCCAAGGCATAAACGGCAAGCTCAGGCCATGTGGCCAATTTGGAGACCCATAAGTTGAATGGGGCAGACCCATCAGTCAGTACGTGTAGGCGTGTGCACACATACTCTTCCACCATGTTGCTGAAATGCTGCCTCCTGTTAAGACGTTGTCTATCGGCTGGTGGTGCTGTTTGTTGTGGTGGGCTGCTGACAAAGCTTTGCCACATTTCGGCCATGCTAACCCTGCCTTCTGAGGTGCTGGCGGTGGCACAGCTGCGTTGGCGGCCTCTTCCTCATCCTCCTCCTCTGCCTTCACCTTGTGCTTCCACTGAGCCCCCGGTGTCATTTGGGAATGCCCTCAGCAGCATGTAGTCGCTCATGTGTGCCAGGCTGCCCAGAGGCAAAGACAAGCTGTCCTCTGTGAGAGAGATATCATCTGTGTCCTCTGTATCCCCCCAGCCATGCTCCAGTGATCCCCGCAAGCTTTGTTGGGTGCCACCCTGCTGCGTTTCCTCCTCCTCCTCCTCATGATCTTCCTCGTCCTCCTCCTTCTCCAGAACTGTGCCCTGGCTTGAATATTTTTGACCTGGCCTATGCTGGTGCAGGAACCCACCCTCCGAGCCACTTGTGAATGACTGGCCTGATAACTGTGGAAATTATCCCTCTTCCTCCTCCTCCTCCTCCTCCTCCTCCTGTGCCACATCCTCTTCCATCATCGCCCGAAGTGTTTTTTCAAGGAGACATAGAAGTGGGATAGTAACGCTGAGAACAGCGTCATCGGCACTTGCCATGTTGGTGGAGTACTCAAAACACCGCAATACGCTACACAGGTCTCGCATGGTGGCCCACTCGTTGGTGGTGAAGTGGTGCTGTTCCGCAGAGCGACTGATCCGTGCGTGCTGCAGCTGAAACTCCACTATTGCCTGCTGCTGCTGTTCGCACAGTCTCTCCAGCATGTGCAAGGTGGAGTTCCACCTTGTGGGCACGTCGCATATGAGGCGGTGAGCGGGAAGGCCGAAGTCACGCTGCAACGCAGACAGGCGAGCAGCAGCAGGGTGAGAACGCCGAAAGTGCGCACAGACGGCCCGCACTTGCTGCAGCAGCTCTGACATATCCAGGTAGTTTTTTAGAAAATTCTGTACCACCAAATTCAGCACATGCGGCAGGCAAGGGATGTGCGTCAAACGGGCTAGGCCCAGAGCCGCTACGAGATTTCGCCCATTGTCGCACACCACCAGGCCGGGCTTGAGGCTCAGTGGCAACAACCACTCATTGGTCTGTTGTTCAATGCCCGTCCATAGCTCTTGCGCAGTGTGGGGTTTATCCCCCAAACATATCAGTTTTAAAACAGCCTGCTGTCGTTTCCCCCTGGATGTGCTGATGTTGATGGTGCAGGTGTTACGCTGAGCGGATGAGGAGGTGGTCGAGGAGGAGGAAGCGCAGTAGGAGGAGGAGGCAACAGGAGGCAAAGAGAAATGCCCTGCAATCCTCTGTGGTGGAAGGACATGCGCCAAATGGCTAGCTGGCTCAGGCCCACCCGCCACTACATTTGCCCAGTGTGCAGTTAGCGAGATATAGCGTCCCTGCCCGTGCTTACTGGTCCATGTATCAGTGATTATGTGGACCTTGCCACAGATGGCGTTGCGCAGTGCACACTTGATCTTGTCCCTGACTTGTTTGTGTAGGGAAGGGATGGCTCGCCTGGAAAAGTAGTGGGGGCTGGGAACCACGTACTGTGGGACAGCCACCGCCATCAGGTTTTTGAAACTGTCCGTGTCCACCAAACGGAATGACAGCATTTCAAAGGCCAGGAATTTTGAAATGCTGGCATTCAGGGCCAGGGATCGCGGGTGGGTAGGGGGGTCCTTCCTCTTTTTCTCCAGAGTTTGGGAGATGGAGAGCTGTAAGCTTCCATGGGACCATGGTGTGGAAATGCTTGGAAATGGTAGCGGACATGGTAGCATTGCTGTCATATCGTCTGTTTGCTGGGTGGCAGGTGACACTGTCACGGTAGAGGTGGAGGAAGAGGCCGAGGTAGCAGCAAAAGAGGAAGCAGGAGGAGACCGAAACCTTTCTTGGATTTTGAGGTAATTATTCCAATGCAGCTTGTGCCTTGAATTTAGGTGCCTGATCATGCAGGTTGTGGTCAGGTTTAGAACATTTATGCCCCGGCTCAGGCTATCATTGCACAGCTTGCAAACCACTCAATCTTGTCGTCAGCACATTGTGTGAAGAATTGCCACGCGGGGGAACACCTTTGAGCTGCCTTTGGTGTTCTAGGTCCCTGGGTGCGGTGGGTAGTAGCAGGCATACTGTCTAGGGGACGCTCGCTACGCTTTTGCAACTTGCTTCCTCTTTTGCTGTGCTGGTGCCTCTGTGAGACCACCACCTCTTCCTCCAAACTGCACACGTCACTCGCATGACCCTCAGTCCATGTGGGGTCTAGGACCTCATCATCCTCCTCCCCATCATCTTCCACCCACCCTTCACCAATGCCCTCATTGTCAGTCTGCACACTGAGGAAAGCTGCAGCAGTTTCGTCATCATCATCTAAGACGTGCTGCGCTGGTGTTTCCATGTCCCCATCCTGCAACAGAAGTGGTTGGGCATTGGTGCACTCAATGTCTTCCACTAGTGGGGCAGAGCTATGTGGATGGCCCACGGAAATCACACCAGGAGAGTCATCAAAAAGCATAAGAGTCTCTTGCATGACTGTGGACTTAGACTGATTGGCTAATTTACAAGGGGCTGAGGTGAAAGACAGATGGCCATGGGGTTCAGGTGCCAACTCTGAGCTTTCATCAAGGGACCAGGAGGGAGACAATGTGAAGTAACTGGAGGCATTGTCAGCCACCCAATCTACTATCGCCTGTACTTGTTCTGGCCTCACCAATCATTGAGTGGCATTCGGGCCTACCATATACCGGGGAAGGTTCTGTTGGCTACCTGAGGAATGTGTTTCAGTTGTGCCTGTAGCTGGCACACATTGACCACGTCCTCTCCTTCCAACAGGAGCTTCACCAACACGACCAACACCTGCAGCACCAGCATCACCAGCAGCACAATGACCACGTCCCTTATTTGATGCTCTCCTTATTGTGCCCGCAAATATACTATGTAGCCCTATTTAAGTATTTATTAATACTAATTAATACCTTCTTTTTTTTTGGAAAACACCAACGTAGATGCACTTTTTATTTTGGTGCAAGAAATGCACCGCTCACACCAACAGCAGGAACCTCTCCCTTTAGAACTAGGAGATGATTTTTTAACAATAATCTGTCCCTTACAGCAACAGCTGGAACCTGGCCCTATAGGAGTAGGCGATGATTTTTGAACAATAATACGTCCCTTACAGCAACAGCTGGAACCTCTCCCTTTAGAACTAGGCGATGATTATAGAACAAAAAACTGTCCCTTACAGCAACAGTTGGAACCTGGCCCTATAGGAGTAGGCAATAGAGTTGAGCGAACCCCGACTGTAAAGTTCGGGTCCGTACCGAACTTTGGGGTGTCCGGGAGCCGGACCCGAACCCGGACATTTCAAAAAAAATCTGGATTCGAGTTCGGGGTTCTGGTATTTGATTCCATGTGTTGAATAGCTGCCAAGGGCAGCCAATCAACAAGTGTTTCACTGGTTTGCCCGTAGAAGCCATCACAGCCATGCCTACTAATGGCATGGCTGTGATTGTCCAGTGCGTTATGTGTCACAGCCTCTATATGGGGTTGGAGTCACCATGCTGCATGTCATATGCTCTCAGGATAGTTTAGGGAGAGGATGCTGCTGGCTCTGTGAGGGACAGATTGCAGATATTATAGAACATCTCATCCTGCATTACTGAACGATCCGATTGTGGACTAGGTAGAGATACTACTACTGCTGCTTTGAGGGACAGATTGCAGACCTCATCCTGCTGCACAGAATTATCTCACTGGACGAGGTAGAGTCTGTTGCTTTAAGGGAAAGATTATTGTTCTAAAATCATCTCCAAGTTCTATAGGGAAAGGTTCCAGCTGTTGCTTTAAGGGAAAGATTATTGTTCTAAAATCATCTCCAAGTTCTATAGGGAAAGGTTCCAGCTGTTGCTTAGAGGGACAGATTATTGTTCTAAAATCATCTCCAAGTTCTATAGGGAAAGTTTCATCCAGCCACATACAGAGCCATATTATTGTTCTAAAATGATCTCCAAGTTCTATAGGGAAAGTTTCATCCAGCCGCATACAGAGCCATATTATTGTTCTAAAATCAATGATTCTATGCGGCTGGAAGAAACTTTCCTTATAGAACTTGGAGATGATTTTTGAACAATAATATGGCTCTCTATGCGGCTGGATGAAACTTTCCCTATAGAACTTGGAGATGATTTCAGAACAATAATATGTCTCTCAGTCTCTATGCGGCTGGATGAAACTTTCCCTATAGAACTTGGAGATGATTTTAGAACAATAATATGACTCTCTATGCGGCTTAAAGAAACTTTCCCTATAGAACTTGGAGATGATTTTAAATCATCATTTCTTGCACAAAAATAAAAAAAACTGTGTTGGCTACCCCCTCATCCTCCACCGCCACTTTCACCGCCTTCTCAACCTCCAACTCCACATCCACCTCCATTTTTTATTTTTTTATGTGATTTTAGCTTAAAAATTATTTTAAGTTATTTCCCTATCCCCATTTCTTTGTAGGGCACTTGTCCGACTCTTACCCCCATTTTCCTTCCTTTTGCAGACCTCTAGGACTTGCCAGGACTTTGTTACAACCATTTTTGTGCCTAAAAGTTCGGGTCCCCATTGATTTCAATGGGGTTCGGGGTCCGGGACAAAGTTCTAGTCATGTCCGGTCCCGAACCCGGACTTTGTCAGGAACCTGCAGAACTCTAACTTCCAGAGGTTCGATCAACTCTAGTAGGCGATGATTTTTGAACAATAATCTGTCCCTTACAGCAACAGCTGGAACCTCTCCCTTTAGAACTAGGAGATGTTTTTTGAACAATAATCTGTCACTTACAGCAACAGCTGGAACCTCTCCCTTTAGAACTAAGAGATGATTTTTGAACAATAATCTGTCCCTTACAGCAACAGCTGGAACCTGGCCCTATAGGAGTAGGCGATGATTTTGAACAATAATCTGTCCCTTACAGCAACAGCTGGAAACTGGCCCTAAAGGAGTAGGTGATGATTTTTGAACAATAATCTGTCCCTTACAGCAACAGTTGGATCCTGGCCCTATAGGAGTAGGTGATGATTTTTGAACAATAATCTGTCCCTTACAGCAACAGCTGGAACCTGGCCCTATAGGAGTAGGCGATGAGTTTTGAACAATAATCTGTCCCTTACAGGAACAGCTGGAACCTGGCCCTATAGAAGTAAGCAATGATTTTTGAACAATAATCTGTCCCTTACAGCAACAGCTGGAACCTGACCCTATAGAACTAGGAGATGATTTTAGAACAATAATCTGTCCCTCTAAGCAGTAGCCTCTACCTAGTGCAGTCAGATTGTTCTGTAATGCAGGGTAAGATCTGCAATCTGTCACTCAAAGCAGCAGTATGAGAAATCTCTAATTACTCCAGAATCAGATCGTTGTGTAATGCAGGGTGAGATCTGCAATCTGTCCCTCAGAGCAGCAGTAGTAGTAATCTCTAATTAGTCCAGAATCAAATCATTCTGTAATGCAGGATGAGATGTTAAAATATCTGCAATCTGTCCCTCACAGCGCCGGCAGCTTCCTCTCCCTACACTAGTCAGAATCTCAGAGAGCATGTAACTGCAGCACTAAGTGACCCAGCTTATAAAGAGGCTGGGTCACATGATGCACTGGCCATTCACAGCCATGCCATTAGTAAGCATGGCTGTGATGGCTTCTAAGGGAAAACCAGTGAAATGCTTGTTGATTGGCTGCCCTGCAGCTATTCAACATGCGTGATCCACTACCAGAACCCAGAACCCGAACCCAAACGTTTTTTGAAATGTCCGGTTTAGGGTCCGGGTCCCAGACACCCCAAAGTTCGGTACGGACCCGAGCTTTACAGTTCGGGTTCGCTCAACTCTATTTATAACGATAAACTCTCCCTCAGAGCACCAACAGGAACCTTTCCCTAATGCAGTAGGAGATGGCTTTATAACAATAAACTCTCCCTCAGAGCACCAACAGGAACCTCTACCTAATGCAGAAGTAGTTGGTTTTAGAACGATAAACTCTCCCTCAGAGCACCAACAGGAACCTCTCCCTAATGCAGTAGTTGATGGTCTTAGAACGATAATCTCTCCCTCAGAGCACCAACAGGAACCTCTCCTTAATGCAGTAGTAGATGGTTTTAGAACAATAATCTCTCCCTCAGAGCACCAACAGGAACCTGTCCCTAATGCAGTAGTAGATGCTTTTAGAATGATAAACTCTCCCTCAGAGCACCAACAGGAACGTCTCCCTAATGCAGTAGTAGATGGTTTTAGAACGATAATCTCTCCCTCAGAGCACCAACAGGAACCTGTCCCTAATGCAGTAGTAGATGGTTTTAGAATGATAATCTCTCCCTCAGAGCATCAACAGGAACGTTTCCCTAATGCAGTAGTAGATGTTTTTAGAATGATAATCTCTCCTTCAGAGTACCAACAGTAAAGTTTCCCTAATGCAGTAGTAGATGGTTTTAGAATGAGAATCTCTCCCTCAGAGCACCAACAGGAATATTTCACTATTGCAGTAGTAGATGGTTTTAGAATGATAATCTCTCCCTTAGAACACCAACAGGAACGTTTCCCTAATGCAGTAGTAGATGGTTTTAGAATGAGAATCTCTCCCTCAGAGCACCAACAGTTAGGTCTCCCTAATGCACTATAAGATGGTTCTGAACGCTAATGTCTCCCTCACAGGACCGCAATGAAGGTCTCCCTAATGCAGTTTGAGATGGTTGTGAACGCTAATCTTTCCCTCACAGCAGCGGCATGAAGCTCTCCCTACTGTAGTCTGAGACGATCTGACACGCGGCGCTACGTGACTCCAGCCCCATATAGAGGCTGGGTCACATGATGCACTGGCCAATCACAGCCATGCCATTAGTAGGCATGGCTGTGATGGCTTCTAAGGGTAAACTAGTGAAAAGCTTGTTGATTGCCTGCCCAGCAGCTATAGAAAATGCGCCAAAAATACCCGAATACCGAACCCGATCCCAGACTTTTTTTTTAATGTCCGGGATCGGGTTCAGGGCACGGACACCCCAAAGTCCGGTACGGACCCGAATTTTACAGTTCGGGTTCGCTCAACTCTATTTACATCTTGTGGTGAACCCTCTTTATTCATTTTGGTGAAGTCTTCTCTTGATTATTGACTTTGACACACATACACCTACCTCCCTGAGAGTGTTCTTGATCTGGCCAACTGTTGTGAAGGGTGTTTTCTTCACCAGGGAAAGAATTCTTCGGTCATCCACCACAGTTGTTTTCCGTGGCCTTCCGGGTCTTATGGTGTTGCTGAGCTCACCAGTGCGTTCTTTCTTTTTAATGATGTTCCAAACAGTTGATTTGTCCACACCTAATGTTTTTGCTATCTCTCTGATGGGTTTGTTTTGGTTTTTTTTAGCCTAATGATGGCTTGCTTCACTGATAGTGACAGCTCTTTGGATCTCATATTGAGAGTTGACAGCAACAGATTCCAAATGCAAATAGCACACTTGAAATGAACTCTGGACCTTTTATTTGCTCCTTGTAAATGGGATAATGAGGGAATAACACACACCTGGCCATGGAACAGCTGAGCAGCCAATTGTCCCAATACTTTTGGTCCCTTAAAAAGTAGGAGGCACATATACAAACTGCTGTAATTCCTACACCGCTCAACTGATTTGGATGTAAATACCCTCAAATTAAAGCTGAAAGTCTGCAGTTAAAGCACATCTTGTTTGTTTCATTTCAAATCCATTGTGGTGGTGTATAGAGCCAAAAAGATTAGAATTGTGTGGATGTAACAATATTTATTGACCTGACTGTAAATTACATATTTCATTTCACAACCACCTATTAGATTTTGAAAGCCCTGGAGCACCAGGACAATGGAATTGCCCACAAAATGACCCCATTTTGGAAAGCTAACACCCCAATGTATAATCTGTGAGGCATAATAAACCACATCTTTTGCATCTTTTGAACATGTCATTTTTGTCAGAAGTTGTTGGAAAATGTGAAAAAAAAATGAAAACACATTTTTTGTACACAAAGTTGTCTATTTATAAGATATTTCCAACACATAGCATGTACATAGCAAAAATTACACCCCAAAATACATTCTGCTACTCCTCCTGAGTATGGCAATGACACATGTGTGAGACTATTACACAGCCTGGCCACATACAGAGGCTTAACATTGAAGTAGCGCCTTTAGGCGTACTATGAGCATAAATTACACATTTAATTTCTCAACCACCTATTCCATTTTGAAAGCCCTGGAGCACCAGGACAATGGAAAAATAATGAAAACGCATTTTTTGTACACAAAGTTGTCTATTTATAAGATATTTCCAACACCTAGCATGTACATAGCAAAAATGATACCCCAAAATACATTCTGCTACTCCTCCTGAGTATGGTTATAGCACATGTGTGAGACTTTTACACAGTCTGGCCACATACAGAGGCTTAACATTGAAGTAGCACCTTTAGGCATTCTACGAGCATAAATTACACATCTCATTTCTCAGCCACCTATTACAATTCTGAAGGCCCTGGAGCACCAGGACAATGGAATTGCCCACAAAATGACCCCATTTTGGAAAGCTAACACCCCAACGTATAATCTATGAGGCATAATGAGTCTTTTGAACATGTCATTTTTTTCCAGATGTTTTTGGAATATGTGGACATTTTTTTAAACAAAGTTGTCAATTTATAAGATATTTCCAACACATAGCATGTACATAGCAAAAATGACACCCCAAAATACATTCTGCTACTCCTCCTGAGTATGGTGATACCACATGTGTGAGACTTTTACACAGTCTGGGCACATACAGAGGCTTAACATTGAAGTAGCACCTTTAGGCGTTTTACGAGCATATATTACACATCTCATTTCTCAACCACCTATTACACTTTTGAAGGCTCTGGAGCACCAGGACAATGGAATTGCCCACAAAATGACCCCATTTCGGAATGCTAACACCCCAATGTATAATCTATGAGGCATAATGAGTCTTTTAATGATTTCATTTTTTTTCAGAAGTTTTTGGAAAATGTGGAAAAAAATGAAAACACTTTTTTTACACAAAGTTGTCCATTAATAACATATTTCCAACACATAGCATGTACATAGCAAAAATGACTACCCAAAATACATTCTGCTACTCCTCCCGAGTATGGCGATAACCCATGTGTGAGACTTTTACACAGTCTGGCCACATACAAAGGCTTAACATTGAAGTAGCACCTTTAGGCGTTCTACGAGCATAAATTACACATCTCATTTCTCAACTACCTATTACACTTTTGAAGGCCCTGGAGCACCAGGACAATGGAATTGCCCACAAAATGACCATATTTTGGAAAGCTAACACCCCAACGTATAATCTATGAGGCATAATGAGTCTTTTGAACATGTCATTTTTTTTCCAGAAGTTTTTGGAAAATGTGGAAAAAAAATGAAAACACATTTTTTTTTACACAAAGTTGTCCATTTATAAGATATTTCCAACACATAGCATGTACATAGCAAAAATGACACCCTAAAATACATTCTGTTACTCCTCAGTATGTCAATACCACATGTGTGAGAGTTTTACACAGCCTGGCCACATACAGAGGCCCAACATCCATCTCCAGGTGTTCAAGGGACATAAATCACACACATACATTCCTGCCAACCTATCACATTGTTTAAGACCCTTCATATTTCTAACATATAGCATGTACTGTACATACAAATTACAAACCTAAATACATTCTGCTGAGCAAAGGGTAAGAAAAGATTATCTGCGGTTATAGTAGTGCAGTTGTCAACAGAGGAGAGCATCGGTCCAGGCAGCAGGCAGGAACGTGGACAGCGACAGCAAAACAGGCAGCTGGCAGGAATACTGTCCATAGTCAGTAAAGGTAGAGATATTGGCAGCACAGTCAAAGCATTGGTCCAGGTAGCAGGCACGGATGTGATCAGCAGCAACGAAAGGATTGTCCATGCAGCAGGCAGGAATACTATCCATAGCACAGCAGCAGGCAGAGATATGGTCAGTACAGTCAAAGTATTGGGTCCAGGCAGCAGGCACATGGTCCATAAAAAGTACTGGGTCAGTGCAGGCAGAGATATTGTCAGTACGGCCACAGTATCTGTCCAGGCAGCAGGCAGGAATATCAAGCTTAGGGCCTTCATCAGGAAAGAATGGGGACAGAGGTAGAGGCTTCTCCCACCCAAATCACTGTGAAGCCTCCGGACACCAGACCCTGATCTGGGAATTACAAAACAAAGAGAAAACCAATAACTGGTTTTCTCAAATCAGAACATCATTCTGGAGCCTCTCACATATGTGAGACCCCTGTGTAGCAGGTTGAAAGATCAGTCCAAGGGGCAGGCAAAAACATGGTCAACAGGCCGAGGTCAGTGCAGGTAAAAGGCAGAAATGGACAGTAGGCAGAGGCATAGTCAATACAGTCCAGGGTCAGTTCAAGGGAAAGGCAGAAATATGGCGGATAAACAATGCAGACAGCAGGCAGAGGCATAGTCAATAAACAGGCCAGGATGAGTTCACATGGAAGGCAGTGGTATGGTTGGTCCAGGGAAATAATCAGCACAGGAATTGAAAATTAGGAAATGGCAGTCTATTTGAAATATTATTGAAATACTAATAATTTACAAGTGTATGCAAGCATTTGAAGCATTCTCTGATGCAAAGGCCAGAATTGGAGGGACATTGGGGACAATAGAAACTGGTGTCTTTCCTAACTCCTCTTTTGCTGCACACCCAACATTTTTTTTGGTGTCTTCTTCCGGTTGCTGATGGGGGAATATGGTCAGGAAAATGACACTCCTGCAGTTTGCTGAGACAATTGGTGCAAATGCTTTCTGGGGGGGATCCTTGTGGATATTTTAGGGCAGTAATGACTTCTTGAATGAAGTTTAGGAAGGGGTTGGGTCTTTCTGTTGATTTCCGGTAGGTGACGTATGCATTGTACATGGCCGTATGAAAAAAGTAAACCGCAACTTTTTTGTACCAGAAGAGGGATTTTTGAGTTGGTAGATAGGGCTGCAACATCTGGTCATTTAAATCCACACCCCCCCCCCCCATGAATTTATTGTACTCGTGGATACAATGAGGCTTTTCAACGGGACCCTGTCTTCTTAGAAGTTCCACTGAGGTGGCATCGTGGATTGTGGACAAGATGTACACGTCTTTCTTATCCCTCCACTTCACAGCCAACACGTCTTCATTCCTGAGGCTTGCTGATTCCCCCCCTTTGCAGATTTGTGATGACTAGACTCTGTGGGAAGCCCTTTCTGTTTTTTCTTGCCAAAGTACCCTCCGGATATATTTGGCGGAAAAGGGGCAAACTCGTGTAATAATTGTCCATGTAAATATGATATCCTTTTTTGAAGAGTGGGTATGCCAATTCCCAGACAATTTTGTGCTTACTCCTATGTATGATGGACGATCAAGGGGCTGGAGATGGGAGTCTTTGCCTTCGTATACACGAAAGGTGTGCCCGTATCCAGTGCAACTTTCACAAAGCTTGTTGAGTTTTAGTCTGTACCTGGTCCTCTTACTGGGGAAATACTGCTTCATACCCAGGCGGCCTGTGAAATGGACCAGGGATTCACCCATGGAGATATTCTGCTCAGGGATATAGAGTTCAGTAAACCTTTTAGAAAGAAAATCAATTAGGGGGCAAATTTTAAACAATCTATCAAAGCCGGGATGATTCTGGGGGGAGGGCACTGTGAGTTATTACTGAAATGCAGGAACCACATTATCATGTCATAATGGGACCTGGTCATGACAGATGAAAAAATTGGCATATGGTGGATGGGGTGGGTAGACCAATATGTTTGCAGTTCATTTTTTTTGTAATCCCAATATTTTAAGCTCCTCTGCGGTTAGGACGGGCATAACATGAGTTTGGGTTGTTCCGAATGTGTTGTTGGGCATAAAAGTTTGTCTGGTCCATGATGCTTTGCAATAGCTCATTAAGAAACAATAGATTAAAAAAAATTTGTAAAAAACGTGCATGCCTGACTGTGCTGTAAAAGGGGGGATTGTGGATGACCCTGTGCTAAAAGGCAGCCACTGTGGGTTTGCCAAGGAATCTGGAAGCTGGGTTTGGGCCCTAATTCTTTGCTGTGAAATTCCAGTGCTTGTACTGGGCCTCTCTTCCTGTGGTCTAGCGCCATTGGCATTTGCCGATTGGCCATTAGGGTCTCTGGCGCTGCTGGTAGCTGCCTCGTCTTCAAACCATCTTTTCCAATGGACTACTTCCTCCTCAATTTCAGATGATACACTTTCTTCGAAGGACTGGTATTCCAAATCAGAACCATAATTGGAACTGTCACTGGGTGATGCATGCTCCCCTCTGCTCTCATCGGTTAGGCATAGCATTTGATATGCTTCTTCTGGAGTGTATACCATTTTGAACATGGGGGCTGTATGACAGGTTACACTGGACTGCTCGTCAGGGACTAATAGGATGATAGATACTCTGATGGTATGACAGGTACTCTGATGGACTGACAGGTACTCTGATGGACTGGCAGGTACTTTGATGGACTGGCAGGGACTCTGATGGACTGGCGGGTACTCTGATGGACTGACAGCTACTCTGATGAGCTGGAAGGTACTGCGATGGACTGACAGGTACTCTGACGGTATGGCAGATACTCTGATGGACTGGCAGATACTCTGATGGACTGACAGATACTCTGATGGATGGACAGGTACTCTGATGGACTGACAGGTACTTTGATGGTATGGCAGGTACTCTGATGGACTGGCAGGTACTCTGATGAACTGGCAGGTACTCTGATGGACTGACAGATACTCCGATAGACTGGCAGGTACTCTGATGTTATGGCAGACACTCTGATGGTATGGCAGGTACTCTGATGGTATGGCAGGTACTCTGATGGACTGACAGGTACTCTGATGGACTGACAGTTACTCTTTATGTGAGTGGGGCACAATCTGGGCACAGTATAGCAATCAAACAATGGTAACTCGCTGTTCTCCTCTGGATCAGTGTGTGAGAAGAAGAGTCCGGTAACAGCGTGTTACCGGTGAATTGTTTACATTTATGACCGGCTGTGATTGGACACGAAGGATCGACGAAGGGTTCCTGCCGATGTCATTTTACAATGACTCGGTAGGGAACCGGTTAAAGTCCCACCCTTGCCCTTATTGTGTCTGTATACTTATTCCAAATGGCTCTGCTGAACGCTTATGTGCTATACAAAGCATCTGGACGAACTGGATCCTTCCTTAAATTCCAGGAAGAGATCGTCACAGCCCTACTGTTTCCAGGTGGTACTGTGCCCCAACTTCCCAATCCAAATGCAGTGAGCCGGCTGCATGAGAGGCACATCCCAGAAGTCCTCCTTGGTACCCCTACTCAATGAGCACCCCAAAGAAGATGGTGTGTCTGCAGACAACGTGGATATAGGCATGACACCCGCTATTATTTTCCCTCCTGTACCGACCAGCCTGGTCTCTGCATTAGTGAATGTTTCCGTTGCTTCCACACACTAGTGGAGTATTACACATGGACATTCACATGGTCTCCAAAGATGCCATCGCATTTTAGAGACCCAAACCTGGAACCTTTACAGTTACAAATAAAAGTGTAAAAAAAAATGTTAAAAGAAACCCCAAAAAAATATATAAAATAAAAAAGCCAAAAACAGTTGTTGTTTTCTTGTTATTCTCTCTCTATTCTCTCTCTCTATTGTTCTTGTTCTATTATTCTGCTCTGTTTTTTTTTTTTTTTCCTTAATTGTAATGTTTTATTGTTTGTGCCTTATCATGTTTGCTTTGCAGGTATGGTTTGCAGGTTATAATTTACTATTCACTGTTTTATTGTTAACC
The DNA here is from genome assembly GCA_018402905.1 of Glandirana rugosa. Lineage (NCBI taxonomy): Eukaryota > Metazoa > Chordata > Amphibia > Anura > Ranidae > Glandirana > Glandirana rugosa. The sequence continues at coordinate 256,639 of BLSH010148269.1, forward strand.
ATTATTTGCATTGCAGGTATGCCATTCAGCTGCTGCAACAAACGACACCAGGAACCTCAAAAAGCGTAGCTGCGCCCTTGAGCGTCTGTGGCACAAGACTAAGTCCCTCAAAGACTTCAACCATTACAAATCTGCCTTAATACCTTAATAAAATGGGAATGGTTGGTGATATTAACTTCCTGTTTGTGGCACATTAATATATGTGAGGGGGGAAACTTTTCAAGATGGGTGGTGACCATGGCGGCCATTTTGAGTGTATGGTGTGGTATATGGGGTACAAAGATGGGTGGTCTCGTAGGCTGTCTTGCATTGAAATCTGCTGCAATGACCCGGTTACTGCGTTCACCAGACATCAACACAATTTCTATCTGCTCTGCATGTGTTAACCTCAGCGACATGTCAATGGCTGTAAACAAAGAGAAACTTGTAAATAACTCATGAAAGAATAAAGTTACGTTAAAACCAAGCACACCATTGTTTTGTGAAATTCTCAATAAGTTTGATGTGTCACATGACCCTCTTCCTATTGAAAAAACAAAAGTTGGATTCAAAATGGCCGACTTCAAAATGGCCGCCATGGTCACCACCCATCTTGAAAAGTTTCCCCCCTCACATATACTAATGTGCCACAAACAGGAAGTTAATATCACCAACCATTCCCATTTTATTAAGGTGTATCCATATAAATGGCCCACCCTGTACAATTCTCGCCTCCACACTGCCAAGCAGACCTATTTTACCACTCTTATTTATCACCTTCTCATCCAGTCCCCATCAACTCTTCTCTACCTTCAACTCCCTACTTCGTCCTCCACTGCTTCCGCCCAGTAACACACTCACTGCCCAGGAGGTTGCTAACCACTTCAAAAGCGAGATTGACACAATTTGTGACGAAATCTCCACTCTACAGGCATCCTCCCCAGTTGACACCCCATGTCAACAAGCACAAACGACACTATCCTTATTCAAACCTGCTACTATAAACGAGGTTGCTAAACTCCTTTCTAATGCCCACCTAACCACCTGTCCACTGGACCCTATTCCCTCTCAAATACTACGCTCACCCTCTGACTCTATCCTGCACTCTCTAACTCACATCTTCAATCTCTCCCTCTCTTCTGGCATCTTCTGCAATGCTCTAAAACATGCATTGGTCACCCCCATACTCAAAAAGCCATCCCTGGACCCTACCGATCTAAACAATCTGCACCCTATCTCCTTGCTCCCCTTTTCTTCCAAACTCCTAGAACGCCTAGTCTACAACCAACTGAGTGACCACCTTGTTAAGAATAACCTACTGGACACCCTTCAATCTGGATTTCGCCCTCAACATTCCACAGAAACTGCCCTTCTTTAACTCACAAATCACCTACTAACTGCAAAAACCAATGGACACTTCTCTATACTCCTACTCCTGGATCTTTCGGCTGCCTTTGATACTGTCGACCACCTCCTCCTCAAAAAAAAACTTTACTCCCTCGGTCTCCGTGACTGTGCTCTTCAGTGGCTCTCGTCCTACCTATCCCATCGCACTTTCAGCGTAACCTATAATTCTACCTCCTCTCCTCTTTCCTTCTCTGTTGGGGTCCCCCAAGGTTATGTTCTTGGACCCCTCTTATTTTCAATATACACCTCTTCCTGGGTCGGCTGATAGCCTCCCACGGCTTTCAATATCATTTCTACGCTGACGATACCCAAATCTACCTCTCCACCCCCCAACTCACCCCATCAGTCTCCTCACGTATCACTAGCTTATTAACAGACATATCTGCCTGGATGTCCCACCACTTTCTTAAACTCAACTTATCCAAAACTGAACTCATAATATTTCCTCCCCCGCGTTCCAGTTCCCCCGACTTCTCTGTCAAGAGCAATGGCACAACCATCCACCCATCCCCACATGTCAGGGTGCTTGGTGTTATCCTGGACTCTGAACTCTCCTTTTGGCCCCACATCCAATCACTTTCTAAGGCTTGCCGCCTCAATCTTTGCAACATCTCTAAAATACGTCCCTTCCTAACCAATGAAACCACAAAGCTCCTGATTCACTCCCTGGTCATCTCTCGTCTCGACTACTGCAACTCCCTCCTCACAGGTCTACCTTTAAATAGACTAGCCCCTCTCCAGTCCATCATGAATGCCGCTGCCAGACTCATCCACCTTACAAACCGTTCAACGTCAGCCACCCCCCTCTGCCAATCCCTCCATTGGCTGCCACTCGCCCAACAAATTAAATTTAAAATACTAACAATCAGCTACAAAGCCATCCACAACTCTGCTCCGAGCTACATCACCAACCTTGTCTGAAAATACCAACCTAACCGTCCTCTTCGCTCCTCCCAAGACCTCCTGCTCTCCAGCTCCCTCATCACCTCCTCTCATACTCACCTCCAAGACTTCTCCCGAGCCTCTCCCATCCTCTGGAACTCCCTACCCCAATCGGTCAGAATGTCCCTAAATCTATCCACCTTCAAGCGATCCCTGAAAACTTTTCTCTTCAGGGAAGCCTATCCTGCCACCACCTAAT
>BLSH010148281.1:2869-13181 GCA_018402905.1 Glandirana rugosa
CCAATAGTCACGGGTATCCACGTCGGAGTAGTCACGCCCAATAGTCACGGGTAGTCACGTCCTGCTGCACTGATAACCTGCACTGATGAGCACCGATGAGTCTGCACTGATAACCTGCACTGATGAGCATCGATGAGGCTGCACTGATGGGCACTGATAACCCGCACTAATGAGGCTGCACCTATGGGCACTGTTAACCTGCACGGATGGGCACTGACAACCTGCACGGATGGGCACTGATGCTGCTGCACTGATAACCTGCACTGATGAGCACCGATGAGTCTGCACTGATAACCTGCACTGATGAGCATCGATGAGGCTGCACTGATGGGCACTGATAACCCGCACTAATGAGGCTGCACCTATGGGCACTGTTAACCTGCACGGATGGGCACTGACAACCTGCACGGATGGGCACTGATGAGGCTGCACTGATAACCTGCACTGATGAGCACCAATGAGTCTGCACTGATAACCTGCACTGATGAGCATCGATGAGGCTGCACTGATGGGCACTGATAACCCGCACTGATGAGGCTGCACCTATGGGCACTGATAACCTGCACGGATGGGCACTGATAACCTGCACGGATGGGCACTGATGAGGCTGCACTGATAACCTGCACTGATGAGCACCGATGAGTCTGCACTGATAACCTGCACTGATGAGCATCGATGAGGCTGCACTGATGGGCACTGATAACCCGCACTGATGAGGCTGCACCTATGGGCACTCATAACCTGCACGGATGGGCACTGATAACCTGCACGGATGGGCACTGATGAGGCTGCACTGATAACCTGCACTGATGAGCATCGATGAGGCTGCACTGATGGCCTGCACTGATGAGCATTGATGAGGCTGCACTGATGGGCACTGATAACCCGCACTGATGAGGCTGCACCTATGGGCACTCATAACCTGCACGGATGGCCACTGATAACCTGCACGGATGGGCACTGATGAGGCTGCACTGATAACCTGCACTGGTGAGCATCGATGAGGCTGCACTGATGGGCATTGATAACCCGCACTGATGAGGCTGCACCTATGGGCACTGATAACCTGCGCGTATGGGCACTGATGAGGCTGCACTGATAACTTGCACTGATGAGGCTGCACCTATGGGCACTGATAACCTGCGCGTATGGGCACTGATGAGGCTGCACTGATAACTTGCACTGATGGGCACTGATAACCTGCACTGATGAGCACCGATGAGGCTGCGCTGATAACCTGCACCTATGGGCACTGATAACCTGAACGGATGGGCACTGATGAGGCTGCACTGATAACCTGCACTGATGGGCACTGATAACATGCACTGATAGGCACTGATGAGGCTGCACTGATGGGCGCTGATAACCTGCGCTGATAAACTGCACTGATAGGCTGCACTGATAACGTGCACTGATGGGCGCTGATAAACTGCACTGATGGGCACTGCTAACCAGCACTTATGATCAGTGTAAATAATGCTCTTACTGTGCCCTGTCAGCCTTGCTGGTTATCAGCTCTCCTTTCCTCACACAGACATAGTGCCAAGGGCGACACACTTCAGTACCCTGTGTTATCCATAGGTGGCATTTTAAAAGCGAGTGATGATATGTAACATGCATTTTTGTGCATAGGCACCCTTGATGTGGGGGTTTTAGGCGTTTGGGTGTAACTTTAATTTTTTACTCTTTTTTTAAAACATATATATATATTTTTTACTAAACCTTTATCACATAGAGGACAAAAGGTGGACAAGGCCACCATCATAGTACCTATGGTAGTGGCAGCAGAAGGGTGCAAGCACAGTGCCTGTCCCATAGGCTTCCAATGGAGAAGCCCACTGCTGTCACCATCAGGAAAACCTGTCCTGAGGAATCCCACGCAGGCAGACTGCATGCAGACATGGAAGTGGCTGCAGGGGATTGGCAGCATTTAATTTCAAGAGAGGATAAAAAATGTGAAAAAATGGAGATGATACACAGTGCACGGAGCAAACTGCCGTCCAGTGTAAGGCCGGGTTCACACTGGAGAACGGAGCGGCTCCCAGCAGGGGTCCGGTGCGTCTGTTTCAGGTCAGATTTCAGTCCGAATTTTTGGCTGAATTTGGACCCGAAACGGAACCAGAAGACGCACCATGCAATTCACACTGGAGCCGCTCCGGAGATGTGTGCAGCGGCTCCATAGAGAGCTCCATAGAGAGCCGGTCACAGTCTCCTGACATGCGAATTGGATGTGGAGAAACCCTCATATAATGTGTGACCCCGGCCTCGGTCTATATGTACTTTAACACTGAATGTGGCCCAATGCCCACTGTTGGCTGAGTGACCCGACGTACCATGTTATTCCACAGCGCCTTCGCCATTTCTGCATGTCCGCGCTCATGAAAGTGGAAGCAGTCTTTGGAGAAGTAGCTCACATCTGGTTGTCCAAGCTGAGAAAAGATTAAAATTCATTGCATTAAAACATAGAATGTACTGATCTCATGTTACCTTATTATATTCACTGTGATGTCATCACCGGGTCCCTGTGCTTCTCTATACAATGCAGGCAGATGATGGCAGGTGGGAGGGACCGGCAGGGGGCGGTACATAACTTCCTGATACAATCCCAGCATCCGGCTTCAGTACTCCTCTGAAGAGCCCTCAGCCCGATGCAAAATGGGAGGAGTTATGCAAATAGCTTGATGGGGAGTTATCAATCTAGAGAAGTGGGAGTTCCTAGGCGGGCTGTATTTGCATAAGCAATGCCCACATGTGGTGCTGAGCCTCTGTGATTGAAAGGCCTGAAATCCCATTTATGAAAGGGGCGGCGCCAGGGACAGTCAGGATAATGCTGGACGTCCTCCAGCCAGGAAATGAGGGCGGGGTCTATCTGACTTGCTGCAGCTTCTAATGCACATGGCAAGAAGCTCACAGTGTGCAGTGAAACCAGAGGAAGCCATTTCAGTCCAGGAGAGGAGCTGGCAGTGGGTGTTTTTTGGGAGGGGAGGGGGGGGGGGCTGCAAACAACCAGCAACCCCCACCCCCGCGCGGCATGGCACTTAATCATCCGGGGGGAGAGGTGCGGTCTTGGCACTGACAGCACTCCCACCGACCCATTGTCCCCCACGGCATGGCACTTGCTAACCCGGGGGTGAGAGGGGGTAGGTGCTGTCGCAGCACTGACAGCATCCACCCCTCCCCAGGCACGGGGCTGGCGGCACTCTGAAAGGCCCCCCCATGGGAGGTCCAGCAATTACTGGGCTGTGGCGTGTGTCCTGTCCTCTCCTGCAGGGTGCGGGCAGAGCAGCGGCGGCGGAAGTGCCTGTTCTAGTGGGTGTCTCTGTGCTCTCCGTGTCTCCTCTCCTTCTAAGCTCCAGGCATCCAATAGAATCGCCTGGCGACCTGCCTCCTGATTGGCAGGGAGGAAATTTAGCGTGAAAATAGCGAAAATGTATTTGCTATAGTCACACAATTGGGTGTCACTCTCTGCGCCCAGAGCCCACCCCACTTTGACGCCTATTAGAGCCTCTGGCTCTAATCAGGTGCTTCAAAAAAAAAAAAAAAAAAAAAAAACACCATAGGATTCCATGCACCCGGCGTCCTGAAAGGGGCCAGGCGCATAGATAGGGGGGTGGCAGCAGGGATGGGGGAGCGGTGCTCACGCGCCCTTAATGCATGGGCCGCCACAGGGAGCTGGTACAACTGTGCAAGGGAGGGGGGGGGGGCAGAGGGAGGATTTAATTGGTAAAGGGACGGTAATGCTATTAATGAGAAATGTGAGACTTACATTGTCGACGGGCACAATTGTGTTCCTGAAGAAGGGCTGAGCCACCGCAGCGAAGTCCTCCCGCTCGGTGTATTTTTCTGGCAATTTGGCCAGGTGAGCCTGAAGAGAACAAAAGTAAGAATCAAATACAAATGTTACAGTATTATAAATGCCTAATAAATCTGCACCCGGTAATGACCTCGGAGTGCCCACAGAATAAAAAATACTGAACTCGGGGCAAATATAAAAGGCCTAAATTATTGCCGCTGTGCAACCATTAATCCACCATTAAATGTATGCAAACATTGTAATCATCTAAGGGCCGGTATCAGTGTTGCCAACCTCCCGCATCGGTTTTTACTGGCAAATCATGGAAAATCTTACTGGCAGAGCACATTTTTTACTGGCAACCTGAAAAATAACTGAACTCCTATTAAAAACTAAGACAATTGATATTTGAACACAACATGGAAACACTGACAATACCCATATCAAGTACTTTGCCCAGTTTACACTTAAAAGTCAGCACAGCGTGACAAATTATCAGACCCTGATATTTATAGACAGTTCTAAAAATCACTGATTTTTACAAACTGTCAGTAAATTTACTGGCGGTTGGCAACACTGGCCGGTATTCTGCAACAGATTACATTGTTGTTTTTAGGTCTAGATACACTTTATACATGACGAAGGATTCCCCGAGCGCTATGGGTTATCTAGAGAGAAAACACAGCACAAGTACTTCCCTATCAGGCAGGGTTACTAAACCCAGTGATATGAAAAATAGTTCATCTGACCCCCACCCCCACAGCTTAAAGCGGAGTTCCACCCAAAAGTGGAACTTCTGTTTTAAGACCTCTTCCCCAGCTCCTGATACTGAGTTTTTGGGGAGGAGGGGCGCGGATACCCGATTTTTAGGGGTACTTCCCCTCCAGTTACCTTAGGCGATCGGAAGTGGAAGGTCTCCTTCCCCCTCCCTCCCAAAGTCTTCTGGGACACAGGACAGGTCCTAGAAGACTTTGAGTCCAATCACAAAGCGCAGCGCTGCTCGCGCATGCATATTGCGCGCCCGGCCGTGAAGCCGCTTCCCGTCACGATTGGGTGCCCACAGTAGGAATGACGGCACCGCGGAGGAGAGGGGGAGAGATCCGAGGCTCGTGCCGGCCCCATCGCTGGACCAGGAGACAGGTGGGTGTCTGTTTATTAAGAGTCAGCAGATGCGCTTTTTGTAGCCGCTGACTTTTAATAAACTTAAAACACAGTGGAACTCCGCTTTAAAATTCTTCTTTTTACATTAAAATAAATCCACTATAAACCTTTTTGGACGATCTGTATACCACGGTCACGTGATAAACTGCAGGGTCTGCCCCAGTGCTGAAAGTTCAGGTAGGAGGAGATTTCCACTACAGCCTGTGCCCTCTATGGGAGGCGGATCATCCATCAATCAAGATGTGACATCCCACCCACTGTGTTCTTTTTTAGTTACTGTGCATGGAGGAGGAGGGAGGGACTGGGTTGTCATTTAGGATCTGTGTACACGCCCACACGTGTGATGTCAACATCATGTGACCTGGCTAGCGCTGATCAACATGAAAATGTCCTCTCCAGCAACAGAGATCAAACTGAGCATGTGCAGCTTTGCTACCCTCACTGTTTGTTATGTGGCCTTGCCAAGAGAGACTCTGCAGGAGGGGGAGGATCTGTCCATACCGGATCAAAGAGCCTTTTCACCCAATGCAGAGGATTAACCCCTTAAAGCGGAGTTACGCTTGTTTTTTAGTTTATTAAAAGTCAGCAGCTACAAAAAAGGGATTTTATTAAAACTTACCGTAAAATCCTTTTCTCCGAGTTCACTGACAGACGCAGCTCTTCATGACGTGTGGGGTTTATGCTGTCCCACTAGGAATTAACTAGGCAGGGAAAAGAAACAGCTGGCCCCTCCCATGGGGGCCGTCCTCTCTTCCCCCATAAACCCCCTCCATAGCATAGCTCTTCAGGTCGTACACAAGCCGTACAAGAACAGAGCACAGAGGGGTGGGTGCTGCGTCTGTCAGTGAACTCGGGGAAAAGGATTTTACGGTAAGTTTTAATAAAATTCCTTTTCCTCATATCGTTCACTGACAGACGCAGCTCTCCATTACGTGTGGGGACGTCCCCAAGCTGTGTCAAAAAGATGGGTGGGCAAACGCTAACAACAGTACCCAACAGACCCTCCAAGGAGGTGCCAGGCACCCTACAAAACTTTGCGGCCAAAAGCAGCATCCAAAGATGCAAACACATCAACTTTATAAAACTTAGTGAAATGGTCACAAAACAGGACCGCAATTCCCCTAAAGGGAAGCCAGGTCAACTCCTTGCAAACTAGGCATTTAGACTGGTGAGCTATTCTATGGAGGGGGTTTATGTGGGAAGAGAGGACGGCCCCATGGGAGGGGCCAGCTGTTTCTTTTCCCTGCCTAGTTAACTCCTAGTGGGACAGCATAAACCCCACATGTAATGGAGAGCTGCGTCTGTCAGTGAACGATAGGAGAAAGTGTAACTTACCTGTCTCCAGGTCCAGCGATGGCCGCGCCCGAAGCCTCGCTCGTCTCCCCCCTTCTCCCCGTCATTGCAAGTGTGGGGCACGCACTGCGCATGCACGAGTCGCGCTGCGCGTTCCTAGTGGCCAGGCAATCTTCTGGGACCTGTGACGTATCCCAGAAGATTGCCAGGAGGGAGGGGCCGCCTAGGAGGAGAGGAGGAGTCGCCTAGGCGGCCCAGAAATGGAAGGAGGAAGAGGGACAGGAAGTAGCTCTGAAAACCGGGTACGCCCCCCCCCCCCAAAAAAAAACATGACAAATCTGGCAACAAAAATTTGACATGCCAAATCTGGCATTGTAATGGGATGAGGAGTGCTTAAAGCGGAAGTTCCATTTTTGGGTGCAACTCCGCTTTACGTTCCACAGTGAGTATAACAAGCATGCTATTCTGCATATACAGACTGATTTTACTGTTGTGAGTTTAATTAACTGAAATGTGGAACTGAACCATGCGGAGGGTGGGGGAAGAGCCACAGCTCAGATTCATTCCAGGGAATTGTCTAAGCTTGCTGTTCCTGAAAACGGGTGCTGGGAAATGTCTGGAGTGGGGTACGCCATATTAACTTCACAGATAGACCAGTTTTAGGTGAGTAAAATAGTAACTGGGGTGGTGGGGGTTCTGCGACTAATTAACAAAAAGACCATAGCAGTTTTCAGTATAGAAAACTGCCGCAGTTCACCACCAGGTCAGACCTGGCGTAAGGAAGGTGAGCTGTTTGTAGGCAGCTCACATCCCTCTCTCTCTGTTTGTGCAGTGATTACACTACACGAGCAGAGCCTGGACAACACTCCTCTCTCCTGATCTCAGCTGAGTGGGTGCAAAGACGGGACCGTTGTATGCTGTGTCTCCCACAGACACAGCTTAGAACAAGAAGCAAATCAGTCCTAATTAACAAAGACATCACAGCGGATCCCTGCCAGCAGAGGCGTAAGTAGAACCTTCAGGGCCCTGGTGCAAGAAACCATGAAGGGCCCCCCTGACCCTCAGCTGGGGCCCTTCCCTCTGAGCACGGGGCTCTTCCTAATGATTAGGCTCAGGGACATGGCACAGGGTTACAATTAACATACCAGTCAGGCTCATGTGTGCTCCCACCATGCTATGACTGTCCAGGGGGACACAAGGCTGCTGTCTGCTTCTATTCCCGCACTACTGCACCGTCATATCTCACTCTCCGCCTCCCGCACCACCCCCTCCGATGCTCCCTCGCACCATGCTGGGTACAATGTAATTTGGCACAGGGGAGTTGCTTGGGCCCCCTGGAACATGGGGCCGGTCACATTTGAGACTCCTATCGGTATGCCCCTGCCTGCCAGGTTAAACCCGACATACAGAATGTGAGCTGTCTGCAGACTTGCTCCCCTCTCTGCTTGTGCAGTGATTACATTACACAAGCAGAGCCTGCACAACCCTCCTTATCTCAGCTGAGTGGGTGCAAAGATTGGCAGAGAGATCGGGGCATGCGGCTCCAGCTGTACTGTTCTATGCTGTGTCCCTGACAGAGACAGCATAGAAAAGGGAGCAGAAAGTCCTAGTTAAGAAAAAAAATCACGGCAAATTTCAGCATAGAAAACTGCTGCAGTTCCCTACCAGGCTGAACCTGACAAAAAGAATGTGAGCTGTCTGCAGACAGCTCACGGCCCTCTCTCTGCTCGTGCAGAGATAACACTACACAAGCAGAACCTGCAGAACCCTCCTCCTTCCTGATCTCAGCTGAGTGGGTGCAAAGACGGGCAGAGAGATCGCAACATGCAGCCCTGTACTGTTCTATGCTGTCTCTGTCAGAGACACAGCATAGAACAGATAGTCCTAATTAACAAACAGATCACGGCAGCTAATCCCATCTGAGCGGGTGCTGGTCTGGAGTCCGCTGTCCAAGGCAAAGTGTAGAACGAAGAATGGGACCGCACTCAGTCACAATGGGAACGTGAAAAGTTTATTGTGAACCATCCAAAAAAACTTTAATGTAAATCCATGGCAGACAAAGTGACAGACCCTGGAAAGGTTGACGCGTTTCACGGAAAAAGAATCCGCTTATTCGTAACCCCCTATGATTATGAGGGGTTATGAATAAGCGGATTCTTTTTCCGTGAAACGCGTCAACCTTTCCACGGTCTGTTACTTTGTCTGCCTGGATTATGGGATTTACATTAAAGTTTTTTTGGATGGTTCACAATAAACTTTTCACGTTCCCATTGTGACTGAGTGCGGTCCCATTCTTCGTTCTACAGATCACGGCAGTTCTCAGTACAGAACATTGCCGCAGACCCCCCCAGGTCAGACCTGGTGTATGGAATGTGAGCTGTCTGCAGACAGGTCACATCCATCTATCTGCTCATGCAGGAATTATACAGCATGAAGGGAACCTGTACAGATCTCCTCCTCCCTCCCGATCTCTGGGGGAGGGGCATGCATCGCACATGGAACAGTTCAGTCCTAATTAGCAAAGGGGCTTCCATCCCTTTAGTTAATTGTGAGGAGCATCTGCATCTATTTTCTAAGCTTAGAAGAGTGGTGCAGGCATTGTGCTTGCACCCAGAGGCGTAATTAGAACCTTCAGGGCCCCGGGGCAAGAAATTATGAAGGGCCCCCTGACCCCTGGCCAGGGCCCTTCCCACTTCCCACTGATCCTGGGGCCCTTTACGCCTATCGTGGGTCCCTTTATTACGGTGGTGCAGTGGGGCCCTTTCACAAGTTCTGCAGCAGGCCCCAGGGGGACCAGGGAACAGCAGAAGACATGTAAACTGGATAGAGGAAAATGGAGGAGATTGGGTCCTCTAAATGCCACCCCCACCATCCCTCCTATTCAGGTGTACAAGGGAGGCACATGGGCCCCCTGGACCATGGGGCCCGGTTGCAATTGCAACCCCTGCAACCCCTATCGTTACGCCCCTGCTTGCATCACTCTTTGTTAACCCCCCCCCCCCAATTGACTTTTACATGTGAATTTCAGCTTAAGTTATTTTCAACCAGAAAAGTGTGAAAAGCAACCAAGACCTCCAAATGCCGAACAAACTATATATAGTGTATGCAAGATTTCACATTACCTCCCTTAACAAATAAAATGGGATTGTTTTAATCCTGAACATAGTGTAATAAATAAAGTGAAATAGATACAAAGTTGCCATGAATGTCTTTTAAATCTAAATGGCTTCCTATGTTTCTTACAAGGATAATTGCCTCTATGGAAGTAATGATCCCAGTGCTCAGTCATTGCTCTGCTGTAAAAGAGCGCCCCCCTCCAGTCACATCCTCACCTGCAGATCTCTGTTGAATTTCTTGATCTCGTTCAGCTCTGGCGATCCGTCTCGCGGATTAATAAAGCACGGGCAAGCGTTACTGTAGTGGAACAGATGGGTTTATTTGTATTACAAAGGCAGTTCATTGGAAGACACAAGAAACACAGGATGAACAGAGGACCACTTTGCCTTCCAAGCAGTGGGTAAAGTACGACCCCGCTGCCGTTCTAGGCGGCTACATTGTATAATGAGGGCGGTCCTTTTATGGTGCCCCGCCCACTACCTATCTCCACACTAGAGGCATTCTGTGAGCTCTGTCTCTTCTGTTCCTAAGGACCTTCCCCCCCCAAGCTCATATACACTCCTCCTGCAAGACTGCTTTCAACTTTCAGTTGATTTTAGTGATGACGCTTGCAGAAATTAAAGAAAAAATTGATGTGTTTTAAGGGATTACAGATGTGCATTAACCCCTTCCTTACCGGGCACTTAAACCCCCCTCCTGCCCAGACCAATTTTTGGCTTTCAGCGCCGTCGCATTTTGAATGACAATGGCGCGGTCGTGCGACGTTGTACCCAAATAAAATTTGCGTCCTTTTTTTCCCACAAATAGAGCTTTCTTTTGGTGGTATTTGATCCCCTCTGCGTCATTTCTGATCGCCGCTATAAACAAAAAATGAGCGACAATTTTGCAAAAAAGAACAATATTTTTTACTTTTTGCTAAAATACAAATCCATTAAAAAAATTATTCAT
>BLSH010148281.1:19693-35006 GCA_018402905.1 Glandirana rugosa
TCAACATACGTTTTCAAATCCTTGGGGGACTGTTAAAGGTACTAACAGTAAATATTTATAAACCCACAAACCTAGCCGTCAAAGTAAAACTAGGTAGTTTATTGACTTCCTGTGTCATTATAAAGTCATCACTTTACTCCAAATAACCTAATTGTCTTTTACGCGTTATACGTAGTTTTGCTTTAATCTGCCCACGTATTTAAACCCGTGGGGTTGTCTTTTTAGGGTATGCTGCAATCACTGAGCAGCAAATGATATCACCTGTGATGTATTTCAGTTATCCTGCAAACCTGGCCTGTTAGTGGGTCCCGAGGACCGGAGTTGAGAACCACTGTTCTAGAGGCCGTTATTTCTGCTAAAGGAGGCTCTACTAAATATTGATGGGATTTTTCTGTTGGGGTGCCCAAATTTATGCACCCGTCTAATTTCGTTTTGATGCATATTGCGCATTTTCTGTTAATCCAATAAACCTCATTTCACTACTGAAATATTACTGTGTCCTTCAGTTATTTGATGGATCAAAATGAAACTGCCGATCCAAACACCCAAATATTTATAAATGACAATCATGGAAATTGTCAGGGGGTTCCTAAACTTTTGCATACAACTGTAGATACATTTAAATCAGATACAATGTAACAATTTTTGAGAACGCTAGAGAGGGTTTTAGTAAACAAACGGGGATCGTGCAATAACGATGGTTGCATCAATTTGCTAATTCCCTCTAGCGTCAGCTAAATCACATGACTACGATCAGCGCTATCTTATTATATTGATTAGTGATTGATTGGTGAACAGATGGAACCAATGACTCCCTATAGGTCGGGATAAGATTCACAATTACAATGTAGCTGTCTGTCCTCTGAAGATCATCGCTCCGTGCTGCAGCCTCGGGATCCATACCCTTCCTAATAGCACCTATGGCTGATATTATTGATCAGCCCAGCGGGTGACGCACACCGCCGTAATCATTACTAACAGAGCCTGCGTGCGACCGCGCTGTACCTCATCATAGAAGATGTCCAGAGCCGTCTGAATGTGTTTCATGTGATTCTCCAGAGAATATCGCTCCTTAGAAGAAAAAAATAAATAAATATCAATTATACTCAACCTTAATCAATATTACCAATTATTAATAAAATGAAATAATAATACAACTAATTATAAATCTTAATTATATTGATACAGAACAATAGTAGGAAGATACATTAGATGACGTTACCTTTTAATTCCCCTGGCATTACAATTTCCATGACACGGTCATGCTTTGTGAATTGCGCTCATATCTTACGCGGAGAAAGGAGGGAGGGTGGGGTCCTAGGATGTCTCTAGACTAAAATAGTTGGGAACACTGTGTTGCCTCCCCAATTACAAAATTTGCAAGAAGAAAGGCCCACAGGGATTTGGCGCAGCACAGGGTTCCCACAGTACCAAAAAGTATGCAAAAAAGAGTATGAAAAAAGTATACAATTTATTGGATCAAGGTTAAAATTGTCACATGACAAGTAGGCTGATTGCCATATACAACCACAATAATATACAATTAAAACCAAGTGGATACAAAGATAGCAGTGTGGAAGCTGGCAAACCCTCAATTGGAAAGGTGTCCTAGTAATGAAGGTTTGGCTTCCTCTCCAACATGTTTCGAAGTTAATTGGTTATGTAACAAACTTCTTCCTCAGGGAGAAAGGTCACTGTGTAACTTTGATTCTGAAACACAATATAGAACGTAAATAGAACACAGTATAATACAAAAATATTTACCTATAAACACAAATTGGCTGTTGGGGCACATACATATATACATACTGACGACCATAATTTATGCATGCGGATCAATGGGGTCCACCGGTCGCTACTTACCCCTATGATTTGAGAAAAAGCGTACACCAGCCGAAGTCAGGCTGGAGGCCTAGTATATCCTCAAAAGTGGCCCAAAAAAACGTATTCGATATTCCAGCCATATCCCCCCACTATCGCTCTGCACTAGCATATCACTTCTTTATAGAGTAAGTAGATTTGGGAATGGACCTCCATAGTAGCGCTCTCCCTTTGGTTTTATTTTTTTTAATTTACATCTGAATTTTCTTACCTTAGGCTGTCCACCTTGCTCTCGGGTTCGATCGTGTTCCCTACCCTTGATTCTTGCGGGAGACATTTGTGGACGCGCTGGAAGGACGTGGCGGGGCGGGCCATTTTTGGTTCTTTTTTCCCCCCATCACTCATTGGGGGTTTTCTTCTTACCTGACTTCGATACAGTTTTTTCGGGCCACTTTTGAGGATATACTAGGCCTCCAGCCTGACTTCGGCTGGTGTACGCTTTTTCTCAAATCATAGGGGTAAGTAGCGACCGGTGGACCCCATTGATCCGCATGCATAAATTATGGTCGTCAGTATGTATATATGTATGTGCCCCAACAGCCAATTTGTGTTTATAGGTAAATATTTTTGTATTATACTGTGTTTTATTTACGTTCTATATTGTGTTTCAGAATCAAAGTTACACAGTGACCTTTCTCCCTGAGGAAGAAGTTTGTTACATAACCAATTAACTTCGAAACATGTTGGAGAGGAAGCCAAACCTTCATTACTAGGACACCTTTCCAATTGAGGGTTTGCCAGCTTCCACACTGCTATCTTTGTATCCACTTGGTTTTAATTGTATATTATTGTGGTTGTATATGGCAATCAGCCTACTTGTCATGTGACAATTTTAACCTTGATCCAATAAATTGTATACTTTTTTCATACTCTTTTGCATACTTTTTGATACTGTGGGAACCCTGTGCTGCGCCAAATCCCTGTGGGCCTTTCTTCTTGCATATCTTACGCGGAGCACACGAGTCATGTGACATGGCGGTTTATTTTCAGCAATTGCACATTACTGCAAATTGCAGCTGAAAACTATTTTTTAACAAGACTTTCACATTTTATACTTACATGCTGAACAGTATTTGAATTCATGTATACTATATTACCAAAAGTATTGGGGCGCCTGCCTTTACACGCACATGAACTTTAATGGCATCCCGGTCTTAGCCTTAGGTTCACATTGATGTGATTTGACATGGCAAATCGCATGCCAAATCGGTGGCTAACACCCGCAATGGTACCGTCCAAATCCGACTTTGCGGTGCCGCACCGAGTCCCAAAACAGGTTTTTCTGTACTGCTTTTGGTGATTTTTTTGTGCAATAGAAACCGCACAGATATCTCTGAAATGGTCGGACTGACATTCGGGAATGAAATCTTGCTGAACTCGCACGATTTCAATCCCACAGCAGTGTGAACCTGGGCTTAGTCCATAGGGTTCAATATTGAGTCGGCCCACCCTTTGCAGCTATAACAGCTTCACCTCTTCTGGGAAGGCCGTCCACAAGGTTTAGGAGTGTCTAAGGGAATGTTTGACCATTCTTCCAGAGGTCAGGCACTGATGTTGGACGTTATGGACCTTGTTTTGTGCACTGGTCCCAATCAGGGGTTGGGCTTGGCCCCTTAGTTCCAGTGAAGGGAACTCTTAAGGCGTCAGCAGACCAAGACATTTTGGACAATTTCATGCTCCCAACTTTGTGGGAAAAGTTTGGGGATGGCCCCTTCCTGGTCCAACATGACTGTGCACCACTGCACAAAGCAAGGTCCATAAAGACATGGGGTGGGGGAACTTGACTGGTCTGCACAGAGTCCTGACCTCAACTCAATAGAACACCTTTGGGATGAATTAGAGCGGAGACTGCGAGCCAGGCCTTGTCGTCCAACATCAGTGCCTGACCTCACAAATGCTCTTCTGGAAGAATGGTCAAACATTCCCATAGATACTGCTAAACCTTGTGGACGGCCTTCCCAGAAGAGGTGAAGCTGTTAGAGCTGCAAAGGGTGGGGCCAACCCAATATTGAACCCTACAGACTAAGACTGGGATGCTAATAAAGTTCATGTGCGTGTGAGTACTTTTTGTAATATAGGGTATTTCATATACGGGTCAATAATAGCGCCCTCTATTGGTAATCTGTATATCAGGAGGTGTGGTTGGCATTTCCCGCTATAAAGCCCATTTTTCTCGCTCTGCGCTCCCTCCACATACGACCTCTCATTTTCTGACTGTCTGTAGCTGAAACTCCATACAGGCTGTATGAGCTGTAGATGGAGGGGTTGTGTCCCTCATCTGTCTCGCTCAGCTAGGTATACAATCTGAATAACAAATTCCAGCCTATTCACAGCACAGTAGTAAAGTGTTGGAGAATGGCACAGGTGCCTGAAAGTAATATATTTAATATCTTCATATGGTATCGTTACGTCACTAAAAAAATGTTCAATGATTAAACGTATCATTTTTAGTCTTAATGAATATATAGAAAACAAAGTATCTATTAAGTCATTGTATCTAAAATAATATTAATAAACCATTTGCTATTCTAATGACTACCTGGATAACACAACCTGTAGTGGTCTACTCACCCGGTTATGGCAGTACTGGCAGAGGTCATTGCCACCAATAAAAATGGTGATCAACTTCCAGTCGTTTTCAAAATTAATAACCTGTAAGGCAGAAAAATATATGAGAGGGGGAGGGGTTTCTGGGGTTCGAAGGGTCATTATGGGAGTTGTAGATCCTCAATGGCTGAAGGTAGCTCCTTGTGTTTTCTCTGTTGTGCCGCGCGCTGTTACCTCACATAGAAGAGTTGCGTTACGACAGGTCGCTCATTCTCAATGGGTTGCCAATGCATCATAGTGCACAAAAAAGTTTTCAATCACAGGATGTAAAGGCCTCACTTAATGAGAATTTTGGGCATTTTAGATTTTTTGAAATTTCACAAACGTGCAGTTTTAAGGTTTGATTGACATGTTTCATGTTTAGGTTTCTAGTCACTTGTCGTAATTGTAGCCATATCAGTGCAATTGTGCCAGAGAAAATTGAGTGCTGTCCGTGATACTTTTTTTATTTGCACTAACATAACATTTTTCAGGACAAGCTTTCTGGATATCTCCCCTTCTTCAAGGTCCAAGTGAGTACTGCTTGGACCTTGAAGAAGGGGAGGTACCCCAAAAGCTTGTCCCGAAAAATTTTATGTTAGTGCAAATAAAAAAAGTATCACGGACAGCACTCAATTTTCTTCACTTCACACAACCTTTTTTTTTATTTTGTAACCTTTTTAACACAAAAATGAGGTGTTATATTGTTTGTTTATACTAAAATGATCAAATTTAGCAGAGGTTCTCATTAAAAACTTGCAGAGGTCCTCATCAAACCTGGCAGAGTTGGCAGAGGTTCTCATAAAACCCATGAAAGGTTCTCATCAAACCTGGCAGAGGTTCTCATAAAACCCAGGAGAGGTTCTCAAAAAACCCAGGAGAGGTCCTCATCAAACCCAGGAGAGCTCCTCAGAAAACCCAGTAGTGGTTCTCATAAAACCTAACAAAGGTTCTCATCAAACCCAGAAGAGGGCCTCACCAAACCTGGCAGAGGTTCTCATAAAACCCAGGAGGAGTCCTTATCAAACTCAGCAGAGGTTCTCATAAAACCCAAAAAGGGTTCTGATCGAAGCCAGCAGAGGTTCTCATATAACCCAGGAGAGGTCCTTATCAAATCCAACAGAGGTTCTCATAAAACCAAGGAGAAGTTCTCAACAAACCCAGCAGAGGTTCTCATCAATCCTGGCAGAGGTTCTCATCAAACCAGGCAGAGGTTCTCATCAAACCCAAGAAAGGTTCTTATCAATCCCAGGAGAGGTCCTCATCGAACCCAGAAGAAGCCCTCAACAAACCCAACAGAGGTTCTCATAAAGCCCAGGAGAGGTTCTCATGAAAGCTGGAAGAGTTTCTAACCAAACCTAGCAGAGGCTCTCATAAAACTCAGGAGAGGTCCTTATTAAATCCAGCAGAGTTCTCATAAAACCCAGGAGAGGTCCTCATCAAACCCAGAATAGGCACTCATCAAAGCCAACAGAGGCTCTCATAAAGCCAAGGAGAGGTTCCCATGAAAACTGGAAGAGTTTCTAACCAAACCTAGCAGAGGTTCTCATAAAACCCAGGAGAGGCCCTCAAAAAACCCAACAGAGGTTCTGATCAAACCCAGCAGAGGTTCTTGTAAAACCCGGCAGAGGTTCTCACCCTTCCCCACTCCGTATAAAACTAGGAAACAAATGAAAATCAAATTGAGTAACAATTGCATTGTGTGTGGACACACTGGTTCTACTCACCGTACTCTCCTTCATCTTATTCACCAGTGTCCATGCCTGGGTTGTCATGTTCCTGACAAAGGACAACATCTTATTAGAAACTATACTGGTATTTGTTTTTTTTCAGCATTTATTATCTCTAACTGTGAACTTTTCTAATTACCTCCCTATTTGTCTTTTAAAGCTTAAGCTTATTGTTATATCTGTTTGATAGGTGCAAAAAAAAAAAAAAAATACCAGTTGATCCTGCCAAAAATCCAGTATCCTGTGTCCTGTTAACACTTCCTGTGTTAACTCATAGGGAATGTTTACCACCCCAACCAGTTTCTCATCTTGGACTACAAGTCACTTCGTTACTATGCTGTGGATAACAAGACAGTTGGAGCGGTTGGAAAGTTTAGCAAAAGACAATGGGCAGGGCTGACACCAAATAAATGCTGTGCATTGTCAGCCCATGATAGAAAATTAAGAGCTGAGTTAAATTCTGGCAGATCAACAGGTATTTATCTTACACTGCAGATGAGCACGTAAGTCCTTGAGCCACTTCTGGGAGGAGGGAACATGAGGAAATCAGCTGCAAAGTCACTGTTGGGAGGGGGAGCAGAGCTAAGTAACTGTTGTTAAGTCATTGCTGGATTGGGGGGGGGGTGAGCTGTTGAGAGAACAAGGCACTGCTGCCAAGGGGAAGAGAGATGCTAAGCTGGGCCCCATGCGCACTGAGCGTTTATCCCCGGGTGCATGGGGCTCTATACATATTATATACATATTGCATGCACTTTCACTTACTCTGCCTTGGCTCCACTGACGGCAACATTAAACATTTGATTTTGCCGGCCGGTCCCGGTGGAGAAACCCTTTATGTTTGGATTGAACTTCTTCAAGATGTCTTAAAATGAAATTGAGAAAAGCCAATGACAAATCATTGAGAAATGATACATAGGAGTTCCGCTATATCATTAGAGCCCCCTATAAAAGAAGAGAGATAATCCTTACCAGTCTCAGCCCCCGATCTTCACTCTACTGTAGCCGGAGATCCTTCAATACCTGACACTCCAAGAAGTGTTGGATGCCTAAGCCCCTGGCTGTGCAATGTGGCTCCACCCACGAGGGACTACGTTACTGAATCCTGCAAATCTGGAACATTGTGGATGGAACCCCGGTGCACATTGGGGGTTGTAGTCATCTGATACCCCTGAACTGCATATAAAGATTCTATTGTCTTTGCAGCTATGCAAGTGAGTGAAGACTGGAGACAGAGGTTGTGGTATTATGTATATTCTTTTTCAGTGATAAACATTTTTTTTAGCACTTTTAAAGTGGAGTTCCACCTACAAATACATCTTTATATATTTCAAATCCTCTATGGATGATGAATCACCTTTGGAAAAAAAAAAAATATATATATATATACACTCAAGTGCCCTGTTGCTATGTGGTCCCTGTAATCTTCCACTTCCTGATCCGCGGCACTCCGCATCACTTCCTGCCTCGCCTGGGCTCATGGGAGACGTGTCATCATTTCCCATGAGTCAGTGGGCATCCCTAAACTGTAAAATCGCCATATTTCCAGACAGGAAATGACGCGATTTTGTGGGGGAGAGACATGTTATCTATTTTCCCATAACAGGGCGGGACCTTCCTCCGTCACTGCCCATTGTTATGGCAATGAGACATACACTCGAGATCCAGAGGTGCATGCTGGTTACCCAGCATGCACTTTATCCAGGAAGAGACTGGAGGAGGGTGCGAGTGGGCTTCACATGCCCACAGCTAAGATGGGAACTCTCAGTAAAGGAAAAAAATCAGCAATGTAAGTGCAAAATAAATAGGAAGACTCCCCAGATTTACAGCCATCAATTACTTTATTTATATCATGAATACTAACTAGGTGGATGCCAGCAAAAAAAAAATGTATGTGGGCACAACTCCGCTTTAAGCCCAACTTAGAGGTCAATTTCTTTGGTAGAAATGTGCCCCACATTACTCACAACTAATCTGAATTTGTCCCCCACAGGACCTTTTTACCACAAGATGCCCTCAGCCTTCCCCGGTTGAAAGACAACAGTGTCTCTCAAACCAGCAGACCAGAGACTGTATTGTGAGTGCACAGTGTCTTGGTCCCACCCCTGAGGAGCCATTACCATAGCAACCTTCAAACTGTACTGATGTAGGAAGCAATGCTGATCTCATCACATCAGTTAGTATTTAACCACTTCCCGCCCGACGCATTGACAAATGACGTCCGGGCGGGTGGCTCATTATCCTTACTGGACGTCTATTGACGTCCTCAAGGTTAATCCGCGATCGCAGCGATCGGTGGTGCCGTGGGTCAGTCTGACCCCCCGCATTACCGACCGAGGTAAAAGGCTTCGATCCGAAGCCTTATGCCATGTGATCAGCCATGACCAATCACGGCTGATCACGGTGTAAATAGGAAGAGCCGTTTATCGGCTTTTCCTATGCTCAGGTCTGCAGATCGGCTGCTCTCCTGACAGGGGGGGGGGGGCTGCGCTGAACGTTTATCAGAGCAGCCACCCTCAGGATCACCCCACTGGACCACCAGGGAGCCGGATAAGGACCACCAGGGAGCCCCCCTCCCAGGACATCACAATGAGGCCGCCCAGGACCACCAGGGAGCCCCCACTAGACCACCAGGTAAGGGCAATATTATGCACTGTAGGGATGGCACTGTGCCCATGTATGATGCCTGCCAGTGCCATCCCTAACAGTGCTTGTTGCAGCAGTGCCCACCTGTGCCACCTAAAAGTGCCCACCTGTGCCACCTAAAAGTGCCCCCTATCAGTGCCCATCAGTGCCCAGTTCCACTTATTAGTGCCGCCTAGGAGTGTCCATCAGTGCCGCATATCAGTGCCACGTATCAGTGCTGCTTGTCAGTGCTGCCATCAGTGCTGCATATTTGCCCCATCATCAGTGCAACCTTATCAGTGCCACCTCATCAGTGCCAATCTGTACTGCCTCATCAGTGCCCGTCAGTGTAGCCTCATCAGTGCCCATCAGTGTAGCCACATCAGTGCCCGTCAGTGAAGGAGAAAATGTAGTTTATACAAATTTTTGTGATAGAAACAAAGAAAAATGTTTTTTTTTTCCAACATTTTTGGTCTTTTTTTTGTTATAGCGCAAAAAATAAAAAACGCAGGGGTGATCAAATACCACCAAAAGAAAGCTCTATTTGTGGGAACAAAATGATAAAAATATTGTTTGGGTACAATCTCGCACGACCGCGCAATTCTCATTCGAATCGCAACAGCACTAAAAACAGAAAATTGGTCTGGGCAGGAAGTTTTCTAAGTGCCCGGTTTTGAAGGGGTTAAAAAATAAAAACAGAAAAAAAAACATGGTGGGGAACCTTTAGGGGAGAAGACGATGGTCTGAAGGGGAAATGTGGAGCCTGGTTCAACCCTAAAGGGTCGGTGATCCGAAAACGGATTTTACAGATCAGGGGCGGTGCTGGAGAGATCTGTACTCCTGCTGTGACACTTGCAGAATGGTCCCTGCTCTCCCTGTTCATTTTATTTTCTTTATTCTGCATTATAAGAAACACAAAACAAAAGGGTAGATTCACCCAAAGTCTGGTGGGATTACAAAACTCCAAGGTGAGAGGGAACAGAGCCAGGAACTATGGCAGGGAGTGGTCACCATCGACTACAAATAGAAGAAGCCAGCAGGTGACTTTGCCCTCCAGACTCCACCTATAACTGCAATATCACCTTCCTCTGTGGACCCGTCCTTTCATGAAAGCTGGAAGACTTACTTGGAATTGTTGTGACTTTGTCCAAAGTGTCATCTCCTCCAATACTGAAAGATAAGAACACATTGCAATTAAATAATGGCCACATTTTTTTCCCAGACTGTCCCTGTAGTAGCCAATCAGATTCCAGCTGTTCCAATTATCCTCAGTATATATAATGCAAAAAATGCATAGGACACATTGAGCTTTTCATGTTAGTCCCGCCCCAGAGGAGCTTAGATATTACACTAAGAGCAGGCAGGGTGAACACAGCTGTACAAGCATCTGATTGGCTACTCTGGCAGATACCTCATATTTGGTACGGTTACACAGAGTCCAATTTCTACAATGTTCTCCATTAATTGTGACATCATAGAATAAGCAGCTCTCACCTCCAGGAGATTCCTCGCCACTCTGTGGCTACATTCAGGATGGAAGTTGCTCTGGCACCAAAACCAGCCTACAAATACATTACAATTAGTTCAGCATTAGGATCCTCCTGGCATGTATGAAAGAGGGGCATAACGGGCATTGATATCGCACCCACCGGGACTGACTTACTAACTCCAACTGGAGCGTTTGCTTTGATCAACTAATATCACTTATTGCTTTTATTCTAAATACAAAGGTTTATCGGGACCAATACAAATCTTTGACATCTGTAGGGAAAACTAAAGGAAGAAGGCGCCTCTGAGTGTAGACAATAAATACAATTTATTAAAAGCACCATACAAATGGCAACTCACATTTGTGAAGATAAAAACAGGCACTTCTGTAGGGGGGGGGGGGGGGGGCGACTGTCCCAAGAGGAACAAGGGATGGTGAACGTGAATACCCGCCGATCGGTAGATCCACAGACGATGTACACAGTCCGGACAGGAGCCGGAGGCGGTGACCGGCCGAGTCACAGCCAACCAACAGAGCGGGGTCTGGAGCGCAGGATCGAGGAGTTGGAGGTGCATTACGTCACTGGAGTGCAACGCGTTTCTGAGCTCAGCAGGGTTTACTCAGGGTCTGGTCCTTGCGCCTTTTACTTGTCTATATCTTTGACATCTCACCAAGATTTTACTTTATCCTGAGACTGAAAGATAGCTGGAAGTGACATCAGTTTCAGAGACTAATCAGCTTTAGAGACTACTAAAGGTTTAGACCTCTGTTGTCATCTTTGAGCTTTTCACGGGTTTTCTGACCAAATTATTTGACTGAGGTGTGGAATTAACCAAGCAACATGAGTGTAGAAGAGGTATGGAATATGCACTACATTACATGGACAGAACATTGTGGACACCTGACCATCACAGCCAGAACGCCTTGTTGGACATCCCATTCCAAAACCATGGCCATTAATATAGAGTTGCCCCTTTGGTGGCTATAACATCCTCCAATCTTCAGGGAAGGCTTGCCACAAGATTTTGGAGGATGTCTATGGGAATTGGTGCCCATTTATGAGGTCAGGCACTGACGTTGGCTCACAATCGGTGTTCCAATTCATCTCAAGGGTATTCAGTAAGTTTGAGGTCACGGATCTGTGCAGGATGCTTGAGTTCCTCCACCCATCATTCCTATATGAGTTGTTGGACATCCAATTCCAAAACCATGGCCATTAACTGCTTCCCGACCGCGCGCCGTCTTTTCACGGCGGCAGTCGGGGAGCTGGGCGCGAATCGCCGTAAATATACGGCGATTTGCATTTTGGCCACCAGGGGGCGCGCGCGCGCGCACCCGCCGCACTCCTGAGGAGTGTGCCCGCGGCTCGGGCGGACCCGATGTCCGCCGGCGAGCCGCGATGAGCGGCTACAGGGAAAAGAAGGGGAACCGCCGATGTAAACACGGCGGTTCCCCGCCCTATCAGTGGGGCATGAGAGATCTACTGATCCCTGTCACTGGGATCAGTTAGATCTCTCATGCCCATGTTAGCCCAACCCCCCCACAGTAAGAACACCCAGGGAACACTATTAACCCCTAGATCGCCATCTGCAGGTTAACCCCTTCACTGCCAATGACATTTATACAGTAATCAGTGGACATTTAAATTTCTGATCGCTGAATAAATGTCATTGGTCCCAAAAAAGTGTCAAAAATGTCCGACATGTCCGCTGCAATATCGCAGTACTGCTAAAAATCGCAGATCGCCGCCATTACTAGTAAAAAATAAAAAAAAAATAAAAACCCCAGAAATGAATTCTCATCATCCGTAAACGTGGCCACTTTTGCGCAAACCAATCAATAAACGCCGATTGCGATTTTTTTAATCGCAAATATGAGGAAGAATATAAATCGGCCAAAAACGGTGAAAAAAAATGTTTATATTTTTTTTTTTATTTGAATTTTAGCAAAAAGTAAGAAATTTGGGTTTTTTTGCAAAATGGTCGCTCTTCTTTTGTTTATAGCGGCGATCAGAAATGACGCAGAGGCGATCAAATACCACCAAAAGAAAGCTCTATTTGTGGGAAAAAAAGGACGCAAATTTTGTTTGGGCGCAATGTCGCACGACCGCGCAATTGTCAGTTAAAGCGACGCAGTGCCGAATCGCAAAAAGTGCTCTGGTCCTAAAGCTGCAAAACCTTCCGGGGCTGAAGTGGTTAAAGAGGAAGTAAACCCTGATGGGTTTTAATTCCTCTTCGTTGCTCTGCATTACCCTGCAATGTAAAAGCATAATATGCTAGTATTCATCGCATACTAGCCTATTATGCGACACTTACCTGCATTGGAAGCCTGCGCTGTCCCCACAGTAAGAAGCGTCCGTCTTCACACCTCTTCCTTCCGGGGCCGCGGACTCCGGCTCTGTGATTTTCTGGAGCCACGCAACGTCACTCCCGCGCATGCGCACAGGAGCCGCCAATCATGGCACGATGTCAGTGAAGTAACGGCATGGAGGCCGTTTCTTCACTGCGCATGTGACCGATGACGTTGGCACGTGGAAGTACACTGCATATATTCTAAACAGCGCAGGTTTAGGAGATATGCATGGAACCTACAGGTAAGCCTTATTATAGGCCTTATTATAAGCTTACCTGTAGGTTAAAGTGGTTGTCATGAGTTGACAACCACTTTAATATAGAGGTAACCTCCCATTGGGGTTGATTTACTAAAGGCAAATCCACTTTGCTCCACAAGTGCACTGCTAGTGCTCCAAAGTGCACTTGGAAGTGCAGTCGCTGTGGATCTGAGGGGAAGATGCGAAATGAGGGGAAGCTCTGCTGATTTTATCATCCAATCATGTACAAGCAAAAATGCTGTTTTTTAATTTTCCTTACATGTCCCCCCTCAGATCTACAGCGACTGCACTTCCAAGTGCACTTTGGAGCACTAGCAGTGCATCTGTGGAACAAAGTGGATTTGCCTTTAGTAAATCAACCCCATTGTGTCTATACCATCCTCCGCTCTTCTGGGAAGACTTTCCACAAGATTTTGGAGGGTGTCTGTGGGAATTTGTGCCCATTTGTGAGGTCAAGTATTTCGGATGAGATGACCTGGCTCACCATTGGTGTTCCAATCCATCCTTAAGGTGTTCAGTAGGTTTGAGGTGAGGGCTTTGTGCAGGGCAATCAAGTTTCTTCAGGACTTCAAACTTACTGCACACCTTTGGGATAAGAAGACCTCACCCAAAGGTGTTTGGTGGGGTTAAGGGCAGGTACTGATGTTGGATGAGAAGTCCTTATACCAAAGGTCTTCCAAAAGTAGGGTTGAGGGCTCAGTTCAGGACACTAAAGTTCCTCCACAACAAACTGCCCAAATCATGTCTTTATGGAGGTGGCTTTGTACAGGGGGGCACAGTCATGCTGGAACAGAAAAGGGCCTTCACCAAACTGTTAAGGCTGGAAGAGTGCTACAATGTCTTTGTATGATGGAGAATTAACATTACTCTTTAGTTGAGAAACCTGAACCCGTTTGTGAGGTCAGGAACTGATATCAAATGAGAAGACCTGGCTCACCATTGCCATTCCAATTCACCCCAAAGGTGTTCAGTAGGGTTGAAGTCAGGACTGATGATGTAGTGTTACTTTTACTACCTTTCACTGGAGACACCTGACCTCAATCATTTATCCATATATATATATAGGTGTGATAATAAGGTAGCTACAAACTTTTTGGGGCTGTGACTGCACCTATAGGTAGATCATACAGCAAGCTTTAAGGATGCATTCACCTTTGGTACTATAATAAATTCCTCACCCTGTGGGCGAAGATCACTTTGGACAATACCTTCCTCCTCGATCCAGGGACCTTTCATCAGTCAAAAATCCATCTGGCTCCTCTTAATACTGCGCATATGCTCCATAGCCCCATCCATTCCTATGAGGGAGCAATACTCCAAGGAGCCACCATGAATATGGCTTACCACCAGTAATGAGCGGGGCCCATGCACAGTATAAGGGCTCATTTACACTTTGCTTCAAAACAGCGCGTCAGACAGGCGTTGTTAAAGCTCCCTTAACCCCGGTCAAAGCTCCGTCACTAAATAAAATGGTTGTCTTACAGTCCTGTTTACACCTTGCGTTGGCTTAGCTGCACTTCAGCTCCGGTAAAAAATGATACCTCATGTAGCTTTAGCCAGGCTTCAAAGCCTCTCCAACACCTCCATAGAAGTCTATGACAAAGCTTGTTTGAAGCTCCCTTGAAGCACCTGCAGCTTTTCAGAGGCTGTAATTCAGCTTTAGCTTCTCTTTGTTTTGGAGAAATTGCAGGTGTGAGATATCAGCAAACACACAGGGCATCTGCCAAGCTTCAACAAAGCTTCAAAAGTGAATCACTGAAGCCTCTTAGAAGCACCGTCAAAGCCTCAAAAACACATCATAAAAGCTTGTTGAAGCTCTATGAGCTTTAATGAGCGTTGAAGCTGAAGCAAGTTTAAACTAGCCCTAAAGAGGAGCCAGATGGATCCTTGTTGGAGGGCAGATTGGGGGGGGGGGGGGGGGTTAGCAATATTGGGGGCCCGGGGGTTTCGTTGAAGGACAACATCACTAAAGGTGACTTTACAGTCATTGCGATTACATACTGACATGGTGAACGCCTCTAAATGTAGTTCTTGTGGTGGAAAGAGGGCATTTCACTTATTATTTGTAATAAATAGATGGACACCTACCGTCAGTGAATCACCCAGCGCTGCCACCACTCGAATGTCGCCGGGACGCAGCTTATCAACTGAAAGAAAAGTAGAAACATTGGAAAATGTAAGGAGCAAACTCAATGGATATCCCACCCAGTGCAAATGTTTATTGTAACATTATTATTATTATTATTATACAGGATTTATATAGCGCCAACAGTTTGCGCAGCAAAGAGACATTACAGCAACAGTACAATTTAAAACCAGAGGGTTAGAGGGCCCTGCTCCTGTGAGCATACAATCTAAGGGGGGGGGGGGGGGGCTGGTGAAACAAAAGGTAAT
>BLSH010148281.1:71205-83623 GCA_018402905.1 Glandirana rugosa
ACCCTGTGATAAGGAGGGTGACTGTGGTTACTACCCCGTGCCCATCATTGGTGTCAGTGGGAGGAATAGTGTCCCATCATTGGTATCAGTGGGAGGAATAGTGCCCCATCATTAGTGTCAGTGGGAGGAATAGGGACTCACTGTTGGTGACAGTAAGTCCAAGGGCCCAAGGGCCAGGTAAAAACAAACGAAGGGCCACAGTTTGGAGACCACTGCTGTAGAAGAAACATGTCTATAATTGCCTATTTTCAGGGCGCACCGGCCCGCTCATGTAATCTCCCCAGCAGCAACAATGGTTACAATGCCTGGGGGATGATGTCACCCATAGACTTATTATGGGGTATCCTCTGTTCACTGTCCCTCCTCTCCCCTGAAGCCGGCACTGGGCGCTGATCACGTGACCAGACTGAATAGGTAAGTATAGAGATCTTCCCTCTAAGGGGTATTTAGAATAGGAGTGTGAATGGGGGAGGGAGCAGGTTTAGGATTAGATAACGAGAGCCCAGACTTCTGCTTTAAAGTGGAAGTCCAGACAAAACCTAATTAACGCTAAACCTGCTCTCTGCCACATTTTACACCTAATCTATCTAACCCTGTACAGTAAAAATCGCTATACTTACCCCTATTCTGCAGCCACTACGCCCCAGCATCAGCTCATTGATGGCTTCAGTGTGGCGACGGTTGCAGGAGAGGCAGCCGACAACGGAAGCCCCATAATAAGTCTATGGGTGACGTCGCTTCCCAGCCATTTCACAGCCGTTGTCGGTCCTCTCCTGCACACAGTTTCGGATCAAATCAGGCGCAGAACACACAAGTACAGCGATTTTTACTTTACAGGGTTAGAATGTGGGAGAGAAGGTTCAGCATTACTTAGTCTTTGCCTTGACTTCCACTTTAAGGTGAAGGAAGATGGCTGAGTCCTGACCCGTAGAAGGTGTCCTCCTATGTTGGGCCTTTACTTTGTTGAGCGGTTGCCTCATCTCCCTAGCATACAAGTCTTTGCATCCCTCAGTACTTCATATATCCAGTCACTTCTCTTGTGTTTGGGTGGTCAAGCTTTCGTCTTAGTGTATTGCTGGGCTTGAAGGACACAGGGATGAGACGTTGAGACTCCAGCTACATACGGGATGACTATATTACTCCGTTGGGTTCTGCTTCGTCTTTCTGGTCAATGGTCCAGAGGTTTTGCATTAACTTGTGAGAGTTTTAATAAAAGCCCAGTCACAAACTTTCAAAGCCCCCATGAGATGTCTGTGTTCTTAGTCTTTAGACCAGGGGTAGGCAACCTGGGGCCCTCCAGCTGTTGCAGAACTACAAGTCCTATCATGCCTCTGGGAGTCATTTTAACTACCAGCCTTGTAATGCCTCATGTGAAATGTAGTTCCACAACAGCTGGAGGGCTACTGGTTGCCTACCCCTGCTTTAGACTCTCTTTGTTGTACCATTCCAACCTGATGAATGCCAATGACCCCCAGCTTGTGTTTTAGTGGGTGGTGATAGTCAGAAGGCAGACACTGGTCTGCATGGGTGGGATTCCTGTAGACCTCAATGTCCAAGTCGCCCCCCTCCTTGATATGTCCAAAAAGGGTCCATTTGCTATTCTGTGGCTCTTCCTGTGTAAACTTTATACAACTGTCCACTGAGATTATATCACCACTAAAAGACTGCATTTCCAATCTTCTAATCTTGACCCATATCTCATCCACATATGTGAACCAATAGCTTGGTGTTCTTCCCCTGAAAAAAAAAATCAAGGCTGTGTCCTTCACCTTCTCCATGTACAGATTAAAGTGGTTGTCAACCTGTGACAACCACTTTAACCTATAGGTAAGCCTAGAATACCTGTAGGTGCCCTGCAAATCTCCCAAACCTGCACGGTTCAGGAGATATGCAGTGTTTTGCATGTGCCGACGTCATGACCACTGTGCCGTGACTGGCGGCTCAGAGCCAGAGTCGCTGCCCGGAAGGAAGAGGGACAGAAGATGGACGCGGCCTGGAGCGGGGACATCGCTGGATGCCGCCATGGGCATAGTAGCCCATTATGCTTCTACTTTACAGGGTTATATTGAGGAAGTAAACCCAATGTGGGTTTACTTTCTCTTTAGCTACAATGGGAGATACAGGTGATGTCATAACATGGCCATGTTTCTGTCTGTAGAAGTTATCCTTGTACTTGTGTTCTTGGACAATCAACACCTACACATCCCATGGTGACTGAATTAAGGCGTTTTAGGGTGTGAATATAAATGCTTGGCTATCTGCATGACACACAGTGGAAGTCAAGAAATTGCTTGGTAAGCTACGAAAAAAGCATGACTTTTTTATATAGGGAAATTGTTTTTCTCGTACGAGATGCAGAAGATGCCCGACTGGTAAGGTGAACAAAAGGAGAAGAGATACGTTCATCTCTGAGACCACTAAAGAAGAATTTAAGATCAATGAGTTTATTTCTTGTAATTCTACCCATGTGGTATATGTTCTGCAATGCCCATGCGGCCATCAATATGTGGCTCACACACAACGACCGTTAAACACATTGCAGAACAAGTTCAAAATATTGAACTGGTTTATAAACCGGATAGGATTTCTTAACATTTCAGACAGGTTCATAAAAAGGATGCTTTTGGTCCCCGAATTTGGGGGGTTGCTTGAGTGTTTTCCTCCTGGAGGGGTTCTGATGAGGTTAGGGATCTCTCCAGGAGGAAAACCAATGGATCTACGCCCTTAGATGTTTGAGTCCATCGGGATCAAATACTGAGATAGACATAGATTGTTTTATCAGTGATCATTAGTTATTCAGTGATTGAGGTAGTAAAAAAATGGTCCCAGTCCTCATGTAATAAAATGATGTTTTAAAACAAATTAAATAGTATGAGGTAATTGTTAATTTTATTGCTTACATTTTTTTTACAGATTGTAAACAACTTTATTTGTTTACTATTGATTTCTAATATATTATGTATGCAATAGGATTGATATTTATTCGATTGTATTGATTTTGTGTTTATATGTTGGGTCGGTGGGAGACAAGGCAGTCAAGTGTGTCGTAATTTGTGTCCATCTGCTATCAAATGGTTCTTTAGTTGGACTAATATATGTGCCCATACTGTCAATTCATGGTACTGTGATTTGCAGTTGGCTGCTGCGCCCCCATTGCCTTGTTTATTTTATCTTTCATTTACAGTAGTGAAGGAGTTAAGTGGGTGCGGAAAAGTAGATATAAGTTGGAGGTACAGTTGTGTTCATAAGTTTGCATACCCTGGCAGAATTTATGATTTCTTGGCCATTTTTCAGAGAATATGAATGAGAACACATTTCTTTCACTCATGGTTAGTGTTTGGCTGCTTCTTTCATCCAGTGCTGCACTGACGTTTCTGGATTCTGAGCCATGGGGAAAGCAAACGAATTGTCAAAGGATCTGTGGGAAAAGCTAGATGAACTGTATAAAACAGGAAAGGGATATAAAAAAGATATCCAAGTATTTCAGAATGCTAATCAGCAGTGTTCAAACTCTAATCAAGAAGTGGAAAATGAGGGGTTCTGTTAACACCAAACCACGGTCAGATAGACCAACTAAAATTTCAGCCACAACTGCCAGGAAAATAGTTTGGGATGCAAAGAAAAACCCACAAATAACTTCAGGACTCTCTGAAAACATGCAGTGTGGCTGTTTCAAGATGCGCAATAAGGAGGCACTTGAAGAAAGATGGGCTGGATGGTCGGGTCACCAGAAGATAGCCATTACTACGCAAATGCCACAAAGTATCCAGCTTACAATACGCCAAACAGCACAGAGACAAGACTCAAACCTTCTGCCACAAAGTCACTTGGAGTGATGAGACCACAATTGAGCTTTTTGACCACAACCATTAACCCTACATTTGGAGAGGAGACAACAAGGCCTGTGAAACCCAGAGGTGGATGGCTGAGATTTTGGGGATGTGTGAGCTACAAAGGCAGATGAAATTTGGTCAAAATTGATGGCAAGATGAATGCAGTTATCAAAAATTACTGGAGGAACATTTGCATTCATGAGCCAGGAAGCTGTGCATGGGACGTCCTTGGACATTCCAACATGACAATGATCCAAAACACAAGGCCAAGTCGACCTGTCATTGGCTACAGCAGAATAAAGTGAAGGGCCTGGAGTGGCCATCTCAGTCTCCTGACCTCAATATCATTGATCCACTCTGGGGAGATCTCAAACATGCAGTTCATGCAACACAGCCCAAGAATTTCCAGGAACTGAGGAATGGGCAGCTTTACCATCTGAGAAGATAAAGAGCCTCACCCACAAATCCCACAAAACACTTCAAGCTGTCATTGATGTTAAAGGGGGCAACACACGGTATTTAGAACTGGGGTATGTAAACTTTTGAACAGGGTCATTTGGGTCGTTTCTGTTGTCATTATGATATAAAAAGAGGAAACACAGTTGATTGATAATAAATGGCTTCAGCCAAACACCGACCATGAGTGAAAGAAACGTTTTTGTGTTCTCATTCATATTCTCTGAAAAATGGCCAAGAAATTAAAAATTCTGCCAGGGTATGTAAACTTATGAGCACAACTGTATAAAAAACAAAGTCGGATATGACAAATCGGAGCATGGCTTAATGACAGCCGGAAGTGACCTCTAACTGGATTCGGTTGGCGCCGTGTGATACCGAGCGGTCATTCCTATAGTTCAGGGATATGCAATTAGCGGACCTCCAGCTGTTGCAGAACTACAAGTCCCATGAGGCATAGCAAGATTCTGACAGGCACAAGCATGACACCCAGAGGCAGACGCATGATGGGACTTGTAGTTTTGCAACAGCTGGAGGTCCCCTAATTGCATATCCCTGCTATAGTTACTGGGATGGTTATTTTGCATCCATTGCTTGGAAGTTTTTATTGGAAATGTTTGCTTTGCGTTTGCTTTTGTAAGTAGGATTTCTTTTTAATAAAATTGCCTATTTTTCAGCACACTGCTCTATTGGAATAGGATTATATTTTTTTGTTAGATTACCGGGCATCAAGAGCGAGTGAAGAGCACACCTGGGAACCAGCTGCAGGTTGCGATCTCCATTGAAAGCAATGTATGCCTATCTGTAAAAAGAGAGGCATATATTTGGGGCGAGTCCCTGTCTGTTGGGAGTGGTGAAGCACTTGGAGCACTGATGTGGATTTTGAAGATTTTGGGCACAGCGTTGATATTTCTGGAATATGTGAATTTATGATGGACTCACTTTCACATCTTTTCACGAAGTGGACACTGGGTGTTATATATCAATTTAATATTTTAATATTGTCAGTTATTGATTTATCACAGAACTGCATTTTGGAAGGACACTGTATTTTGCACATTCTATTTTTGTCATTTATTTGAGGTACTAATAGATATTCCTTATCAGGCACCCTCAGAACCCCAAACCCTCAGTTGGTCCAGAGGAAGGTCTATTAAAGTCCAATTTACTTCAACAGGAAAAGCAATCCTTCCTGAACCTCTAAGAGCCAATTCACACTGAGGCGACTCGAGTCGCCTGACAAGTCGTCCCCATGCAGTTCAATGGAACCGTTCTAATAGGAGCGACTCAGGTCGCTCCGACTTAGAAAAAGGTTCCTGCACTATTTTCGGGGCGACCTCAGCGCGACTTGCATTGACTTCTATGTAAAGAAGTCTCCTTGCAAGCCGTGCTGAGGTAGCCTCGAACGGGGCGACTTGCTTTGCCCTGCAAGTCGTGCCGCCTCAGTGTGAACCGCCGGCTCTAAGACAATTTCCATACAGCTGATCTCTTTCACAAGTGCATCTAAAAAGCTGAGAAGAATGAACCTTTCCTTTACATCAGTTTTTTTAAAATAAAGTCTTACAAGGATTTGGCCCCAGGAACAGCTTCATTGAGGAAGGAAAGGTGATCCGTGTTCTTGCCGGCATCTGTAGAGTATCCCGTGACAAATGGATTGAACTCAAGAAGAATGTCTGCAAAAATAAGAACATTTAATGGAGATTTCCGGAATGGCGGACCATCCCTACCATTAGGCGAGGCTCTGATAGAAGCGCACTGTACATACATTTAATAGACTTCCAATAAGCACCTCTAGTAAGGCAATAATAGAATTCAATGTGTAAGAATCTTTTTACGTTTCCCTTATAAAGTATCTTAGGTTCACTGTCTATGGGAAATTACATTAGTTGTGGTGGATGGGAAAGGGTTACTTTAATGGGGAATCAATAATAAATTCCATAATGTGCCATGTAAAAGGGAATGTAACAAATACAAATGTAACATTTGCCATATTATGTATACAGAACATACAATAAACAGTTGTTACAGTTTGGTGAAGACCCCTTTCTGTTCCACCATGACTTTGCCCCATGTACATAGCCAGCTCCATAAAGACATGGTACCACCAGTTTGGTGTGTAGGAACCCGAGTGTCCTGCACAGAGCCCTGACTTCATCCCTACTGAACAGCCGCATGAGCCAGGTCTTCTCATCCAACATCAGAAATGGGTACAAATTCCCACAGGCACCCTCCAAAATCCTTTGGAAAGCCTTTCTAGAAGAGTGGAGGAATTAAAGATCCCTGACCTCAATCCTACTGAACACCTTTGGGAAGAACATCAATACCTGACCTCTCCGATGCTCTTTTGGCTGAATGTGCAAAAATCCTAACAGATACACCCCAAACGTTTGTGGGAAGCCTTCCAAATAGAGAGGAGCCAGCTCCATAAAGACATGGTGTGACCAGTTTGATGTGGACGAACTTGAGGGCCCTGGCAGACCTCATCCCTACTGATCACCTTTGGGGTGAATTGGAATGCCGAGGGTGAGCCTGGTCTTCTCGTCCAACATCAGCACCTGACCTCACAAATGGGCAAAGATTCCCACAGACTCCCTCCAATATCTTGTGGAAAGTTCAGAGAATGGTTTGCAGAAGAACTGGCACATCTGCTAATGCCCAACGGAATCGCAGATTGGCAAATAGGCATTCGCCAATGCAAATGCACATGCGGGCAGCTGTGAACGGCTGCGAAGATCAATGTGCAATTGCGCATGCAATGTGTTACAGATTCTGGTGCCCAGTGGCCTATTTACAGCCAGCAGCATGATTTACTAGTTGCTAAATGATCTTTAGCTTCCTCGTGTGTTTCTGAGTTACTGTTTCTGATATTATTGTATTTCCTGTTACCGACCGGGCTTGCCTTTGACCTGTCTTGTCTCCATTCTTGGCTTTGACCCTCAGCTTGCTCCACTAACTCCGCTTCTGCCTGCTGGTCCATGCATGACCTTTGGTTTGCTCTTTAGACTCCACTGCTGCCTGATTACCAGTGTATAACCCCGGCTTGCTGCTTTACCCCTGGCTGATATTCCATTTATGACTACTGGCCTGGCTCCTGACCCTCCCTTTCGTCCAAGTCTCATCTGGTACATCTGAGGGACTCCTGGGAACCCCTGCTTCTTTGGGCATAGCACTCCCTGTTACCACCTTCAGTGGTGCCCTGCACTCAGCCATAAGGGAAGCCCTCTCTGCACTTCGGCCTCCGACCAGGTACGTGACTTCTCAGAAGAGTAGGTGTTATTGCCACAAAGGGGACCAACTTGCCATAAAGGGAGGGAGTAACTTTAGATTAATGGCCATGGGGGGGGGGGCTTCAGATTAATGGCCTTGTTTTTGGAATGGGATCTCCAACAAACTCATATATGGTCGAGTGTTGACGAACCTTTTGGCCATAGGTAGTTTCATCATATGCCAAGCTTGAATTGCTCAGGAATGTGACCTCTCATAAATCTTTCAGTATACATTACCCATAATGGAGGTGTTCTTCTCTTAAAATGGAATTTCCTAATTATATTTTTATTTTACATTATTGAGAATCAATTGTTGGAAGGTGATGCTGTAATTTGGCTTTGTAAAGGCTTTGAGGTGGGGTGTCAGTATTGCAGAACATTTGTTTCAGCCTGCCTGCAACCAGGAAAACTGACATAGGAATACTGAGTGGGGTTGGACTTTACGAAGGTGTCCTGGTTTTTGTCCACGTCCTGGTGTCTTTCCACGTGCCTGTTAGGAATCCGTGGCCATTGGAATGTCCGTGCGCGGCCATTTAAGCAGACAGCACCCTGCAACTAGTGCTGTCCGTTCTACAGCGTTCCTGTATCCTGTGACCCAGCGTTTACTCTGAAAGACTTCCTGTACCTGTGACCCCCGGCTTTCCTTGGACATCGTTTGCTCTCTGCCTGCCCTGACCCCGGCCTGTCTACGATTACTCTTTTGCCTGCTCCTTTGTATCTCTCTGCCCGCACATTGCCGACCCTGCTTGAACCTGACCATCCGCCTGCCTGATCCTTTTGTACCGCACCGCCAGCCTGTTACCAACCCGGCCCGCATCACCATTCTTCTGTCTGCACGAGTTCCAGTGGACCCTCACCTACCACCAGTGACCAAGTCCAGCCCTCGTGCCCCCCCTGTGCTCCAGAGCTCCCTGTCTACACTATCAGGGGTTCTGGAACCAGGGCCGTAAGAGAGGTTGTCCCCTGCACAAGTCAGACTCGACCACCAGGTATGTGACAGTGCCATTAATAGGCACCAGAAAGAAAAATAAGGGTAAGTACTGAAATAATATTGTGTTTTTTTAAATACTTACTTGGAAGTGTTGTGACCTGATCCAGTGTCCCATCTCCTCCAATGCTGAAAATTGTACAATCATGAATATCTTTATTAGTACTGTTAAGCCAACTCCAGTCAAATAATAAACACAATGTTATCTGAGTCTTTATAATGGTCACGGGTTGCTTACAATTTTGTTTCTGTGCACCGACCTGCTACATACTGCAGCTGTGACCAAGGCGGTTTGTCCCGCCGAAACGCGTCTGCCGCTCATGTATTATCTCTGCACATATCAATAAATGCACTGCATTGAAGTTTTGGAGTGCCGACCTTCTGTACATATTCATGATATGGAATGTTTGAGGAACGTCTTGGTCTGTGCACCCACCAGGTGGATTTGGGACCACCTTTTGGATCCAATACTCATTCCCTGTTGAAGCGCTGCACACCTGTTATTGCTTACCTACTGTAGCTACTGTATTTTAGAGTGGACCTGGACAGTTAGAAAACAAATAGTATTTTCTTTTTTAATACTGGTTGGATCCCAGCCACTCCCTGTATCTCCCTGGTGGTCAGTTTGACTATCAATTACAGTACTTCAAATGGCCAACAGGAAGCCCTGGTAGGTGGGTGGGTCAGGGCCAAGCTTGACTTGTATAGGAAGAACTGAGGTGTTGGATCTTCGGAACATTAAGAGATGCATTCTTCATCATATGGTAACCTATCCAACTTGAATTGCCCAGGTTTGCAACCTGTTTAAAACCTGACAAATCTGCTGAAAACCCAACAGAGCCCAAACATCGCCAACTGTGTTCCTCACACTTTGGATTTTACAATATTTTTTTTGTGATCATATCCATAATAAAGATCGTCAATGTAATCATTCATAATAATCAGAGCTACAACATAACACTTTTATCAGCTTGATTTAAAACTTGAGCTGGTGAGGCTATGGGAATTTAATGCAATGAGAGATTACAAGTGCAGCACCCTCCTAGGTTTGCTCCTAGTTGGTAGGTACATTTAGTTCTTTTTCCTGGTGTCAGTGTAATCAGCGAATTGGCCTTCAATTGCTTTGGGCTGTCCTAGAATTCACAGGCTGCAGATTTGATTTCTTCCTCCTGCGTTCTGGATGTTCCCAGAACATAAGGTGGGAAGAGACAAGTGGGTGGGTTTGAGGCGCAGTGCTCTGCGCCCCAAGCCCAACCTTTTTCAAGCCAATTAGAGCCTCAGATTCGAATCATGTGGCTTGAAAAAAAAAAAAACTGGGTGTGGAAGGGAATATAAGTTGTAAGAGTGTTAAAATAAAAGTAGGTGCACCGAAGGACTCAGTGGGATGACCAGTGGGCGTATTCATTGGGACAGCCAGTGGGCGGGCCCTGGGGAATGTTGGTGGTCAGGCCCCGGGGGGCCCAGGCCTGAAGCTGTGTAAGGGGCCCAAAATTTCTGATGGCTGCCCTGCTCACTGATGCCGGGCCCGGGACATTTTCTGACCCCACTGGCCACAAAGTCTGAAGGACAATAAATTGCCCCTTTGTTTGAAAAATTTGGAGACCCCTGGTTTACAGCATATGGATAATTACCTACATCAGTGTTTCTCAACCTTTTTTCAGCTAAGGCACCCTTTAAAATTATGGACAGTCTCGAGGCACCCCATTCTAAAATGTAAAAAATTATTCTAATAGCTTTACACAATGCGGCAACATCGGTACATGTAGGAAACCCAACGTTAGAGGGGATTTATTCTTCCAAAGAAAATCCACTTTTGCACACTGGTATGGTACTGACCAGTATTCCAATGTTTCTCTTCTCCCTTAATTTCTCTCCATCACTCTCAGCTAATGTGACCCCAGTGCTGAGGGAGAGGGGGGCAGAGGAGGGTCAAACAAGGATGCTGTGGAGGCAACAGACATCCTCCTTATCAACTGATCAAGTCATTGGTTGTTAGGATGCCGGTATCTAGTTGTAATGGTAAATGAAAAAGGGTGACCTACAGTATACACAGGCCATACATATACAGAGCATATCTAGTGTAATGTCTGCTTTGTGTTCTGCTTACCTCCAGGATAATCCACGATACTGACTGAGCACATCGAGAACGTCTCCTGGGTTGGAGCCAATGCCGTTTCCAGCCTGAAATGGGATATTAAAAACAATAGTGGGATGTTATGGAATACGGAATAATGGATAACATGCAGAACACTATGAATGGAGGGGAGAAGCTTCTTTTTCACTGTTTGTAACACCCTCTAGCAGTGTCCTAGAGAGGATAAGTCAATTTAGGCAGGCCTGGCTGGTTGCTAGGCCTGTTTGTTTTCATTCTGGGCTGGGAGTGGATCAGGGTAGTGTTGGGTGATTCACAGGTGGTGTCATCAGGACCTCCCACTTCTTTCCAGAATTTTCTAGTGTTTTCTGGAAAGAGAGGTGGGGAGAGGAGGTGGAGCCACCTGAGGTAATGTGAGGATCCCTGACCAATCCCCAACCTGGATTGGCAGGGGGAAGGCCTCCTTAAATATCCAAAGTCAGCCCAGCTGGGGGGGAGGGGCAGTGGTCAGGTGGAAGAGCTGGAGTGAGAGGGTGCGGAGGCTGTCGGGGCCTTGAGGGAGCTCCCCAGTCTGGGGGGGGGGTAACCTTGGGCCTGGGCTCGTGTGCGGTCGGGAGAGGGCAGCGGGAGAGAGCACTGCTAAGAGTCTCCAGGGAGGACAACTCGCAGCCAGGAGGGCTAGTAAGTGAAGCACTGTCGGGAGGACTGGGGCCTGAGAGGACTGGGAGCTTGCAGTCTGAGATGGGTGTAGAACCAGAGGAGTGGACTGTGGTGGAAGGGGCAGGTGCAGCCAGGAGGGCTGGCAGGGCCTGAAGAGGGCAAACTGGGATCAGTAGCCGCAGATAGGACAGCTAGCACAAGGATTTTTGCTATTTTCTCTGCTGTTCCATAGGGGCCCATGGCCCCAGCCTGTAAAAGGCATTTGCTGAGGCCTGGCTGAGCCAGAGTCAGGTCTACCCATACAAATGTGCTAGCTGGTCCTGGGAACTAAGTGATGTGCTGGAGGAGTGAGGAGTGAGAGGCTTCAAGCAAGAGTGTGCAGGAGGAAGCTGAAGGAATATGTACAGGGAAATTTGAGGCTGGATGATGTTTTCTAATTATTTATGTCAACAGAAATGAAAAAAAAGACACTGCCCATTCAACAATTCTTAAAACTGAAGGCCAAGAAAATTCACAGAACGAGAGTCTTGCTTACTACAGAGCAATGAAATAAACATCTAGCTCTGTGTCATACTAAGCATCTGGAGTGCAACTGCTACTGGAGACCCAAATGTGCAGTGAGATTACTGCTGAGTTATTGCCTTTAAACCTAACCCTTCCAAGTGACCCTTAATCTCCACCCCCCCAACCACCCCCGAACACCATCCCGTGGTTCCATCCCCATCCCCACCTCCGAACACCATCCCGTGGTTCCATCCCCATCCCCACCTCCGAACACCATCCCGTGGTTCCATCCCCATACCCACCTCCAAACACCATCCAGTGGTTCCATCTCCATCCCCACCTCCGAACACCATCCCGTGGTCCCATCCCCATACCCACCTCCGAACACCATCCCATGGTTCAGTCCCCACCTCCGAACACCATCCCGTGGTTAAATCCCCATCCCCACCTCTGAACACGATCCAGTGGTTCCATCCCCATCCCCACCTCTGAACACCATCCAGTGGTTCCATCCCCATACCCACCTCCGAACACGATCCAGTGGTTCCATCCCCACCTCCGAACACCATCCCGTGGTTAAATCCCCATCCCCACCTCTGAACGTGATCCAGTGGTTCCA
>BLSH010148389.1:16327-29537 GCA_018402905.1 Glandirana rugosa
TAATGGTCCGGAGATAACTACACACCTATCTCCCCTGGAATCCATTATATACAACGGGACATCGCACTCGTTAGTCGTTCCTACCATTTAGGGCCAAGGCTTCCTGTATAAAAAGATATCTCTGGATATTAAGTACTCCACTCTTGGTCCTAAATTGGTGGAGTTATGACTCGTGAATGTGGGGGAAGGACGGGTCCGGTTAAAAGTCGAAAGTCACGAACAGTGTAAAACTTACTGTTAAGTTTTAGGT
Organism: Glandirana rugosa; assembly: GCA_018402905.1. Taxonomy (NCBI): domain Eukaryota; kingdom Metazoa; phylum Chordata; class Amphibia; order Anura; family Ranidae; genus Glandirana; species Glandirana rugosa. Next base: position 16,578 of record BLSH010148389.1, read on the forward strand.
GTTTATCTCGAAAGAAAACCAACATAAATTAGTGGTGACAAAAAAGTAAAAAATATGTCCTTCGGAACCGGGATTTACCATCCTTGCTGATTGCTCACGCTACAGGGCAACATATATTACCTAAGGTCCCCTCTATCCACACATCAATAGAGGCCTGGTAATCTCTCAAGTGTACGCCCTCAGCCTAACTCTGTCCATAGGGTTCCATTACCCCTTATCATAATTTGAATGACATCCCTGTAAATATGTTAGAAGGTACTTTCCCATATATGCAAATTCATCACTTTCATAGTAAATGTTTCCTTATACATGTGGTTATAGAATCCTTGGAGTGGTGTTATTGGACTGTGAAACAGGAGTCTATAGGTGGAATTTCTTGGTTTTATAATTTCTTCCAATATCCTAAGGAAGAACAAAAGCTGCAGGCCTTCCCCCCATTGGGAAAAAACTTGGGAATTAATTCTTGTTAGAGACTAAGGAAAATTTTTGCCATACTTACTGTAATTTTCCTTTCCTGGATCCTCCCCATGTCAGCCTACTACGAGTCAGCTCCGCCCTCCCTGACCCCTCAAGAACCACCTCTTTTCTAGCCCATAAAGGGCGGCTGTCTGCCCCAGATCACTGTTCGACTTTACCCGCCTCGCGACGGACAATCGGGTGGGGTTCCCCGGCTGACATGGGGAGGATCCAGGAAAGGAAAATTATGGTAAGTATGGCAACAATTTTCCTTATTCCTGGACCTCCCCATGTCAGCCTACTACGGGATGTACCAAGCCACATCATCCCAGGGGGGAAAAAGCCAATGAGAGAAATAAATAATAATCACAGCTTGTGCATTATGCTGCTTCAATTAATTTAATGGGCGACAGCTGATGAAATAATCTTATAACCCAGCGACTCTTCGGCCGGGAAGGCCACATTCAGCCTGTAATGCCTTATGAACGTGTTTGGCGTACTCCAGCTTGCCGCTCTGCAGACTGCCTCCGCTGAGACCTTGGCATATGCTGCCCACGAGGCTGCCATACCCCTCGTTGAGTACGCCATCATTTCTGATGGAGGAGAAAGGCCCAAAGACTTGTATGCAATCTGTATAGCATGCACTATCCAAGACGAAACCACTCTTAGGGATGCCGCCATCCCCTTTTTGGGGCCTGCCGGGAACACCAGCAACTGGTCCTGCTGCCGGAATTCCTCTGTGTGACTCAGATAATCCGAGACGACTGATACGAAGTCCAACGAGCTCCACTCATCCTCTTTAGACTCTGTTGGGAAGGCCGGAAGAATTGTTTCCCACGCCATCAGCCTCAATCTCTCAGGGTTCGGGTGACATACCCCGCACTGGACCAGAAGATCTGGAGAAGTTGGTAATGGAATTGGGTGGCAAACCTTCATTCTCCAGGCCAGAGAGAACCACGGCCTCCTGGGCCAGTATGGTAGGATTGCTACTGCTGCGACCTTCTCCTGTTGTATCTTCAACAGTACCTTGAGAATCAAGGAAAGCGGAGGGAACACGTACACCAAAGGGAACACCCAGGATCTGGACAGCGCATCCTGACCGAAAGCCTGAGGATTCCATGTCCGAGAGAAGAAGCGAGGAAGCTGACAATTCTACTCCGTTGCCATTAGGTCTATCGATGGTGTACCCCATATCCTGAAGATCTTGGCTAGGTATTTGGGATTGAGCCCCCACTCGTGATCCAAAAACTGTCGGCTCAACCGATCTGCTAAGACATTGTCGGTCCCTGGGAGATAAGAGGCTGTGAGAGAGGCGAGATTCTTCTCCGCCCATGGAAAGATCTGACCTGCCACATGAAGAAGCGTTTGGCTTCGGGTGCCCCCTTGACACGTCAAATAAGCTACTGCCATCTTGCTGTCCGACAGTACCTTGACTGCTTGACCTTGCAGAACAGGCTGGAACGCTATGAGAGCGCGTCTGACGGCTTCCAATTCCAACAAATTTGAAGGCCGAACTCCCTGAGCCTTCCAACGTCCCTGCTGACCTAGACAATGAGCTCCCCAACCGATCGAGCTGGCATCAGTTGTCAGAGAGCAGCGGTCCCACTGGAGAAGGAAACTGAACTGAAACCGCCTTCTGTGCCATCTTGCCCATGGTACCACTGGAATGGTTGCTGATAGCACCCCCAGGAACCGCATGCACTCTCTCGCCAGCAGAAAGGATTTTTCATCACCGCCCTGGTTCCAGACTGGACCTGGATCACCTTTCTCTGAGGCAAATACACTCGCCCCTGAAATGTGTTGAATTCCACCCCGAGATATTCCACCGTTTGAGTTGGGTTCATCCGGCTTTTTTGAACATTTATCAACCATCCGTAGTGAGTGAGTGTCTTGCAGGTGAGCTCTACATGGCCCTGGAGGAGTTCCTTTGAGACGCCCAATAGGAGTATGTCGTCCAAATAATGGAAGATCTGAACCCCTTTGGTTTTGAGAACCGAGATGACTGCAGACAGGAGTTTTGAAAATGTCCTGGGGGCCGTACAAAGACCGAATGGAAGGCACAGGAACTGGAAATGTGATCCCTCCACGGCAAACCTGAGAAAACACTGATGATTTTTTATTGGCACATGGAGGTACGCATCTGCCAAGTCGATGGAAGCCATCCAATCTCCTTCGCTCACTACTGAAATGATAGTCTGCAGTGATTCCATCTTGAACGGGGGAATCTTCATAAGCGAGTTCAGCCACTTGAGATCCAACACTGGTCTGAAACCCCCTTTAGGCACTAAAAACGGGGGGAGTACACCCCTAGACCCCGTTCTTGCTTTGGAACCGGTTGAATGGCGTCTGCTGCAAGCAATTCTTCGATATATGCTTGCAAACACCTCCTCTTCTCCGCATCTGAAGGCAGCCGAGTCTCCACAAAGAAAGCCCGGGGAGGTCTTGCTTCGAAATCGAGCCGATAGCCCCGGATGATATTTAAAATCCAGGCGTCCTGAATGCCCTCTGCCCAAACCCCCGCAAATCGATTTAGTCTTGCTCCGACTTGAGGGGACCAAGTGGAGACACCTTCAGAAGGCCTTACCAGTGGTCTTCGGAGCGCCATTGGCCCTGTTTTTTGCTGGCTTAAGAAAACTTGTTCCGGTCCCCTTCCATTGTCTGAAGAACGGCCTCCCTGGCCTGTATGCCGTCGCCTCCCTGTAAGAGTCCCTCGACTTTCTGAAAGGGCGAAAGGACTGGCGCTGCTTCTTCCTCTCTTGGGGAATCAGCCCGGATTTTCCACCTGAGACCCTCAGAATCGCAGCCTCCAAAGGAACTCCTAAGAGCAGTTTACCGTCAAAAGGAACCGCACAAAGACTGTGTTTTGACGCATTGTCTGCTGCCCAATGTTTCAACCATAAGGCTCTGCGGGCCGAAACAGAGTGAGCCATCATTTTAGGTGCCATTCTAGCCTGGTCTACTGCTGCTTCTGCTACTAATTCCACTGCAGTCTTCAGGAATTGCCAGGGAGCACTTAATCGCTCCTCTCCCGAACATTCCTCCATTAACTCAGCCACCCAGGACTTGAGGGCTGCTGCCACCGAAGTGAGTGCCACTGCTGGCCTGCAGGCTGCACCAGCCACAGTGTATAATCTCTTCAGGTCCGTATCCAACCTCCAATCCATGGGGTCCCTGAAAGAGACTGAATCCTCCAGGGGAAGCGTAATGTGGCGGGCCAGTCTCTGTAGGGACGCATCCATCCTAGGTGCAGTGTCCCAACACTCCGTGTCCCTTGAACTAAAGGGGTAAAGCTTTGAAACCCTATCATGGACATTCCACCTCTTCTCGGGTCTAGCCCATTCATCCTTCATGACTCAAATTTCTTCAATAAACAGGAAGGAAGGTAGCGACTTCTTCAATTCAATCAGTATTTGCGTTGCTTCTTTGGTGGAGAAGCATCCTCCTGCCATTTCATGGCCTCCTTCACTGCCTCCACCAAGGGAGGAATTAACGCAAAATCAAACGCGCGAGGTTCGGGCTCGCACTCGGATTCAGAGGACTCTTGCCGATCCAAACCCCACCGCACTGATGGCTCAGAATCTGCTGATGAAGACAACACAGGAGGGCGAGAAGACCGCTTGGTGTCGCCCTTTAGACCTCTCTTCACTGCGTCCTTTATATATGATTTTACTCGGCGAGCATCCGATGCGTCATTCCAAGCAGCCGCTTTAACCACTTAAGGACCGGAAGGATTTCCAGCTTTAGGACTGGAGCCCTTTTTGCGATTCGGCACTGCGTCGCTTTAACTGACAATTGCGCGGTCGTGCGATGTTGTACCCAAACAAAATTTGCGTACTTTTTTTCCCACAAATCGAGCTTTCTTTTGGTGGCATTTGATCACCGCTGCGTCATTTCTGATCACCGCTATAAACAAAAGAAGAGCGACAATTTTGCAAAAAAAACCCCAAATTTCTTACTTTTTGCTAAAATACAAATCCAAAAAAATAAATAAAAAAAAAACATTTTTTTCATCGGTTTTGGCCGATTTATATTCTTCCTCATATTTGTGATAAAAAAAAAAAAATCGCAATCGGCGTTTGATTGGTTTGCGCAAAAGTGGCCGCGTTTATGGATGATGAGAATTAATTTCTGGGGTTTTTATTTTTTTTTTATTTTTTACTAGTAATGGCGGCGATCTGCGATTTTTAGCGGTACTGCGATATTTCAGCGGACATGTCGGAACATTTTGACACTTTTTTTGGGACCATTGGCATTTATACAGCGATCAGTGCTATAAAAATGCACTGATTACTGTGTAAATGCCATTGGCAGTGAAGGGGTTAACCTGCAGGGGGTGCTCTAAGGGTTAACAGTGTTCCCTGGGCGTGTTCTAACTGTGGGGGGACTGCCCTAGCTGGGGAAGGGAAGTTATCACACCTTCCATGTATCACAGCCCTTCCCCCCTCACAGAACGGAGGTCCGTGTTTACTTACACGGACCTCCGTTCTTTCACTCCGGGGGGGGGCGTCGCCGGTGGCCGGCGGAGATTGAATCCGCCGCACCCGCTCCCTGGCCCTCCCCGGACACAGCGAGCGCGCGGGCGCTCACTGGGCTCGATCTCGCGCCCGCCGTCATATGACGGCGATCCGCGCTATCGAGCCACACTGTCGCCATCAGTTGCCGATCAACCATCGGCAAGCGGTTAAAGCATGAGGCAAACACCAATTTGCCTGGTAAGGCTTGAGCTGAACAAGCCCAACAAGCATTACCCCGATATGAAGCTGGAGAAGAATCTCTGGAAGAAAATGAGGACCATAGCTCCCTCTCTCTGCGATGTGAGCGAGATCTTGCCAAGGGTCTATGGCATCTCTTTTCCTTAGCGACCCGACTGCAGTGCGGCCGTGGAGATGGAGACCTAGGGCATTCTCGCCGCCGACCGGTGTGGGAGCTCTTTTTCTCCTTTTTGGACGCAGCTTTTTTCCCTTTTTGTGGGCATTTATCCCGCCTTGGGGACCTTTCTCTGCACATTTAAAGAGAGAGAAATAATGCACACACACAAAAAAAAAAAATTAAGATCAAAAAAGAAAGAAAGAGAGAGAAAAAAAAAAAAAAGTCTCCCTCTTCCCTGCTCTACCTCTCCATGGGATCTAGCTGGGATTGGAGGCAGGCAGCAATAAGTCTGGATCCGAGACCTGGAAAGCAGAAACAGAGTATAAGAGTCCAATCTGCCAGATAACAGCAAGGGAGATCAGCCCTGAGTTACCTGGCAGCGCAGCTTCTCTCTAAGAGCCAAGTAGTAGCTGTGCAGAGAGCGCTCCCCCAGAGGGATGGCCCGCAGAAGAGGACCGCCGCCGCCAATCCAGAGCGAGCGTCCCGACCGTAGCCTAGCAACGGCCCGAGGCGCTCAAGCATGACGTCACTCTCCTCCCGGCGGCTTCCCCGCTGTAACACGAGGCTGCCGAGGGACTAGAGAGATCAGCGTGCCGCCCGCCCTGGCCGCAGGTACAGTAAATACACATGAAGAGGCTGAAACAAACCTGATATGCTAGGTGCCTTAACTGCTCCCTGCACTAAAGGCATAGTATAAAAACTTAGTCAAAATCCGTTACTGCCCCGCAATCTTTACTTAAATAATTCAATAGACCATAATTTATATTGTCATATTCAGATGATACCTCCAACTGCAATATGCAATGAACTCCGATGACAAGTAGACAGTAATTTATACCGTTATATCTGGACATACAGTAGACAGAAAAACATATTGCTGTACCTGATGCCAAAGTAGACAGTACTTTATACTGTTGTCTGCGATGTTACAGTAGACAGTAATTTATACTATTTCCAACAAAGTATACATTAATTTATACTGTTATCTCCAATACTACAGTAGACAGTACTTTATACTGTTATCCCTGGTGATACAGGCCACCCCAATATGTAATTTTTCCGCCCGTAGGAGTACACAGTAATTTATACTGTTACAGTTCTTGCCGGAATATTACAGTTATTTAAACGGCTCAATAACAACTCTGTCCCCTGCCTCAGGGGGAACCCACCTCCTCCAGGAGCCTTGTCCATTATATGGAGGGGAATCGACAGGCAAGCTTCCATCCCATGTCACGAAAACACAAAAGAAAAAAAAAAGGTGTCCGGAGTGAGGACGAAAAAAGAACAGTGATCTGGGGCAGACAGCCGCCCTTTATGGGCTAGAAAAGAGGTGGTCCTGGAGGAGTCAGGGAGGGCGGAGCTGACCCGTAGTAGGCTGACATGGGGAGGTCCAGGAAATAAGACATCTGCTATCACACATAGCTTTACTGCCACCCATTGTTTGGATCATTGGGAAAATGTTCTTAAGATATTACACAGAGGTAACTTTACACTATACAAATTAGCGAAAATCCATGTTAACCATTCTCCCCTTTGTTGGCGCCATTGTGGGGGTATAGGCAACCTGCTCCATATCTTGTGGGCATGTCCCAACCTCTGCGGCTTTTGGAACACAATATCTGTACTGCTTTCTCAGGTCACGGGTATTCTGACAAAACCTACAAGTCTGGCTCTACGTAATCTCCATATAGATATATACCCATTATAATATCTCACTATTGTCTCCCACATTCAAATAGCTCCTTTACTAAAAAATGGAAAAAGGACCTGGCTCCTGACATCTCAGAAATTATACAAAGAGCAAACCTACATTGTATTTACAAGAGAGTGATAGCCTGCAACACAAATTCTTTAACAGCGTATAATCCTTTTGTCGACCGATCCGTATGTCGTACAGGTCTAACGGTGGGGGATATTACACACAATCCCGGTGGATGCAACCACCGGGCCAGGGATGTCCATGCCGGGTGGCAGCGTGTAGAGGGTAAGGAGAAGAGCGGATACACGTCCACTCTCCTCCCCTTCTTGCATTGACCCAGAAAGTGATGTTTATGTCACTTCCGGGTCATGTTCTCAGTGTCCCCGACTCGCTTTGCCGGGAACGGATGTTTTGTAATGTGATCTGCATTGCAAAACATTCAGTGGCGTACAGGGGAGACATGCAGGGTCTTTTAGATTCTGCATGTCTGAATAAAGAGAACCTGTCACATAACATCACTTTTTTCCATAATGAGATGGGGGAAAAAAAAAATACAGTAAAAAAACAAAAAATATATATATATTATTTTTGTTTGCAAAAAATAAAGTCAAACACATAACCCCCCCCCCCCCCCGAAAAAAAAAAACAGCCCCCCCACGCACAAATGTAAATGCATGTGTTCATGTGCCTATGCGTGAAAAAGTCAATTGTGATACACATGTAACATATGGCTGCATACGCCAGTGAGAGCAATAATTCTAACACAAAACCTTGTCAGTAACACTAAATTGATACCTATAGGGGCTTCTGAAGCGTCACCTATAGAAAATATAGGGTACCAAAGTTTAATGCCATTTGGCACACAAAAAGTTAAGGTTTGGCATGTTTGGTATCTATTTACTCAGCACAACCTCGCCTTCTACATTTTACCAATAATTTGGGTAATGCATTGTGTTCACTTGCCCTACAATTCACGTTTGTGTGTTTTTACTGAAATTTAGTGTTTCCTAGACTTTTGCATTAATATCATGTGATATAAAAAATTGGAATTACCACTACTTTATTCTCTAGGGTGTCTGCTTTCAGAAAATATATGTTTGGGGGTTTTGTGTTTAAAGTCAGGCCTAAAATCAATGTTTAAACATGCGTGCCAAAAATGCAAAAACTGCTCTGGCAGCGAAAGGGTTACTACTAAATGGATAGCTTGGGTTCAAACATATTTGAAAAACAAATTTTTATAAGAATTGTTGTCCTCACTATTGAATTACAACAGGCGACTGGTTAAAATGTTTGTTTTTGTTTTCTATTTCTTTTGTTTTGCTTTCTTCTCATGTTTTGTTTTATATGTTTTGTTGGTGCCTATCTCCCCATGGGCCTGTACCTTTTTTGATAGCCTAATAGAGATATTAATCAAGGTACCCAATGTTATTGGATATGCGTTATATGAAGTCTATAAGAGCTTTTTAGCACGTTGAGTGTACTAAAATGTTTCACTACCTTGGTAGATACATTATGTGTCTCATTTGACTGTATACTGTCTTTGTAAACCTTTTTTACTTTGGCTCAGGTTACTTTTGAGCATGCAGTTTTTTTCAGGTTTATATTGTTAATTGGTAAAAAAATATATTGAATCATAAAATGGAGTTTAGTTATATATGGATACCTATAGGCATTTGCAATAGAAATATGTGTTAGACCAGTCTTTTTCAACCAGAGTGCCTTGGCACAATGCCTAAAAATTGCCCAAAAATGTTGTATAAGCCAGCTGACAGATAAAGCCTGCCTTTCATTTACACAAAGCCACAGGTTTTCATTGTGCATCATTACAACCTTCCTGCTGCTAGCATCCAAATAACCAATGACATCATCAGTTGATTAGGATGTCAGAGGCAGGCACAGCATCCTTGTTTGCCCCTTCCCTGTTCCTCTTCATCAGCACTAGGGTCACATTAGCTGTGTGAGGGTAAGAAACTGAGGGGGGAAGAGAAACATTGGCATACCAGTCAGTACCAGTATGCAAAGGTGTATTTGCTTTAGCAGAATAAATTGCCTATAATGCTGGAAGGCCCATGTATGTGGATGTTGCTGCTCTACATAAAACAATTTGTTTCGGGCCTCCAGATTGCACGTTTCAAAGGATGTGTTGACTGAAAAAAGGTAGAGAAACATTGTGTTAGACAATCAGATTACATACCTGTCCCACTTCATCAAAAGCCATGATAACCACTGCCGCACCAAATTGCTTTATCTTTTTAGCTTTGGTCAGGAAATCCTCTTCTCCCTCTTTCAAACTGATACTATTTACTATACATTTACCCTGAACGCATTTCAGACCAGCTTCAATCACTTCAAAGTTAGACGAGTCAATGCATAGGGGAACCTAAAAACAAGAAAGATCATAAATCAATTGCTTCCAGATTGGGTTTTCAGTCCTGCACAAGCATTCTTTCTTCTGAGAAGCCCATAATGTTGAAGGTTTCTCAAACAAACATTGAGCTTATGTGTTCTGATGGCAAGGAGCCTTCCTCACCATCAGAACACACTGATCAGCGTTGTTGGCAACAGCCGGCAGCACTGACTGCTTGGAAAAATCTTGACAGGCTGGTTGTACAGAAGATGATCAAAAGAAACTTTTTTTACAACCAGCCTGCACATACATGGATCTTAACTCGGACAGCCCCTGCTGAGGCGGCCAAATTATGATCCAAGCATGGCTGCCTTAACAAATGAAACAAAGACAAATAACTGTCCCGAGGGTTGCATATTAGATAACAAGTCAACTTGTAAATTTAAATTTAATATTTCTTAACAGAAGATTTAATGGATGGCCAACACAAAATATCCTGCTGCTAAAACTGCAAATACAGGGGCGTGGTTGGTGCCGACATGGGATGGCTGCCTGATCCTCTCTCTCTGCTCCACGGAGGTAGTGCGACAAGCTATAGCAGAACCACACAGTGCGGATGGGGAAACCGAAGGGGATATCTTCCCAGTCTAGATCCTGCTCCCCCAGGAATTCCGGCTCACAACTGAAACACAGCATACCGGAGATGTCTGGCTCACGCAAGGCTGCAGTTCCAACTTGGGCCTCCATAGGGACAGCACGCTCCTCCAGTCTAAGTCCCGCGCGCAGACGAGACACACAGCCCAGCTCCTCAAACACACAACATGTCTGCCTAAATGATCTGAGGTCCGTTGCTGCAGATATCAAGGACGCTCTGGCAGCTACAATCACGGACCTGCTCCCCGATATACAGTCCATTGTCATAAGGTTGGACGACCTAGAAGACAAGACAGCCAGATAGCCAGATCCAGCAACTACAGCATTCCACGCAGGCTTACAACATGCAACTGAGAGACATGCACAGGCACATGGAGGATCTCGACAATTGCGGACGTCGCCACAACCTGCGGGTAAGAGGAATCCCAGAATCTGTGGAGCCCAACCACCTAATGAGTGCCACTATTGCGATCTTTAATGATGTTCTGGGTAGATCCCCTCGAGACACCCATAGAGTGTGAATGGCTCCATAAGGCTCTCAGACCCCAAGGCAGATATATCGACCCTCCAAGGGACGTAGTCTGCTGCTTAGTACACTTTAGACTCAAGGAAGACATTTTAAGATGAGCAAGCGACTGCCACAACCTTATGTTCCAGGGTTCAGAGATTAATATTGAATTAAATTAGCCCCAGAGGTTAAAATTGTTCAAGACCTCTCCCCCATAACCTTACAGAACAGGAGTGATCTCTGTCTGCTAATTGAAATGCTACGCACACAAGGGATGCAATACTGTTGGAAATTCCCCTTTTGCCTCTCTGCATCTACAGCGGGACGCACCGCAAACTTGCGAGTACCAGAAGAATTACGATCCTTCTGCGAAACCCTGCAGATACCCCTGGTGGATCTCCCAGACTGGTACAGCGCCTTTAGGATCCCGCCTCTTCAGTGAACCAACTCCATGGATGCCATTCCAGTATGGGATGACTTTCACATAAGGTGCCACAGATCATCCTCTCCAAGACCACGTATTCCAACGGATCACAGAAACAGGAGAAACAATAGCAGCCCTACGGCTTCTCCAGCTCACAGGTGTGCCCGCCATGATGGATCCACCTAATCTGCTCTAATAATTCAGGAGACTCCAAAGACACTCCTTCAATCTGCCCTCCCTAAAAAAATTTTTAAACAGGCTTTGCTTTGGTTGTCCCAGGTTACTACTATTCATAGTCTTCTGCTGAAAGGAACCGACACACTTTATGACCATAGAGACCTGTCCCACCTGACACGATCCGGTCGTGAACTTCTCATAGACTTGGAGTTCTCCAGAAGATTAATTACAGTGTGACAACATTTAGGCCCTCACACATAATTCCCCAACTATGGATACTTCCACACTCTCCTGGAGAAACAGAAACTTTCCTATCAGTCTTCTTACATGTGATAGCTTCAGGTACTCCAACTTAACACTCAATGAAGAGTTTTCACACTGAAAAGATGATCTTCTCTGGCCACGGACCTGTCTATTCCTCTCATCAGGTTGGGATGTGACCGAGTGAGGGTGCGCTATGGCTGGCTGAACCTGCTAGACTTTGGGCATACATGCACGGTGGTGACATAGTGGTGAGGTAGGGTTTAAACCTGATGTGGGTGGGGGGGGGGTTTCACATGGGACTCTGTGGGGTGATCAAAGTCCTTGGCTTACCATACTTAGCCCACTAACCCTTCCTACATGCAATCAAACGTAGCCTATCACACAACCCCTCCACAGGCTTACAGTCGAGTTCAACTTCCCGTATAGTAAGGAAAGTTGACCCATACGTCTAAGTTTGATCAGGGAAAAGATTGAGATCCTGTGCGGACTCCCAGGTGGAACAACCGCCTTTTATATATCTCCACATCTAACCACCCAGTCTATTTCTAGTACCCCACAAGTCACCACGCTAATAGTCCTATTGAGGTAATGACCTAGCAGCCAATGCTTCCAACCTCCTGTGCCAGCCCAGAGCAATGCCTCCCTCCTCTTCTGGACCTAAAATCTACAACTGAACACCCATGAAATAAGATCTCCATGGTCTGCCAGTACAATACCCGCAAAGCAGATACAACCCAGCAGCGCTTGAGACAGTTGTTGAACCGACACTTCTACTTGAAGTGATTCATTAATCCCAACCTGGTATATACTAGGTAATTCAGGTCCTGGTAGCTGATCTATTGTGGACACAGAGGTATCTCCCCCTAGATAAAACCTACGGGAATGGTGGCATTTCAGGCTGGACCTCACCCTGCTCTATCTATACCCCCCCCCCCAGATTCTTCCTAGTCCCCAGGTATCTTCCCCCTCTTTTACTTCCTCCACTCCCTAATCTCAGGACTGCTGTGAAATGTCACCACATCCGAATGTATCGGCTGAGAGTTGGGACCCTATCTTTCAGTGTTCCTAGATTGTTTTTCAATGTTCCTATGTTGTTGTTACATGACCTACACAGGTTGTTTAACTAGGAAAGAGGAGAGATCCTCCCCCCATGGGATGCCGTGGGGGGAAACCTGGCGCTGACCACTCCGTACGGCACAATGGTCTTGACACCTCATTCAACCTCTGACCAAACCCAACTCAATAGACCAAGTCTCCACATGAATCATTTTGTTTTGTTCCGTGGTGTCCAGAGTAAAACAACGAAACACCAGTAAACACGGTCTAAAGACCGGTATGGTACACCATTGTAGATTTTCCGATAAGTATCCCTTCGTTTATCACAATGTTTAGACATTCGTTCTCCTCCCAGGGGGTACCCCGACAACAACCCGCGTTAAACATATGAAATCATTGTGAGCCCCGTACCTATCGAATCGAGAAGGAAAATTTCACTTAAACGCGGAGTACACCTCTGAACCAGATAACTCAACCCAAACCAGTCTCCAACTTACTCCACAGTT
>BLSH010148392.1:63754-76807 GCA_018402905.1 Glandirana rugosa
AACCTAACATCATGTCACGACATGATCCGTCACTATAATCCAATACTACACACCCCCACCCTACACTGCCTAGTACAGCACTGTACTACAATCCAATACTACACACCCCACCCTACACTGCCTGATACAACACTGTACTACAATCCAATACTACACACCCCCACCCTACACTGCCTGGAACACCACTGTACTACAATCCAATACTACACACCCCCACCCTATACTGCCTGCTACAGCACTGTACTACAATCCAATACTACACACCCCCACCCTACACTGCCTGGTACAGCTCTGTGGCAGGCTAATGAGGGGTTTTGGGGGAGCACTGTGACAGGCTAATGAGGGGTTTTGGGGGAGCACTGTGACAGGCTAATGAGGGGTTTGGGGAGAGCACTGTGGCAGACTAGCATGGGGGGGTTACTACCCCACAGTCCACCAGAGTCTCTGCATTGCCACAAGGGACCTTACATATCCACCAGATACCTCACATAACCAGCAAATACCCCACACAGCCACCAGAGACCCCACACAGCCACTAGATGCCCCACATGGCCACCAGAAACCCCACATAGCCACCCAAGACCCCGCACAGCCACCAGAGACCCCATGCAGCCACCAGGAACCTTAAAGAGCCACCAGAGACCCTGCATATCCACCACATACCTCACATAACCAGCAGAGACCCCACATAGCCACCAGAGACCCCACACAGACACTAAATGCCCCACACATCCACCAGAGATCTCGTATATCCACCAGATACCCCACATAACCAGCAGAGACCCCACATAGCTACCAGAGACCCTGCACTGCCACTAGAGAACCCACACAGCTACCAGAGACCCCACACAGCCACCAGAGATTCCACACAGCCACCAGAGCCTCTGCATATCCACCAGATACCCCACATAACCAGCAGAGACCCAACATAGCCACCAGAGACCTCACATAGCCACCAGAGACCCCACAGAGCCACCAGAGACTTTGCATATCCACCAGATACCCCACATAACCAGCAGAGACCCAACATAGCCACCAGAGACCTCGCATAGCCACCAGAGACCCCACACAGCCACCAGAGACTCTGCATATCCACCAGATACCCCACATAACCAGCAGAGACCCCACATAGCTACCAGAGACCTCACATAGCAAACAGAGACCCCATACAGCCACCAGAGACTCTGAATATCCACCAGATACCCCACATAACCAGCAGAGACCCCACATAGCCACCAGAGACCTTGCATAGCAACCAGAGACCCCACACACCACCAGAGACCCTGAATAGCTACTTGTGAAGGAAGGGTTGGGACAAATTTAGATAGGGGCGCCCGATTTTAGTCTTAACTAGGGCAGCACAAAACCAAAATACACCACTGCATGTAGCAATCAGCCCACTGAACTTGACACATTTTGGCGAATAGGAAAGTGTGGTAAATGCCCTGCAACCGCGTGCACTGATGTCATTGTCAGCAAAAATTGGGTTCTCTCCCACTCCTCCCTCCTTTCAGTGCAGTTTCTGTATTTTTGTGACCACTGCTGCCAGCTTCTGAATACAGGAGCGCTGCACTGACAAGAAAGAGGAGGGGGAGAAAGAGCACAGCCCACACCTCCTCCCAGCTCTCACTTCCTCTCCTTGTTGCTTCTAAAACTGGGCTGACAGGAGTGGTGATGCCACTGTCACTCCTACTGTCAGCCCTGTAACCAAAATGAGCTCACCATACAGCAACCTCATCTATATAGTACACTGCTGCGCCTGGGGCAGCTACCCTTTCTGCCCACTCTTTGTTCCAGCCCTGGTAATGAATATTCATATTAATAATGATGCATTAGATTAGTGAAAATAATAGAGATACATTGGAATACAATTCATATTATTAGTGATAGATTAGATTAGTGATAGTAATAGTGACAAACTGGAATGCAATTCATATTAATACTGATACATTAGATTAGTGAAAATAATAGTGATACATTGGAATACAATTTTTATTAATAGTGATAGATTAGTGATGATACGATTGATATACTGGAAAACCTGTTCTTATTAATAGTGATACATTAGATTAGTGATGGTAATAGTGATACATTGAAATATCTGTTCTTATTATTAGTGATGGATTATAATAGTGATAAAAATAGTGATACTTTGCAATACCTGATCTTAATAATAATGACACTATTAGATTAGTAATAATAATAGTAATACATTGGACATTGTACCTGTTTTTATTATATAATAGTGATAGATTATAATAGTGATACAGCAGAGCAGTAATGGTTCACAATAATAATACATTGGAATAGTGATAATTCATTCTAATCATACATTGTAACAGAATAGTTTATACCAATGATACATCACAATAGTGATATAGTGAGGTATAGATGGTTATGATAATGATACACTGTCACAGAATGGTCTATAATGGTGATATATTAGAATAGTCATACTTAATGTGATATGATCAAGGCAAAGTAACTGGCATCACAAGGAAAGAAAGTATTAGGCCACATTCACATTTTGTGGCATCTGCCAGTAGGAGACTTTTTACAGATTTATGGATTATATATGACCCTAGTTCCACCAATCAGAATGCCAGTGATGTCGCCAGTCTTGGGGTAAATATGTCACACTTCTTGATTCTCTCTACATATCTTTATACAACCTTCGCCTAGATATAGTGCAGCATGGATCGGCGTGGTGAATTTGGCAGTGAAGGTGTGGAGGTGTTGAAATGGGATACCCAACTCATAAAAAGAGATCTGCCCGGCCTCGTAATCTAGATTTATTCTGACTTTGGCTACTAAGTAATTACGATCTAAAATGGTGGAGTTGTTGCTATGTTTCACAGACAACTGATTTGATTTTCCCTCTAGGCACCAGGACAGGTAATTACTTCCAATGTCTAAACAGTTTTGTCTCATGTCTATATTTGGGTAACAAAACCCAACTCTCCAGTGTGATGATCCCCTAACATCCACATCCCAGTAATGTCTCCCTGAGGAGAAACTCTGATTGCTCAACACCTGTTTTATCATTCCTATAAACCTCTTTGGTGTTACAGGACGATTTAGGTTTTTGGCTACCGTGCGTGCAGTCTTTCTATCATCTAAAATACATACATTATTATGAGCCGTTTCTTCATCCAGTGTTATATCTGCAGGTTTTGATATAATTATCCATCTATTTACCCCTGATATGATATCAAGTAATCCTGTATGTAATGTGTGTGAGATTTCAGTCACATCCAGATCCCCCCCACCATGAAGGAGTTTATCATGACTCTCCTTGTTCTCCTCATCTCCATCCTCCGTATCACACAAGTCACCTGTGTCTGATTCTTGTAAAACACTCAGTGGATCCGTCATGTTACATATCTCCTCCATGTGACGTATCTTCCTAGACAGCTCGTTCTTCTTTATCTCCAGATCCTGGATTAAATCAGAAGCTGGGAATGAACTTTTCTCTGCCTTCCTGGTTATCTCTTTAATAACTTTCCTCTCCAGGATGTCCAGTTGTTTCTTGAGGTCTCTGAATATGGCAGTGACTCTCTTGGTTACACCGTCTGCACTGACTTGTACTTTTCTTTTGTACTTCTGTAGATTCTTGATGCTTTCCTCCATCTCCTCTCTCTTTTCCACCAACTTCTGCAAAGCATTGGTCAGGTTCTCCTTCCTCTTCTCAGAGGCCTCCTCCAGTGCCTTCACCTGGTGTTCCTGATGGTCTCCATGCAGCCTGCAGGACCCACAGAGACAGGCCGAGTCCTCGGTGCAGTAATACTCCAGGATCTTCTCATGGACGGAGCATTTCCTGTTCTTCTGGGGAGCGGTGAGGTCAGATAGGACATGTTGGGATGACTTGCTGTGGACTCTCAGATGGTCATCACACAGAGAAGCTTCACACAGCAGACAAGATTTAACAGCGGGTACAGGAGAGTGAATACAGTGTGTACAGAAGATTTGGCTCTCCTTCTTCTCATCCATCTTCTCTGGCTCCATTGATCGGACACTCTCCATTATGTTGCACAGTGTAATGTTCTTGATAAGTTCAGGCCGCTCCTGGAACTCTTCTCTGCATTCAGGACAGCAATAAACTCCAGACCCCCCCTGTGTATCCAGAACGCTTTCTATACAGTCCCGGCAGAAGTTATGTCCACATCTCAGTGTCACAGGATTGGTATAAATGTTCAGACAGATGGAACAGTCCAGCTCCTTCCTCGCATCAGAGAACGCCATCGCTGACTGCAGAAGAGAGAAACGAAACTAAGTAGTGAGTCAGAGGGAGGGGGTCAGAGGGGGATTTACTGGAATAGAAGAGAAGAAGAGAGAAACAAAACTAAGTAGATGTGTAGAATAGTCACACATTATTTATTACCTTCTGATTGCTAATTTGGAATGCACCCACCCCCCATCACTATCAGTATAAATTCAATCACCTTTAGGGGAGGCATTTGCAGGAGTTTTGCATTTGCAGCAGGGGCTTATTCTCAAAGTGGGGCTATTCTGTAAGTGGAAACACTTCTGACTCTGCACTTCAGTATGCACAAAACGAATGAACACAAGAAAATACTTTGAATAACACCACACAAACTACAGGTGAACTTGTTTCCCCCTTCAGCTCTTTCTCCTCCTAACATGCACTCTCTACCACTCCTGACAACTCTGTCCTGCATCCTTTAGCTAACTCTTCTTCACCCCTCTTCTCCACCTCACAGGTTATATATATCACCCTCGCTTATTTCCTCTCCTTATTACTGCACTCACCAACTCATGCTAATTCTGAATCCACATGCACAAAAATACTCCAGGACACTAGAGCATGTCACTTCATATAAATCGCACTCCCACATTACCTCCCTCACCCTTCTATTCTCCTAACCTCTGGAGATATATCCCTAAACCCTGGGCCTCCATCATTTAACTATACTCAATGCACCCATTACCCTGCACTCTCCGATTGCAGCCGCAATGCACACAATCTAATTCCCATTTCTCTTCTTCTCAAAATCGGACTCCCTTTCTCTTGCGCCCTTTGGAATGCCCGCTCAGTCTGTAACAAACTGATCTCTCTCCATGATCTTTTTATCGCTAACATTCAATCTACTCGCCATTACCGAAACCTGGCTTTCATTGTGGTCTTCTCTGGACCCTCTCCCCCAGACCCAGTGGACGCAAGGGAGGGGTGTTGGAATCCTTCTAGCCCCTCATAGCACCTTTCAGTTACTTCACTCACCCCCCTCTCCATCTCTCTCCTCTTTTGAAGCACACTGCATTCGTCTTTTCTCCCCAGTTTCTCTAAAGGCAGCTGTAATCTACTGGCCCCCTGGACCGGTATCAACCTTTCTTGATGACTTCTCTGCTTGGCTACCCTACTTTCTCTCTTCTGAAATCCCCACAATCATTCTTAGGGACTTCAACATCCCTATTAATACAAACTCTCCTGCTACTTCCAAACTTCTCAGTCTAACCTCCTCCTTTAACCTGAAGCAATGGATACATGCTACTACTCACTCTGAAGGCAATACCCTTGACCTGGTTTTCTCCCACCTTTGCACTCCATGCAACCTCTCCAATTATCCATTCCCTCTCTCTGATCACTTCCTTTGTAGTTTCACTCTCTCCCTCTCCTCCACCTCCTCTGCCTCCAACCGCCTAACGGCTACCCGTAGAAACCTACACTGTCTCAAACGTTCTCTTCTCTACTCTGCTACTGACCACCTCTATGACAAAATCGCACCACTGTCCTGCACCGACCTAGCCACTTCAGTCTACAACACTTAACTTTTAGCCTCCCTGGACACACTATCCCCTCTCACTACTCACAGAATCAGGCCCGACCCCTTCAACCTTGGCAAATAGATGACACCAGAAGTCTGAAAAAACATAGCCGTGCTCTTGAGTGCCTATGGCGTAAGACTAAATCTCAAAAAGATTTCAACCAGTATAAATCTGCCCTCCAAAAATACAATTCCTGCCTCCGTACTGCCAAGCAGACCTATTTTATCACTCTCATTAACAACTTATCATCCCGTCCTCGTCAACTCTTCTCTACCTTCAACTCTCTACTTCATCCTCCTCTGCCTCCACCCACTACTTCACTCACTGCCCAGGAGATCGCCAATCACTTCAAACTGAAGATTGAAACAATTTGTGAAGCGATCTCTGCTGTTCAGATACCTTCCACGCTTCACACTTCATGCCTACAGGTACAATCACTACTTCCCTCATGCAACCCCGCCACTTTAGATGAGGTTGCTAAGCTGCTCGCTAACGTCAAACTTACCACCTGCCCGCTGGATCCTGTTCCCTCGCAAATACTATGTTCACCCTCTGACTTGATTCTACACTCTTTAACCCACATCTTCAATCTCTCCCTCTCTTCTAGCATCTTCCCCAACTCTCTAAAACATGCATTAGTTAGCCCCATACTTAAAAAGCCTTCACTGGACCCAACCGATCCTAACAACCTACGCCCCATCTCCTTGCTCCCTTTTTTATCCAAACTCCTTGAACAATCACCTTGATGAGAATAGCCTTCTTGATCCCCTTCAGTCTGGATTTTGTCCTCAACACTCCACAGAAACTGCTCTTCTAAAACTAACAAACGATCTACTAACAGCCAAAACCAATGGACACTATTCTGTACTCCCACTCTTGGACCTTTCTGCTGCCTTTGATACGGTTGACCACCTCCTCCTCCTTCAAAAACTCCATGCCACTGGTCTCCGTGACTGTACTCTTCAATGGTTCTCTTCCTACTTATCTATTTGCACCTTTAGCGTTACTTACAACTCTACTTCCTCCTCTCCTCTTCCTTTCTCCGTTGGGGTCCCCCAAGGTTCTGTTCTTGGGCCGCTCCTATTTTCAATCTACACCTCCTCCCTGGGTCAGCTGATAGCCTCCCATGGCTTCCAATACCATCTGTATGCTGATGACACCCAAATCTATCTCTCTACCCCTCAGCTCACTCCCTCAGTCACCTCACGTATCACTAATTTACTAACAGATATATCAGTCTGGATGTCACACCACTTCCTCAAACTTAATCTATCCAAAACCGAACGTATAATTTTTCCTCCACCACGTGCCCCTTCCCCCAATCTCTCTGTCATAATCGATGGCATAACTATCAGCCCATCCCCACATGCCAAGGTCCTAGGCGTAGTCCTGGACTCTGAACGCTCCTTTAAGCCCCACATCCAATCACTGTCCAAATCCTGCCGCCTCAACCTCCAGCTCTTAATTCACTCCCTGGTCATCTCTCGCCTTGAATACTGCAACTCTCTTCTCAATGGCTTACCTCTACACAGGCTATCCCCCTTCAATCCATCATGAATGCTGCTGCCAGACTCATCCAACTTACCAATCACTCTGGGGTTTATTTACTATACCGCTCAGGCGCACATTTGCGCTACTGTGCGCTATTTAAAGGCAGATATGTGCAAATAGCAGTAAATAGAGCACAGATGGAATTCACTATACCGGCTGGCACTAAATAACATTGAATTTACTATAGTGGCCAGGTCACAGATAACGCCCAACTCCTTAGTCTAGTCCAGACCTGGAGTTGTGCAAATAGAAATAATGTTTGGAGCATGATCTGATCCCCTAAATTGTACTAACATATGCAGTATATTGTTTAAAGATAATCTGCCTTTAAACTGTGGGAAAAAGTGATTTCTACACTGAAATATCTTAAAAAGTCTGAGAAGAGCTAAATTCCCCTTGGCCTTACTCCTAGGTACAGAGCACAGCTGAGCACAACTGAGCATGCTCAGACACAAAACAACTCTCAAAATAACTCTCATGGAGTAATTCCTTGAGTTGTTAGTAAATACCAAAATGAGAGTTATTTTACACACATTTTTTGGGAGTGAAGAGGAGAGTTATTTTGCCAAGTGCAAGTTTCTGCCATTCATTCTAATGGTACAATTGTTACTTTATCAAATAAATCCATTTCATGTTGAAAAGAAATGTATCTTTCTCTCAAAGAAATTGTCCTGGCAACAATGTTGCAAATTTGATAATCTATTTTGTTTTTAAGAATGCTAGAATGTGAAATCTCTTCATGTTTTGTAAATATTTTTTTTCTCGGTCACTTTCACATGCTGCTGTCCATGTCTCAAAAATATTTCCCCAAACTCACACAGATGTCTTTACAAACCACATATACCAAACCAAATACCATTGCTTATGGAAATGTAAAATTAGTGCCATTTTTTTTTATTCTTTTCAAATGATCCTAATTTGAGCCAAAAATGTGATATGTATACCAACATCAGAAATAAAAATGCCATTGCCAAAAATCTGAGGATAACTTTAATATAATACATTTTTTTATTATATAATAATTTATTATATAATAATTAATATTATTATATATTATATAATAATTAATATATTCTATGCTCACGCAGCAAGAACCGCTAAAAATCACAGATTACATTTAGAAGATTAACTCCTGACTAATGTAAGTCCTATATATTCCTAGACATGCAGTATCTGTATATTCATGTGTAGGAGGACTTGATGTGTGTAAGCCCTGTGGTTTAAAAGGTAGCAATTCTGTCTACCATTGGAGATGTCCTGAGTTCGATTCCCAAGCATGTCACTTCATGTAGAGATGTTGTTTGTCCTCTCTATGTTGTTAAACATGACTCAAACCCTTACCTAAATTATGTCTAAATGTAGTATTTATGTGTAGGAGGGTTCCACCACCATTACAAATCTTGCCAGATATACTAGTTATACTAGCTAAGCAATGGGGATGCCTGCCTTTACATGCACATGAACTTTAATGGCATCCCAGTCTTAGTCCGTAGGGTTCAATATTGAGTTGGCCCACCCTTTGTAGCTATAACAGCTTTAACTCTTCTGGGAAGGCTGTCCATAAGGTTTATGATATTTGTCTATGGGACTATTTGGCCATTCTTCCCGAAGTGCATTTGTTAAATCAGGCACTGATGTTGGATGAGAAGGCCTGGCTCACAATCTCCGCTCTAATTCAGCCAAAAGGTGTCCTATCTGGTTGAGGTCAGGACTTTGTGCAGGCCAGTCAAGTTCCTTCACCCCAAACTCACTCATCCATGTCTTTATGGATCTTGCTTTGTGCACTGGTCCAAATCATTTGGTGGAGGGGGATTATGGTGTGGGGTTGTTTTTCAGGGGTTGGGCTTGACACCTTAGTTCCAGTGAAGGGAACTCTTAAGGCGTCAGCAAGACATTTTGGGCAATTTCATGCTCCCAACTTTGTGGGAACAGTTTGGGGATGGCCCCTTCCTTTTCCAACATGACTGCGCACCACTGCACAAAGCAAAGGCCATAAAGATATGGATGAGGGAGGTTGGTATGGAGGAACTTGTGTATAGTAAGAGATTTTTCCGCGCTAATGGTATTGGGGTGTACCTGTTGACAGGGTGATATAAAAGCAGTATGGGGAAAGCCGCCCTCCTGGCCTTTCCAAATGGAAAATATATAAAAGAATCGTATACAGGATGATGGCGCTATCCCTGAGTAAAAAACCTCTATAATATAAAAGAAACTTATTCTGTGGTAACCCCCGACATAAAACAAATAAAAATGAGTATTAAAGTTGAAGTGATGTGGTGTATAAAACCTTATGTGAAAAGTTAAAAATGCAGTGACAGTATATATAGACCTTGTGCATTATACCTCAGAAAACAGTATAATATTCATAGGTGATGCCAACCACATATGCAATGTGTTTCAAAGCATGTGTAAACTGTATAAGAATTATATATATATATAAATATAAATAAACACGCCTGAAAAAAAAGTCTCTAGGTGATGCAAATCTGATGCTTGAAAAAATGTGTGCTGTGACTTTTAGTGATAGTTCATCATTTCTCAAAAGTAATCCGGTGACTCCACACAATCTCAAGATATTCCGGTGACTCCACACTGTGCTCCCCTCCTGTGTCCCCACTCACCAGAGATAGGGACCCCTGCAGGGGTAGCTCACATGTGCTGAATCTTTCCCCGGTCAGCTCGGGTTGAATTGCCTGTGTTGCACCTTTCTCTCGGTCCTGATGATCCCGATTGGTCCGTCTGTATTCTGATATGGCGACCCACAAGCAGAATTTTCTTCCGGTGTATAAGTGTATATAAAACGGAAATCCAATATAGTGTAATACCGAAAACAATTTATTTGTATCAAGGGTTAAAAGTCTTTAAAATGTGTACAATGTTCATATATCTGGGCTAATCGTGGCTAAAAAACTGAACTGCAGCAGATAGGCAGCGCGGCTGTCGTATTGAGGAAGAGACGTCTCCCTTCCTCTTCCTGTGGATTGCGTTCCAAACAACCAAACCACGATCCCGGACGTGACATCCAGGATCGCAGGGGTCCCTATCTCTGGTGAGTGGGGACACAGGAGGGGAGCACAGTGTGGAGTCACCGGAATATCTTGACATTGTGTGGAGTCACCGGATTACTTTTGAGAAATGATGAACTATCACTAAAAGTCACAGCACACATTTTTTCAAGCATCAGATTTGCATCACCTAGAGACTTTTATTTCAGGCGTGTTTATTTATATTTATATATATATATATATATAATTCTTATACAGTTTACACATGCTTTGAAACAAATTGCATATGTGGTTGGCATTACCTATGAATATTATACTGTTTTCTGAGGTATAACGCACAAGGTCTATATATACTGTCACTGCATTTTTAACTTTTCACATAAGGTTTTATACACCACGTCACTTCAACTTTAATACTCATTTTTATTTGTTCTATGTCGGGGGTTACCACAGAATAAGTTTCTTTTCTATTATAGAGGTTTTTTACTCAGGGATAGTGCCATCGTCCTGTATACGATTCTTTTATGGAGGAACTTGACTGGCCTGCACAGAATCCTGACCTCAGCCCGATAGGACACCTTTTGGCTGAATTAGAGCAGAGACTGCGAGCCAGGCCTTCTCATCCAACATCAGTGCCTGACCTCACAAATGCATTTCTGGGAAGAATGGACAAACATAGACACACTAGACACACTACTAAACCTTGTGGACATCCTTCCCAGAAGAGTTGAAGCTGTTATAGCTGCAAATGGTGGCCCAACTCTATACTGAACCCTGGGCTGCCATTATAGTTCATGTGTGTGTAAAGGCACATTTCCCACTACTTAGGACAATCTATTGTATATTACTTGTGATACTGAGCATGGCTATGGACTTAGGGCTGGTTCAAATCACAGCGATGGACAACACTTGTGCTCACTGTTCACTAGCTAAGTGGCTAGCCAATCCACCTGACACCCAAAAGGTTGCTGGTTCACAGTCTGGATATGCTAATTCTTGTGTTGAAGTTTATAATAAATAAAAAAATGATTCAACAGTTTTGGCCGATATATATTCTTCTACATATTTTTGGCAAAAAAAAAAATCGCAATCGGCGTATATTGATTGGTTTGTGCAAAAGTTATTGCGTCTACAAACTATGGGAATTGATTTATGGTTTTTTTATTATTTTTTTTTTTTACTAGTAATGGCGACGATCTGCGATTTTTATCGGGACTGCGATATTGCAGCAGTCATGTCGGACATTTTTGACACTTTTTTGGGACCAATGACATTTATACAGCGACCAGAAATTTAAATGTCCACTGATTACTGTATACATGTCATTGGCAGTGAAGGGGTTAACCTGCAGGGGGCAGTGAAGGGCTTAACTATGTTCCCTGGGTGTGTTCTAACTGTGGGGGGGGGGGGGGGCAGGGCTGGTCGGGACAGAACAGATCTAACTGATCCCATGGACAGGGATCAGTAGATCTGATATGTCCCCTTCAACAGAACGGAGAACACAGTGTTTACATCGGTGGTTCCCCGTTCTGCAGGTCTGACAGGGGATCGCGGGTCTCGGGCGGACATCAACCCGCGGGCACGCCCATGCAGCGCGCGGCAGATGCGCACGCACCCCGCCGCTTGTGAGTGTGTGCCAGGAGCGCGCACATGGCCAGGACGTCCATGAACGTCCACCCGGCAATTCAGATCCGCGCTGGAGCCGTACTTTGGCTATAGTGCGGATCTGAATGGGTTAAATTGGAAGCTGCAGCCAGGGACTTGGACATTTCAAATTATAGGGTTTACACTGCACAGGTTCATCTGGTTAGAAAACTGTTGCTTGGATCAGTGTTTCTCAACTTCAGTCCTCAAGGCATCCCAACAGGTCATGCTTTCAGAATTTCCCTCAGATGAAACAGCTGTGGTAATTACTAAGGCAGTGAAACTGATCAAATCACTTGTGCAAAATAATAGAAAGCCCGAAAACATGACCTGTTGGGGGTACTTGAGGACAGGGTTGATAACCACTTAGAATTTTGTCCTGGACTTATACTGATCTGATGAACATAGCCAAAGGTTAACACAGCAAATAGTATTGGTATGGCAGCCTCTCAGGTGAAATAAATTAGAAAATACAGATTGAAAGATACTGGTGGGCGTGTGCCAGTGCTAGCTTATATAAGGGACTTCAGTAGAGGGTGTTGGTTTAACCTGCTGAGGGGTCAGGTTGGTTGCTGTGGTTTTTGTGGAAAAAATGATATTTTGCTAATGGCAAATGTTTTACTAGAGCTGTTTGTTTGCTGAAATTATTGTGCATTTTGACCATCAAAAGTGGCTTGATTTTACCATGCTGTCCGATTGGGGTGTGTATTGTTTGTCTTACCATGCATTCTTCTAGGAGAACATACTCATCAATGTTCTTGGTTTAATATGTGCCTTTTTAAATATTATGCTGTAATGCTTTGTTAGAATGACTGTTATCTTTCTGTAATTTTGCAGCTAATGTGTGCAGTTATGGACGGTGAAACTAAAACTGTCCACTGTAAGGTTTAGTCCAATTTTAGATTGTAAGCTCCTATAAGCAGGACCCTTTGAACCCAATTGCTAACTGTTTTGCTAAATGTGTATATACTGCAAATACTTTAATGCCAGTAAATATGTACATAATTGTGTTTCTGTTGGCAAAATAAAATTAAATTGATTTTGCTTGTTCTCTTTTGTAACTTCTTTC